>CM040184.1:85370453-85410453 GCA_022606455.1 Callitettix versicolor
ACATTTAGCTGCATTTTAAGCTCCAGTCACACCAGTTATTGAAACATGTAAACAAATGAAGTGCAGTACGTTTGTACGTTTGTAGGCTCTGGTTTGCTATTATACTGTACCGTTCTATATAAACACTTCACTTGGTTAAGCAATCCAAAACCACTGAACACCCGACACAAGGCAACAGTGTATCCAATTGTTGGAGCGGTTCTAGTCGGATCAATAGGAGCGGATGCCGGGCAGGCGGGGCGGGGGGAGGCTCGCTACGCTTCACTGGTGAAATCGACTTTCGCCGATTCCAAATTCGAGTCGGGTTCAATAAGGCTTCGTCTTGTCGAGGCCAATGTATTGAACCTCGCCGCTCCCGTTTTATTTGGAAAGTAATTTTTATTGTCATGAAGAATCGTTTAAGGGCTCCCAATGTGTGCGCTTGCAGTGTTTGTGTATGGTAATTTGGCAGTAAGAATAACTCTTGGTTATTTAAGGAGGGATTAACAATAACGTTGTCGTGTCAGATATGGTAAACTAGTTTTGCATGAATAGTTTCATTGCAATCGTCAGAGGTCGTAGGAAAAAAGTACGAAATTACAGACATATTTACTGAAAATAAAACCAAATAAATAGCACAAGAACATTACACAAACTTTCTCCAATTATTCCCCCCCCCAAAAAAAAAATCTTCTGTGGAAACTACAGTTAAAAAAGCTCTAAAAACGGAAATAATTTCTAAAAAAATCTGTTTATTAGGTCTTTCTCAAATTTTGAACGTTTATGGAGAATTATAAATAAAGACAGCGTATTTTTAAAATAAAAAAATGCTGTTTTTGTTTTTTATTTGCTCCTTAAAGGTAATGTTTTTGAATTGTGGGCAAAAACATTTCAATTTCGAAAAAACAATTTTTTTTTCTGTGGATTTGACGGACTTCAGTTCTGTTTATATACTTATACACTATATCCGATCAAAATCGTTGGACCTTTTGAGATAATCCTTGGATTTAAAAAAAGAATGAATTAAAAAAGCTTTTCTTTTTATATTCTTCTTCTTTTCTGCTAGGATTATTGTCACTATGTTCAGTATAATAATCTGCCTTCCTTAACTTCGTAAATTCTTCTTTCGTTGACGCGTTTCGGAGAACCTCCATCTTCAAAAACTATTTCTATACTGGTCACCAATATTATACGAGTTAAAGCTAGAAAGTCATAAATAGGACGAGCCATAATATTGGTGACCAGTGTAGAAATAGTTTTTGAAGATGCAGGTTTTCCTAAACGCGTCAACGAAAGAATTGACGAAGCTAGAGAAGGCAGATTATTATACTGAACATAGTAAAAAAGCTTTCTTTAAATCAGTCACTTAATTTACTCTCCGGTGATTTGCATAGATAGACAACCTGATATCTAAAATGGGCCTAAAAAGGTAATATTTAACTAAAATACGTGAAACGTATTTGAACACGTAAATAAAAAGCTCATTTACAAACAATAAAACATATTTTAGGTACAGTTTTCTACAGCGATGTTCACGAAAAGAGGGTTGACCCACGGAGTGGGCAAGGATGTCCTCTACTTAATTATAACCGGAACGTTGTAGCTGAAATGTATTTGAAACGAAACAAGGAAGTTGACTCGGACCCCGGCAAAGTTGAACCGAATCCCGGAGCCCGGAAAATTCTTCGGAAAATGTTTGAACACTGGACGCAGAACAAACCTTGGCGAGGGGAAACTTTTCGGAAAAGCCTCCGTTTGGAATACAAAGTGAAGGCGTGTTTGTTGAAGCCGAGATTAAAACGTAACCCTTACCGCTGGTAAATATTGTTACTATATGCCTTTAAGTGAATTCCGTTGAAATTTAATTGTTCTGAAATGCTGTGACCGCAATAGTGTGTTTAACTATGTTGGGAAATTGGAGATATTTTGACCCTTAATTGTACTAAACGTGTAGAGCTGGATGTTTGTTAAGCATTTGTAGACAAAGGCTATTAGTTTATAAATATATATATATATATATATATATATATATATATATATATATATATATATATATGCACAAAGAAGTGCATTGTCTCACTGTCGTAATGTAAGCGAATTTTCTGCATTGTTTTCGTTATCTTACGTTTTTTTTTGAAAATCTAATTTTCACCAAAATAATCGGCTTTCAAATATCAGCAAATTACGCTTAAACTTCATGTAATCACGAAGTTCAAAAATTACGTATCATGTTTTCTCTTATTTTTGAAGTGACTACTTCTTATGGCGGGATATCGATGTATGTTTTGCACAGGAAAAAAATTCAGTTTGCCGTCACGCATCACGCTCTTATTGAAATGACTACTTCTTATGGCGGGATATGGATGTATGTTTTGCACGGGAAAAAATCAGTTTGCCGTCACGCATCACGCTCTTATTGAAGTGACTACTTCTTATGGCGGGATATCGATGTATGTTTTGCACGGAAAAAATTCAGTTTGCCGTCACGCATCACGCTCTTATTGAAGTGACTACTTCTTATCTCGGGGTATGGATGTATGTTTTGCACGGGAAAAAAATTCAGTTTGCCGTCACGCATCACGCTCTTATTTAAGTGACTACTTCTTATGGCGGGGTATGGATGTATGTTTTGCACGGGAAAAAATTCAGTTTGCCGTCACGCATCACGCTCTTATTGAAGTGACTACTTCTTATCTCGGGGTATGGATGTATGTTTTGCACGGGAAAAAAATTCAGTTTGCCGTCACGCATCACGCTCTTATTTAAGTGACTACTTCTTATGGCGGGGTATGGATGTATGTTTTGCACGGGAAAAAATTCAGTTTGCCGTCACGCATCACGCTCTTATTTAAGTGACTACTTCTTATGGCGGGGTATGGATGTATGTTTTGCACAGGAAAAAATTCAGTTTGCCGTCACGCATCACGCTCTTATTTAAGTGACTACTTCTTATGGCGGGGTATGGATGTATGTTTTGCACAGGAAAAATTCAGTTTGCCGTCACGCATCACGCTCTTATTGAAGTGACTACTTCTTATGGCGGGGTATGGATGTATGTTTTGCACGGGAAAAAATCAGTTTGCCGTCACGCATCACGCTCTTATTTAAGTGACTACTTCTTATGGCGGGGTATGGATGTATGTTTTGCACAGGAAAAAATTCAGTTTGCCGTCACGCATCACGCTCTTATTGAAGTGACTACTTCTTATGGCGGGGTATGGATGGTTTTGCACGGGAAAAAATTCAGTTTGCCGTCACGCATCACGCTCTTATATATATTTTTGTTTTAAAATGTATTTTTGAAGTGAAAACTTGTATGTTCGCGCCATTATATTACTTACCCAGTCCAACTTATTTATTTAGTTTTGTGTCAAGTGTTAACTGTGTAACAGTGACGTTTTATACGTTTATTATATATTGGTAGGTGTGAATAATAAATATTTAAATTATTTTAAACGCCATTATACTACTTACCAAGTCTAAATTTATTTACTTTTATGACAAGTGTTAACTGTGTAACAGTGACGTTTTATACGTTATTATAATTGGTAGGTGTGAATAATAATTATTTAAATGCCATTATACTACTTACCCAGTGCAATTGAATTATTTAGTATTCAGTTTTGTGATATGTGTTAACTGCAGGCTACAACAGTGACGTTTTAATAATATTTTATACTTCTTAATATAATATTTTAAATTTGAAAGTTTATGTGTGTGTTTTTGTTTGTTATTCAATCACACATTAACTACTGGACCGATTGAGATGAAATTTAAAACGAACATGGTTCAGGTACCTGACATGGACATAGATGTATTTCCGTTTTAAAAATCTGAATCCCTGTTATTATTTATTATAAAATAATTGTTTATAAGCTTACATTTGCAATGATTTTAATTGAAACAATCTTATAATTCCAAACAACCTGCCTTTCCAAATTAAAATATTGCAGTTTCCATTGAAGTGGGCATTTACAATGACAATTAATAAGTCACAGGGTCAGATATTAAGTGTAGCAGGAATACATTTGGGACTCCGTGCTTCTTCCATGGTCTGGTATAGCATATTCTAGTGTCGAGTAGCAAAAATCTTGGCAAAAAACCATAAAATCATATAATATTGTATTTAGAAATATATTAAACTGAATTGAACGTACTCATGATTTTGAAAATCGACTATAAATTTTATTTTGTGGTGTAAAATATAGCCATAACTCGTGATAAGAAGTAGTCACTTCTGTCGGCAGTCATGCCACTGCCACCTTTTTTTTATTTTAATTACGATAATTTGTTCGAAAACACGACAAATTACCGTAGCTAGTTTTTAACAACATAACCTAGAACAGCTGTTCAATTAATCAGCTGATCGTTACGAATAAAACAACCGATCGTTTACCACAACTAGCAATATAAATTTGTGCAGTCGCATCGCTTAAAATCCAACATCACAACCCTAAAACATTATACATATTTAAAAAAATGAAAATGAACCCTTACAGCCTTAAGATTCATTACCTTATTTTCAATAGAATTAAAATTTTTCAAAAAAGCTACTGTTTGATGGAGATTTTAACGCTGTTGTGATATTTGTTTAGCCTATAAATCACGCTCACTCGTGTCAGGCAACTTTTAATAACGTTATTTGTAGTTACTGGACGGAAATGAAGTTTAATGCATTCCTGTTTATCCGAAACAGCCTCGGTCCAGTCAAGTTCGGATAACCGGTCGCTTAGCGCACCTCTAAACCGTAACATCGTACATTTTATTCCACCATAAAACTCCGCGTAATACCTACCCCGACGAACTGACGTGTTTTCCTTTCGTTATGTTGTAAGCTGGTTCCGAGCGCGGTGGTAATCCTCTCTCGTACAAGTGGGCTAACAATAGCCGCAAACCAGAACTCGCTCTCAAATCCCATAACGTACAATTAGGGCCCGTCTCGCAGACGTGATAAAACATATTTTCAATCAACATTGTACAGCGTTCGGTAAACACCTCGGCAATAAATAAAATCAATACTCAATCGGAAGTAATAAAACACAAATACAATGGTTAATTTAAAACGAGCCTCCGATGGTACAAGGTCAGGTTTGTGTTGCCGGTAATGCAGATTTATTATTACAAGAGCCATTAGGCAGTACAATTGTCCCAAAACAAGTTCTTTAACCTTCTCGCTGAATACACAATTCAGATTTACAAGATTTATACCCGCGGATGTGACAGTTATAGCTGTGTGAATAGTGCTAAACAAATTGTGAATGCGACCGGCCGAGCTGTGAATTCGATTTATTCTTCAGCGATTCTTTGTCCGAGACTGTATTGTTTGCGACGGAAGTGACGTAGGTCGTCAAACCCGGAAGTGAAAATTCGTGGTGAGTAGGAGCAGTTCGGTAGCGAAACCGAATTCGGACAAAATTCAGATGAAAATTATACGGAAATTGTTGATTTTGATCCCAGGTAAGGAAAAGAGGTCCTGGGTTATGATTGAAGAAAAGAATTATGAAAACTCTGCCTCCTTAGTTTGGATTGAATAAATGAACAAGCAATAAATGAAACTGGAGTGCTCAGTTTGGCGTATGGATACGTAAGAGCGGATATATTCGATAGAGTTATCATTGGAACACTGCTTTATAAATCATTTTGTGGATTCTACGAATTCAATAACATCCAGTAAATGTTCAGTGCATTCTACACAATTGAACTTTCAAACGTTATTTAGCAAATTTCCAGTGGATAAAGAGCTGTCTAAGCGGTCGCGTGATAAGACCAGTCCTTGCACCATGAAAAGAACACAGATCCTGCCCTCTAGAACACTGCGTACGATGGCACTTTGGCGTTCTCAAATGAGGTTAGATTTTATTTAAACTTTGTTCTAGTCGTTACCCAGAAAAAAACCGTTCATCTCTTTCAAAACGACGGCCATTCAAGATCATCCATACTTTCTTTGCGATAACAATTTTTTAATTCTCAATTCACCCTCGCGATCAGCGTTAATACCTGCATAGATAGCATTGGGGCAGTTGAAATATTTCGTTCCGATTACGGAAAAAATATGAAGGTCGGGTTCGTTTTCGTTTTTTCAAAACAATTTGAAAATTTATGCAGATTATATCGTTGATAATGATGTTGAAATCAGATTGAAAAAGAAGAAGAAGTAGAAGAAGAAAAAGAAGAAGAAGAAGATGATGAAGAAGAAGAAGAGAAGGAAGAGAAAGAGTGAGAAGAAGAAGAAGAAAGAGGAAGAGGAAGAAGAGAAGGAAGAGAAAGAGTGAGAAGAAGAAAAAGACGAAGAGTAAGAGGAAGAGGAAGAAGAGAAGGAAGAGAAAGAGGGAAAAGAAGAAGACGAAGAGGAAAAGGAAGAGAAGGAGTGAGAAGAAGAAGAAGAAGACGAAGAGTAAGAGGAAGAGGAAGAAGAGAAGGAAGAGAAAGAGTGAGAAGAAGAAGACGAAGAGGAAGAGGAAGAAGAAAAGGAAGAGAAGGAGTGAGAAAAAGAAGAAGAGGAAGAGGACGAAAAAAAGGAAGAGAAAGAGTGAGAAGAAGACGAAGAGGAAGAGGAAGAAAAGTAGGAAGAAAAGAGTGAGAAGAAGAATAAAACGAAGAGGAAGAAGAAGAGAAAGCGGAGGAGGAGTAGGAAGAAGAAGAACAAAAAGAAGAAGATGAGGAAGAAGAAGAAGAAGAGAAGGAAGGAGAAGAAGATGATGATAAAGATGATGATGATGAAGAAGAAGAAGAAGAAGAAGAAGAAGAAGAAGAAGAAGAAGAAGAAGAAGAAGAAGAAGAAGAAGAAGAAGAAGAAGATGGTGAAGAACATGAAGAAGAGGAGGAAGAAGAGAAGGAAGAGAAAGAGTGAGAAGAAGACGAAGAGGAAGAGGAAGACGAGAAGCAAGAGAAAGAGTGAGAAGAAGAAGAAGAGGAGGAGGAGTAGGAAGAAGAAGAAAAAGAAGATGATGATGATGAAGAAGAAAAGGAAGAGGAAGAAGAAGAAGAAGAGAAGGAAGAGGAAGAAGAAGAAGATGATGAAGAAGAAGAAGTGAAGGAAGAGAAAGATGAAGAAGAAGAGAAGGAAGAGAAAGAGGAAGAAGAAGAAGTGAAGAGAAAAAAGAAGAAGAAGATGAAGAAGAAGAAGAGAAGGAAGAGGAAGAGAAAGAAGAGGAAGAAGAAAAAGAAGAAGAAGAACAATTTTATTTATTACAACTGATTTTGCAATCATCTAGTCATTTCCTGTTCTAATAGATCACAATTGTTTGGAAATAACTCAATATTTATTTAGTGTGACACCTTTATTTACTTATGTTGATCCCCTTAGACCCGCCACAGAGAGTACACAAAGAGGTTTTGAATATTCACATTACAGTATTCACAAATTACCAAAACACTAAGTGTAATGTTCTAAGACGGATTTTGCTCTTTTTAGCCTTCATCACATCATCTCGTTTAAGACAATTCCTCTCATTTCTGCGTTTTCTTGAACATAAAGTCTTTGGCACGCGCCTCATCGCTGTTTCTACTTTAATGGCTGATCGATCTATTCAGATCCATGAAATTATGTTTGTAAAGGCGTGATAAAGTTTTAGCGTGTATTAATATAATTTTATTACAGTTCAGAATGGCATTTTAATGAGATATTTGATTGGGCGCGGTAAGGCATGTACCTGACACTTAGCTATAATACCTGATCGGGTTAGACAAGCTGTTACAGTGACTGTTTCACCGAACTGCAGCTGAACCTACTTTGTTGCTGTTAGCGCAAATATAAGTTGACGTGACTGTGTATTCAGTTACTTTGATGTACTCGCAATACAAAGCTGGCTTTTTGTTAGTGATAGCGAATGTTACTCGTAGAAGCAAACTGGGCGATAAGGCAACGCGACAGGTGAACTGAAGCTAAAATAGTTTTTACTTCGAATTGTGTGTGTGTGTGTGTGTGTGTGTGTGTGTGTGTGTGTGTGTGTGTGTGTGTGTGTGAGAGAGAGAGAGAGAGAGAGAGAGAGACAGTGTGTGTGTGCGCGCATGTGTGTGTTTTTCCTTGCTCTCTCTCTCTCTCTCTTTCTGTGTGTGTGTGTGTGTGTGTGTGTGTGTGTGTGTGAGAGAGAGAGAGAGAGAGAGCGAGAGAGAGAGAGTGTGTGTGTGTGCGCGCGCATGTGTGTCTTGCCTTGCTCCTCTCTCTCTCTCTCTCTCTCTCTCTCTCTCTGTGTGTGTGTGTGTGTGTGTGTGTGTGTGTGCGCGCGTCTTGCCTGTGTCTCTCTCTCTCTCTCTCTCTCTCTCTCTCTCTCTCTCTCTCTGTGTGTGTGTGTGTGTGTGTGTGTGTGTGTGTGTGTGTGTGTGTGTGTGTTGTGTGTGTGTGTGTGTGTGTGTGTGTGTGTGTGTGTGTGTGTGTGTGTGTGTGTGTGTGTGTGTGAGAGAGAGAGAGAGATAGAGGGAGAGAGAGTATGTGTGTGTGTATGTGTGTGTGTGAGAGAGAGAGAGAGAGAAAGAGACAGAGACAGAGAGAGTATGTGTGTGTGTGTGTGTGTGTGTGTGTGTGTGTGTGTGAGAGAGAGAGAGAGAGTGTGTGTGTGAGAGAGAGAGAGGAACAGGGAGACATAGTGTGTGTGTGAGAGAGAGGGGTCAGAGAGTGTGTGTACGTGCGTGAGTGTGTGTGTGTGTGTGTGTGCGTGTGTGGGTGTGTGTGTGTGTGAGAGAGAGAGAAAGAGAGAGAGTTTTTGTTTACCTTTTTTTTTTTAGTTTTTATATGTACTTTTGAACCGTCAATTTCCTTTCGATTTAAAATTTGACCGATTTTCAATTTGTTTTCATCGACGGCTTCCGATGCAGATTTTTGTGGAAATAACAGTAATTATTTGTTTCATTCGTACACCGTTATATGCAAGAGCATCATTAATTTTATTCTTCAAATTTTGAATTTTATCTAAGTTTTGTTCTCTTTAATGTCTAGAAGATCGCTATTATACTTAACATTTCTTTATTAGGTTTGTGTTTATGTACATCACGTGTACGTTATGAACGAATACATGCTTCTTGTGTTACTTGGCATTGTTACCGGAGATTGTATTTCAATAGCGTCCAGGCAGGTGCTGGCCTAACTATTAACACTTCAGTGTGAGACGTTTAGACACGTAATGAATTTAATTTTACACGAGCATGAGGAATGCGAACCTATCAACACGTCCGTTCACTGCGCGATGTATGCTAAAATTTAGTTATCTTTCTGGTGATTTACTAAAGCAATGATTTTTGCATTTTTTAAAAATCTACGCACTTTATTATCGTATTTATGCTAACTTATGCAATTTTTAAACCTGAACACGTTGGTGGAATCAGTTTTTTTAAAACGATTAAGAAAAGAAAGTTGTGATTTTAAAAAGAAAGTTACGATTAAGAAAAGGAAAGTTATAGATTTCCAATGGCAGCCATTTTGAAACTGTTGAACGTAACGAACCTGTACAAGCTATTAACAAAAATCGTTTTTTATGCTAATTTTGAACCAAACTGCACACAAACGCACAATAAATGTATTAACGTCCCCCTTAACATCCCCTTTAACGCCCCCTTAACATCACCTTTAACGCCCCCTTAACATCCTCTTTAACGGCCCCTTAACTTCCCCCTTAACATCCTCTTTAACGACCCTTAACGTCCCCCTTAACATCCCCTTTAACGCCCCTTACGTCCCCCTTAACATCCCCTTTAACGCCCCTTAACGTCCCCCTTAACATACCTCTTAACATCCCCTTTAACACTCGCTTAACGTCCCCCTTAACATCCCCTTTAACGCCTCCTTAACGTCCCCCTTAACATCCCCTTTAACGCCCCCTTAACGTCCCCCTTAACATCCCCTTTAACGCCCCCTTAACGTCCCTCTTAACGTCCCCCTTAACATCCCCTTTAACGCCCCTTAACATCCCCTTTAACGCCCTCTAACGTCCCCCTTAACGTTCCCTTTAACGTCTCAATTAACGTCCCCCTTAACGTTCCCTTTAACGTCTCAATTAACGTCCCCCTTAACGTCCCTATTTTATGCCAGCTACTAAAGGGAGGACGAGGGATCAGCATAAAGCAACGGTAAAGCGATGTAAGGGTAAACCAACGGAAGTAACTGCGGCTCGAACAAAGCAATTTGAGGTGCGCAGTTCAGAGATGCAACAGACTGACTGGTGCTTTAGCCACATTGACCACCGAGTCCCCACACACAATATATATGACGACTCCACAAAAAGTGACCTAGAGGTCGAGATAAGCACTGAAATCATGGTCTCGGGTCTGGGTCTGACCATGATACCCGCTCCAATAGCTCGTTTTCCAAATGGAAATGCTCAAATAAAAGAACAGCGCACACCAAAGAGAAGATTTGTTTGAACACGTATTGTGGGATGATTACTTACTGATGTCGGCGGCCATCTTGACACCACACCTCACCCAACACAAAACATGTTCCCAACGCCAATATACCATCACAATGTATGCAAACTACATAAGTATCATTCCGTACCTACTTAGCCATGCCTAGTCTTCCTAATTAGGCAGATATGTTCGTATATAGAACGCTCCCCCATGGAGTGTACTTACATTATTAGCTTATATTTTAGGCTTTTTATTATTTTCTTTTTCACTTGAGATCGCTTACTGGCCAGTTAACAAACGTTTAATAATTTCATATGGTAATAATAATTTTGAAAACAACCATGTTTGTTTGTGCGTGTGTGGAGGGGGCGCGCGTTGCGTCCGTCTCTCTCTCTCTCTCTCTCTCTCTCTCTCTCTCTCTCTCTCTCTCTCTCTCTGTGTGTGTGTGTGTGTGTGTGTGTGTGTGTGTGTGTGTGTGTGTGTGTGTGTGTGTGTGTGTGTGTGTGTGTGTGTGTGTGTGTGTGTGTGTGTGTGTGTGTGTGTGTGCGCGCGTGCGCGTGTGTGTGTGGGCGAGCGCACGTTGCGTCCTTCTCTCTCTCTCTGCGCGCGCGCGCGTGTGTGTGTATGGGCGAGCGCGCGTTGCACCCATCTCTCTCTCTGCGCGCGCGCGTGTGTTTGTGGGCAAGCGCGCGTTGCGTTCATCTCTCTCTCTGCGCGCGCGCGTGTGTGTGTGTGTGCGTTGCACCCATGTCTCTCTGCGCGCGCGTGTGTGTGGGCGAGCAAGCGCGCGTTGCGTCTCTCTCTCTCTCTCTCGCGCGCGTCTCTGTGTGTGTGTGTGTGTGCGCGCGCGCGCGTGTGTGTGTATGGGCGAGCAAGCGTTGCGTCCGTCTCTCTCTCTGCGCGCGCGCGTGCGTACGCGTGTGTATATGTGTACTTTGCTCTTCTTGTAAACAGATTTATATGATAGGATGCATTATTCATTTAAAAATTCTCGGTTTGTTACATAGAAAATTTAGGTCTGTTTTCTGAAGCATTCTTTCCAGTTTTTTTTTTTTGAATGTTGGTGAAACTGTTTTTAGCTCGTTTCCGTGGTATCACAAAAAACGACACAAAGCACATTTTAAAATTCAGAAACATTGGAAGTCTATCAGTACATATAGATTTCAATCCTGATTGTAAAAACAGATGTTAAATAAACTATGATTTTTAAAAATTTGAAACGATCGCCATATTGAAACTGCTGTGAAACGAACTTGTCTAACCTAATACTAAAATCAATTTTGCACTGAGTTTGCATCAAAAAAGGCTAAAATTACGAACGTTTTAGTGCTAAAATACATATACACAGATACAGAAATGACTTAGCCAACCTTAGACCGAATTCAAGAGGTCAAGATCTGTTCTCATTTCAAGCTTATGTTCAGCTTATGTTTATAATTTAAATTCGCTAAAAACATACGAATTTCTCTTATTGAACCAAAAATGAAAATCATGTATCATGTTTTCTCTTCTTTTTAAATTTTAATTACGATAATTTGTTCCAAAAATGACAAATTAACATAGTTAGTTTTTAACAACATAACCGAAACTTATTACATCCTATCAGATGTTCAATGAAATCAGCTGACCGTTACGAATTAATATAAACGACAAATTAATATAGCTGGTATTTAACAACATAACCTAAAACATTTCACAGCATATCAGCTGTTCAATAAAATCAGCTGATCTTTACGAATTCATATAAAAGTGTGATCGTTCAATATAAACTTCTTCGTAGTCTCCACAGTGTAGTAATTACCACGTCCGCCTTACACGCGCAAGATTACCGGTTCGAACCCGAGCGGAAACACAGGAAATTTTAATTACAATTAACTTAAAATGAGACTTGCGACGTGCAAAATATACTTTTATATATCAATATGTGCATCGTACCATGCGTGTCGCAAAATCCATCAACCAGCTTTAAAACATGATACATACTGTTTTTTATCATTGTTGTCGATTACGTGGGGTTTTTAATTTCGTTTTCGGTGAAGTTATTTTTAATAAATTAAAAAACGCTAAGAAGTTTGTGCGCGTTATACGGTAGCACTGGATGGTTACACGTTTAGCCGGATGTGAATGCAAATAACGCGCCCAAGCGGCCTTGCAGAGTGCAACGAGATACAGTCGAGATGCTGTCATCCCGGCCACTTGTAAACATTGCATTACAAATAGTATGTACGCTTATTTCATAAACACACGCTAGAAACCCGATCTAACCAACTTCTATCTCAACATATCATCAGCCCATACATCTAACGTCAACCGAGGAATTATGGCGGTCTTCAGCTGGTTCAGTTTCCCAACCTCGCAGGTCCTATAAACTACGACTAAGGACAGAGGTTGTGTGAGAGGAATAGGGAATGTCAGGACTAGGCGCTGAAATTAATATCTAGTGGATGTCGCGGTGCAAGGTAGACGAGTCTTTGGCATATGGTGGACGAATCGCGAGTTAGATGCAACTAGAAAGAAGGTGACGAAACCACCCGTCTATCATCGATTCTAAGACGCATATTTCCTATCGCGGTGTATGTGTGTATGTTTTTCATAGGGGAAAATTCAGTTTGCCGTCACGGAACGCTCTACCGTCTCGGAACCTCTGTTTAGAGTGTTGAAGTGACTACTTCTTATCGCGGTGTATGGGTGTATGTTTTTCATAGGGGAAAATTCAGTTTGCCGTTCGCGAACGCTCTACCGTCACGGAACGCTCTATAATTAAAGTGTTGAAGTGACTACTTCTATCGCGGGGTATGGGTGTATGTTTTTCATGTTTAGTTTGTGTTTGCGAACGCTCTACCGTCACGGAACGCTCTATAACTAAAGTGTTGAAGTGACTACTTCTTATCGCGAGGTATGGGTGTATGTTTTCTATAGGAGAAAATTCAGTTTGCCGTCACGGAACGCTCTACCGTCTCGGAACCTCTGTTTAGAGTGTTGAAGTGACTACTTCATATCACGAGGTATGTGCTATGTTTTCCATAAGTTCAGTTTGGAACGCTCTATAACTCGGAACCTCTGTTTAGAGTGTTGAAGTGACTACTTATTATCGCGGGGTATGGGTGTATGTTTTTCATAGGGGAAAATTCAGTTTGCCGTCACGGAACGCTCTACCGTCTCGGAACCTCTGTTTAGAGTGTTGAAGTGACTACTTCTTATCGCGGGGTATGGGTGTATGTTTTTCATGGGGAAAAATTTAGTTTGTGTTCGCGAACGCTCTACCGTCACGGAACGCTCTATAACTAAAGTGTTGAAGTGACTACTTCTTATCGCGGGGTATGGGTGTATGTTTTTCATGGGGAAAATTTAGTTCGTGTTCGCGAACGCTCTACCGTCACGGAACGCTCTATAATTAAAGTGTTGAAGTGACTACTTCTTATCGCGAGGTATGTGTGTATGTTTTCCATAAGGGAAAATTCAGTTTGCCTTCACGGAACGCACTACCGTCTCGGAACCTCTGTTTTGTTAAGTGACTACTTCTTATCGCGAGGTATGTGTGTATGTTTTCCATAAGGGAAAATTCAGTTTGCCTTCACGGAACGCACTACCGTCTCGGAACCTCTGTTTTGTTAAGTGACTACTTCTTATCGCGAGGTATGTGTGTATGTTTTCCATAAGGAAAATTCAGTTTACCTTCACGGAACGCACTACCGTCTCGGAACCTCTGTTTTGTTAAGTGACTACTTCTTATCGCGAGGTATGTGTGTATGTTTTCCATAAGGGAAAATTCAGTTTGCCTTCACGGAACGCACTACCGTCTCGGAACCTCTGTTTTGTTAAGTGACTACTTCTTATCACGAGGTATGGGTGTATGTTTTGCACGGGGAAAATTCAGTTTGCCGTCACGGAATGCTATTATTTATGTTTATTGATTAATAAAATGTACTTTTTGAAGTGAAAACTTGTATGGTCGCCGTTGACAAAATATGGGCATAAACATTTACTTTCGCGTCACGCTTGAATCCGTAATACATCACAGCATATATTGTTCTTGTATATACCTAGACTGAAAGTGACTAATTCTAAACAGCTGATTTCGTCCAATAGCTTCAATATCATTTCAACTGAGGTTATGTTTAATGTTTTTGTTAATTATAAAATTGTATATTTTCTAAATTATTGTAGTTAAATTATTTAATGACCTAGACCTATTTTGATTGCCAGAATCACAAATATAATATTTATTATTATACTTAGACAGTATAATTGTCAAAAGTAGGGTTATAAATTGATTAATTATTAAAGTCCCTTAGCTTAAGATACTCAAATGCATAGTCTGTGATAATTTCAGTTAATTTTTAAGTTGCGTGCATATACACACGCGAAATTTAATACGAACATAATTTTCAACAGTTGCCCTTTCGTGCGTGCATCTAAAGTTTTATAAAAATAATTAAATCATAACAGTGAAAAAGTATACAGTCAGGCATGCCAAACGTAGTCACTTCTGTCGGCCAGTACCACACAGCCTAAGTTCTTGCACCCCGAGGACCCGGGTTCGATTCCCGGCGAGGGCTTGGCATTTTCATACGCTATAAATCATCCCATCGTCTGCATTAGCCCAAGTGTGCACAATAGTCGGACGTTAAACACCAAAAAAAGCCGAAGTTCTTTCCTATTCTAACACTCATCAAAATATGTCGCGCCTTAAATTTTATATCAAAACGGTACTAGAATTTAAAAATACTTCTTTTTTCATACGCCGAGAAACGAAACCTTGTTGACTGAACAATAGAACAAAGCGCACAGCTGCAAGGTCATTCACTGATAGCCTCTTCCCCCCCTCTACAATTCTGTCATTTTGTTCCAATAACTATTGAGTAACGAGTGTTTTCATTTCAATCTTCTATTGTAACCAGCGAATTTATTAAAGCTTTTATTGTTTGGTGAGAACTAGGTTGTAAAAACATATCGTATATAAAATGTCTTCAAAGAGAGTACACATTGTGATGCAGCACTGAATCGAAACGTTACTTTATTCGCTGAACAAAACGGAACCAGAGCTGCAGAACAGGAATTACAGAGATATTATCGGTATTAAAATATGTAGTTTCATTGTCAACACAACCTTAATAACTGCTTAGTACTGGTAGTATAATCCCGAGGTTTAGTTTAGTACGTTTAAGTGTTTTTCATGTATTTTCAAGTAAGTACTGTAGGGCGTATTAATTTTTTTTTAAATTTATGTCTTTTTGTAATGTTTCTTAAAAATTGTTCGTAAAATACAGTGCATCTTAAGATCGATGAAATACACGATCTACTCTAGATCAAACATACACGTAGTTACCGCTAGCGTTATGGAAACGACGTTGTAACGATCTACTCTTGATCAAACATTCACGTAGTTACCACTAGCGTGATGGAAACGACGTTGTAACGATCTACTCTTGATCAAACATTCACGTAGTTACCGCTAGCGTGATGGAAATGACGTTGTAACGATCTACTCTTGATCAAACATTCACGTAGTTATCGCTAGCGTGATGGAAATGACGTAACGATCTACTCTAGATCAAACATTCACGTAGTTACCACTAGCGTGATGGAAACGACGTTGTAACGATCTACGCTTGATCAAACATTCACGTAGTTACCGCTAGCGTGATGGAAATGACGTTGTAACGATCTACTCTTGATCAAACATTCACGTAGTTACCGCTAGCGTGATGGAAATGACGTTGTAACGATCTACTCTAGATCAAACATTCACGTAGTTACCGCTAGCGTGATGGAAACGACGTTGTAACGATCTACTCTTGATCAAACATTCACGTAGTTACCGCTAGCGTGATGGAAATGACGTTGTAACGATCTACTCTTGATCAAACATTCACGTAGTTACCGCTAGCGTGATGGAAATGACGTTGTAACGATCTACTCTAGATCAAACATTCACGTAGTTACCGCTAGCGTTATGGAAACGACGTTGTAACGATCTACTCTTGATCAAACATTCACGTAGTTACCGCTAGCGTGATGGAAATGACGTTGTAACGATCTACTCTAGATCAAACATTCACGTAGTTACCGCTAGCGTGATGGAAACGACGTTGTAACGATCTACTCTTGATCAAACATTCACGTAGTTACCGCTAGCGTGATGGAAATGACGTTGTAACGATCTACTCTTGATCAAAATTCACGTAGTTACCGCTAGCGTGATGGAAATGACGTTGTAACGATCTACTCTAGATCAAACATTCACGTAGTTACCGCTAGCGTGATGGAAACGACGTTGTAAAAAAATATTTCGAGTTCGTTAAAAAAGTAAAAATTCAACATTTTTTTTCATATTCTTCTTCTTTTCTGCTGCGATTATTGTCACTATGTTGAGTATAATGATCTGCTTTCCCTAGCTTCGTCAATTCTACTTTTGTTGACGCGTTTCGGAGAACCTACATCTTCAAAAACTATATCTATACTCTGCTAGGATTATTGTCACTATGTTGAGTATAATGATCCGCCTTCCCTAGCTTCGTCAATTCTACTTTTTGTTGACGCATTTCGGAGAACCTACATCTTCAAAAACTATACCTATCAATATAGATATTTTTTTAGTTATAGATTTTGAAGATGGAGGTTCTCTTCGCGTCAACAAAAGTAGAATTGACGAAGCTAGGGAAGGCAGATCATTGTACTAAACACAGTAAAAATTCAACAGTTTCAAAACGAAAGAGTTCCATTTCTGTAAATCTGATTTTACCGTCGAAACTGGCGTTAAAATCTCCGTAAATTTAACTGATTAAATTAACTAAAAGCATTTTAAAGTGAAACAATTAACGTTCATCTTAACCGAGCGATTTGTTCCGATCTAAATTTCTTCTTCACATTGTTAATGTAAAGGAACAAGAGAACGGATTCGAATTTCTCCGTTACCGGCCAAACCCGGTGGCAGCCATTTTTTTTTACTAGACTTGCACAATGTTCACGCAATGTTTGCGGTGGTAATGAGCGTTCAGCGAGAAACCCGATGTTTTCAAACTTAATTACCACTATCGGTGAGCAAACACACTCAACATCCTACGTAGAGTGGGACGAAGCGGCCTCCCAGGTAGATGATTTATTGCAGTCCAATTAATGGTATTTTGAGAAACATAAAATAGGCTTTTTAATTTTATTGGAAACGGTAATAACTTTTTGTGTTTTTGATTTATCGTCTAATACGGCTCGTGATTAGCGGATCGTACTGGGACAAGACACGTGTCGTCGGCTTACAGACTGGTGTTTGGGAACGTGAAATTTTAAATACTTTAGATGCGTTCTGTTTCTCATAAAAAACATCGAGTGGTTAAACAGAGTAAGTTGTAAGTGTCATTATAATTTTACTTGTAAACTATAGGAAGTATAAAGAACGGTTGTGTTTATTGCAAAAACATTGAGTGGTTAAACGTAGTAAGTTGTAAGTGTTACTATATTTTACTTTTGCTATAGGAAGTATAAAAAAACGGTTGTGTTTATTGCAAAAACATTGATTGGTTAAACGTAGTAAGTTGTGTGTGTTACTATATTTTACTTTTGACTATAGGAAGTATAAATAACGGTTGTGTTTATTGCAAAAACATTGATTGGTTAAACATAGTAAGTTGTGTAAGTGTTACTATATTTTACTTTTGACTATAGGAAGTATAAAAAACGGTTGTGTTTATTGCAAAAACATTGATTGGTTAAACATAGTAAGTTGTGTAAGTGTTACTATATTTTACTTTTGACTATAGGAAGTATAAAAAACGGTTGTGTTTATTGCAAAAACATTGATTGGTTAAACGTAGTAAGTTGTGTAAGTGTTACTATATTTTACTTTTGACTATAGGAAGTATAAAAACGGTTGTGTTTATTGCAAAAACATTGATTGGTTAAACGTAGTAAGTTGTGTAAGTGTTATTATATTTTACTTTTGACTATAGGAAGTATAAAAAACGGTTGTGTTTATTGCAAAAACATTGATTGGTTAAACGTAGTAAGTTGTAAGTGTCACTATAATTTTACTTTTGGCTGTATGAAGTAAATCGTTGTGTCTATTACAAAACCATTCAGCCGCCCCGGTGACCTAGTGGATAGCGTACTAGGCTTTCACTCCGAGGACCCGGGTTCGATTCCCGGCGAGGACTTGGCATTTTCATACGCTATAAAATCATCCCACCGTCTGCATTAGCCCAAGTGCACAATAGTCGGAGGTTAAACACCAAAACAAACTACAAAAACATTGAGTTAACATTGTTAAACGTAGTAAGTTGTAAGTATTACCCTATAATTTTACTTTTTACTATAGGAAGTATAAAGAACGGTTGTGTTTATTACAAAAACATTGACCGGTTAAATGTAGTAAGTTGTAAGTGTTACTATATAATTTTACTTTTAACTATAGGAAGTATAAAGAACGTTGTGTTTATTAAAAAATATCGAGTGGTTAAACAGAGTAAGTTGTAAGTTTAACTATATAATTTTACTTTTCTCCCCTCAAGAGGATGCAACTAGCTGCACCTATGGAGAGGATTTAGACGTCCCTCGCGGTACCCGAGTGTAACGCACACTTACACTTACAATACTACCCTTGCGACTTTAACACTTTACACTCACACTTACATTTAGGGAGGCGATAATAGCCTCAATGTGCTTTTCGCCTTAAAAAAAATTACTTTTCGACTATAGGAAATATAAAGAACGGTTGTTTTTGTTACAAAAACATTGATTGGTTAAACAGAGTAAGTTGTAAGTGTCACTATAATTTTACTTTTCAACTATAGGGAGTATAACGGTTGTGTTTATTACAAAAAATTGATTGGTTAAAAGCCGCCTCGGTGGCCTAGTTGATAGCGTACTGGGCTTTCACCCCGAGGACCCGGGTTCGATTCCCGGCCAGGGCTTGGCATGTTCATACGCTATAAATCATCCCATCGTCTGCATTAGCCCAAGTGTGCACAATAGTCGAACGTTAAACACAAAAAAAAAAATGATTGGTTAAACATAGTAAGTTGTAAGTGTCTTTATAATTTTACTTTTCAACTAGAAGAAGTATGTCGGTTGTGTTTACTACAAAAACATTGAGTGGTTAAACAGAGTAAGTTGTAAGTGTCACTATAATTTTACTTTTCGTCTTTAAGAAGTAGAAATAATGGTTGTGTTTGTTACAAAAAAAATTGAATTTCCTTCAATGTATATTTGGTACACACGATTGATTTATAAATCTTTATATTCTATCGTAATTTGAACAAAATTGAGTAATCTTGTTTAGAAAAATCACCCCGAATTTCAGGTGATTTTATTTTTGAGTAAAGTGAGTTTGGGCGACAGTGTTTTAGCACCGTGTTAAAGATCCATACGGATGCACTATTCGCTTACAATTTTATTTTACAAGGGTAAATGATTTGAATAAATCTACTCTGTTTTCCTGCACTTATTAACATTTTAAAGGAGCGTCCGTTCACTCCAATCACAATAGACTACGAGTCCCATCCTACGCATTCCTTACGTTTTTATATTCCTTAAATTATACATTTTATATTTCGCATTACATATTTTATTTATATTGTAGACTACTTCTTGCTCCGGTCAAAGTGTACTTCTAAGCCAACAAATACATGGCTTCAGAAACGTAAATATTGTCCTCACCATCCTACCCATACGGTAATATTCTCGTAAATAAAATACATTTTCCTGACAATGGCCGCCTGACTATTTTGTACTTAAATGTAACATACGCGCATTTATATTTCTACAATTCCCATTTTCTGCATTTTAAACTGCGGTTTTATTATTAGCGACTTTCTCTTGGAAAAGGAACGGCAATCATGGTAAGACCCAGGCCCGCAAACTTTATACGAACGCTAGCCGCCTCGGTGGTCTAGTGGATAGCGTACTGGGCTTTCACCCCGAGGACCCGGGTTCGATTCCCGGCCAGGGCTTGGCATTTCATACGCTATAAATCATCCTATCGTCTGCATTAGCCTAAGTGTGCACAATAGTCGGACGTTAAACATAAAAAAAAAAAAAAATATACGAACGTTGTTACTCACCTCTACATAGCTTCTTATGGGATCTTTGAACATTTTAAAATTTTGGTCCGACTCGATTCAAATTTGAAACGGAAATGGGTTTCGGACTAGCTCGTCACCAGGAAAAATCCATTAGGCATTTTGAAATTGGCGTACAGGACTTAAAATATCCGTTTAGCTTAGACGTTTTTAGCACAGATGAGCATTTTAAATGTTCACAATCCTTTGAAATTAGGAGAACGTATTTGACGGCGGTCAGGTTGATTTTCGTGTATTCAGTGTAATTTTCAGGCAGTTTTTAATGTTTATTAGCGTGAAATCTTCAAATGGAAAACAATATAAAAATAGGAATTCGCTTCCATCACGTCAGCGAGACAGCTGCATGCCGCAAGCACAAAATATTCAGATTGTCAAAAAGCAGGATTTTTCGCTTTCGCGTTTAGCCAGAACTTTCGTTTTGACGTTTCTCAGTTTAGATGACCAGGTCAGTGAGCGAAGCAACACAAACTGAGGGGGCGTATTAACAAAGTTTGAGGAAGTATTTTTGAAAATTCCCCCCGGTATTTATTGGTCAAACTGACGACTTTAATCAAATCCAAACGTTACAGAAATAGTGTTCAACAACGATTTGTAATTTAGAAGAAAAATATTCGAGACACGTTCCGTATCCAGCGAAATCAGTTTCACCGTTTCAAAATGGCGGTAATTTAAAGAACTTCACAAATTTATACGTTTTTCACCTTACAATGTTTGCGATCAGAGTGAATATCCGCGCATAGTCATAATTTTAATCATTCTAATCAAAACCTAAACATAAAAATGAACCCTGACCTACGTCAGGTTCACATTTTGTACTTTCAATAACGTTAATGAAATTATAAAAGCTAACATGCGGATTTTCAACGCTGAATTATATTTAAAAAAGTATGCTTTCTTAAAGTTTTGATAAGGCTGCCATTTTTGTCAGGCAGAAAGCAAATTAGTGGTTTTTCATTCAGAACGGTTGAGGATACGGGTCTGCAAGAAGTTTCAACCATTGAGTCTATAAGAATTTTCCAGACGATGCCGATGTAGCTGCAACTAAACAAGACCCCGAAGGAGCGGACTCCGAGTCTGCGCAAACAAGTTTTGTACATTTGGTTAGGTACGTCTGGAATTGCAGAATACTTCAGTGGACTGTAAAGTGTGTTGTTTTTTATGTGTTTTTCCACTGGTTCAGTGTAATCTCTAATGGCGGTCGGAGACTTCTGCAAGTGTGGCTTCAGCTGCTCTAACAGTCCTCAACGGTGTCACTGACACGAGAAAAAAGTTGAAGCACTTATGAATACCCTCCTTAAGCTTGATGTACTACCTATAAGACACTAAGTAAAGGTGTTCATTAACATGATGTATCCACTTACGTCCATTCCTCAGTTTCCTTCTACGATAATGAATAGCAACCATAACTTTCTTGTGTCCATTGGGTGTATCCGCTTACATCTATTCCTCGGTTTCCTTCTACGATAGTGAATAGCAACCATAACTTTCTTGTGTCCATTGGGTGTATCCGTTTACGTCTATTCCTGCGTTTCCTTCTACGATAGTGAATAGCAACCATAACTTTCTTGTGTCCATTGGGTGTATCCGCTTACGTCCATTCCTCCGTTTCCTTCTACGATAGTGAATAGCAACCATAACTTTCTTGTGTCCATTGGGTGTATCCGCTTACGTCCATTCCTCGGTTTCCTTCTACGATATTCGATAGCAAACATAACTTTCTTGTGTCCATTGGATGTATCCGCTTACGTCCATTCCTCCGTTTCCTTCTACGATATTCGATAGCAATCGTAACTTTCTTGTGTCCATTGGATGTATCCGCTTACGTTTATTCCTCCGTTTCCTTCTACGATAGTGAATAGCAAACATAACTTTCTTGTGCCCATTGGATGTACCCGCTTACGTCCATTCCTCGGTTTCCTTCTACGATATTCGATAGCAAACATAACTTTCTTGTGTCCATTGGTTGTATCCGCTTACGTTTATTCCTCCGTTTCCTTCTACGATAGTGAATAGCAAACATAACTTTCTTGTGCCCATTGGATGTACCCGCTTACGTCCATTCCTCGGTTTCCTTCTACGATATTCGATAGCAAACATAACTTTCTTGTGTCCATTGGATGTATCCGCTTACGTCCATTCCTCCGTTTCCTTCTACGATATTCGATAGCAAACATAACTTTCTTGTGTCCATTGGATGTATCCGCTTACGTCCATTCCTCGGTTTCCTTCTACGATATCCGATAGCAAACATAACTTTCTTGTGTCCATTGGATGTATCCGCTTACGTCCATTCCTCGGTTTCCTTCTACGATATCCGATAGCAAACATAACTTTCTTGTGTCCATTGGGTGTATCCGCTTACGTCCATTCCTCCGTTTCCTTCTACGATAGTGGATAGCAGCCGTAACTTTCTTGTGTCCATTGGATGTATCCGCTTACGTCCATTCCTCCGTTTCCTTCTACGATATTCGATAGCAATCGTAACTTTCTTGTGTCCATTGGGTGTATCCGCTTACGTCCATTCCTCCGTTTCCTTCTACGATATTCGATAGCAATCGTAACTTTCTTGTGTCCATTGGGTGTATCCGCTTACGTCCATTCCTCCGTTTCCTTCTACGATAGTGAATAGCAACCATAACTTTCTTGTGTCCATTGGATGTATCCGCTTACGTCCATTCCTCCGTTTCCTTCTACGATAGTGAATAGCAACCATAACTTTCTTGTGTCCATTGGATGTATCCGCTTACGTCCATTCCTCCGTTTCCTTCTACGATAGTGAATAGCAACCATAACTTTCTTGTGTCCATTGGGTGTATCCGCTTACGTCCATTCCTCCGTTTCCTTCTACGATAGTGAATAGCAACCATAACTTTCTTGTGTCTATTGGGTGTATCCGCTTACGTCCATTCCTCCGTTTCCTTCTACGATATTCGATAGCAATCGTAACTTTCTTGTGTCCATTGGGTGTATCCGCTTACGTCCATTCCTCCGTTTCCTTCTACGATAGTGGATAGCAACCATAACTTTCTTGTGTCCATTGGATGTATCCGCTTACGTCCATTCCTCCGTTTCCTTCTACGATATTCGATAGCAATCGTAACTTTCTTGTGTCCATTGGGTGTATCCGCTTACGTCCATTCCTCCGTTTCCTTCTACGATATTCGATAGCAATCGTAACTTTCTTGTGTCCATTGGGTGTATCCGCTTACGTCCATTCCTCCGTTTCCTTCTACGATAGTGAATAGCAACCATAACTTTCTTGTGTCCATTGGATGTATCCGCTTACGTCCATTCCTCCGTTTCCTTCTACGATAGTGAATAGCAACCATAACTTTCTTGTGTCCATTGGATGTATCCGCTTACGTCCATTCCTCCGTTTCCTTCTACGATAGTGGATAGCAGCCGTAACTTTCTTGTGTCCATTGGATGTATCCGCTTACGTCCATTCCTCCGTTTCCTTCTACAATAGTGGATAGCAGCCGTAACTTTCTTGTGTCTATTGGGTGTATCCGCTTACGTCCATTCCTCCGTGTCCTTCTACGATAGTGGATAGCAGCCGTAATTTTCTTGTGTCCATTGGACGTATCCGCTTACGTCCATTCCTCCGTTTCCTTCTACGATAGTGAATAGCAACCATAACTTTCTTGTGTCCATTGGATGTATCCGCTTACGTCCATTCCTCCGTTTCCTTCTACAATAGTGGATAGCAGCCGTAACTTTCTTGTGTCCATTGGATGTATCCGCTTACGTCTATTCCTCCGTTTCCTTCTACGATATTGGATAGCAACCATAACTTTCTTGTGTCCATTGGTTGTAACCGCTTACGTCCATTCCTCCGTTTCCTTCTACGATAGTGAATAGCAACCATAACTTTCTTGTGTCCATTGTGTGTATCCGCTTACGTATATTCCTCCGTTTCCTTCTACGATAGTGAGTAGCAACCATAACTTTCTTGTGTCCATTGGGTGTATCCGCTTATGTCCATTCCTCCGTTCTTTCTACGATAGTGGATAGCAACCATAGCCGCCTCGGTGGCGTAGTTGATAGCGTAACTGGTCCATTGGGTGTATCTTTCACCCCCGTTTCCTTCTACGATAGTGGAACCGGGTTCGATTCCTCGGCCAGGGTCCATTCCTCCGTTCTTTCTACGATAGTGGATAGCAACCATAGCTTAGCATTTTCAGGGCTACGCTATAAATCATTCCATCGTCTGCATTAGCCTAAGTGTTCACAATAGTCGGACGTTAAACGTTAACACCTGGATAGCAACCGTATTTTTCTTGTGTCCATATTTCGCTATCGACGGAATAAAACTTCCACTTAGAGACACAACAGACTAGCTATGGACGCGGGCGAAAAACCGCAAATATGTGCTTCTATGGTTGCGGATCTGGATCCGTGTGAAAGAACCTAATGGAACTTTTGACCCCAGCTAGTGTAGCAAAGCGCAACGTGTAACACATCAAGATCTCACTGACAGCGTTGCAACTAAAAAATCAACAAGTTCCGTGAAACAGCGTCCAAACACCGGTCGGCCCGCTAGCCACAGCTTCCTGTTGTACGGATGTAAATATTTGGTAGCAGGAGCGTTGCGCCAGTAAATTACGTTTTATGGAGTTTTAAATCTGTTGATTTATTTTTGTTTAGTGCTGTTTATACAGGTTATGTGAACGCATCGTGGGTGAGGAAAACAGTATGGGAGGACGGGCAATAAACGCGGCAAGACGGAGGTCTGCGTAATAATTGTGAAGTAATTATTGTTTTAAATAAAGCCACGGCCTGTAGAATCGTAACTCTAACTATCTCACAATCAGTTCTGTTCCATCAGATTTGTTGAATTTGTTTCTCGATAAGGAGAACACGAGTGGAGACAGTGAAACAAAATTTGCAGAACAATAAATTCGCGTCGCGCAATACTTACTCCATAACGATAAATCGCTATTATTTTCACTTCTCGTAGTCAAGGACAAAGAGTGCATTGTTCGTGCTAGCCTTCTAAAATCGTTAAAAATGAATCAAATTGAAAATGTTTTGTGTACATACGAGGTGTGTTCAGAAAGTAACGAGAATTTTAATTTTTTGAACAAAATATTTATTTATTCTTCTACATTGATGTTGTCGCCTTCAAAATAGTCCCCATTGGAGATTATGCACTTGTGCCAGCGCTTCTTCAAATCCTCGAAACACTTCTCAAACTCGATCTTTGAGATAGCCTTTAGTTCTTTCAGCGATGCGCTTTTAATGTCATCTACGGCTGTAACACGACGGCCCTTTAAGGTTCTTTTTATTTTTGGAAATAGGAAAAAGTCACACAGAGCCATGTCTGGCGAATATGGAGGCTGCGGCATCGTTACAGTACTGTTTTTGGCCAAACATTCACGAACAAGCAATGAAGTGTGAGCTGGTGCATTATCGTGGTGCAAAAGCCATGAATTGTTTTTCCACAGATCCGGGCGTTTTTTTCGGATTACTTCACACAAACGGCGTTGAACTTGTAGGTAGTACTCCTTACTGACCGTTTCACCTGGTGGCAGGAATTCATGATGCACTATGCCATTAATATCGAAGAACACAGTGAGCATAACCTTCACGTTCGACCGCACTTGTCGAGCCTTTTTCGGTCTTGGCGAGCCAGAAAGCCACCACTGGAATGATTGAGCCTACATATCCGTAAACCCATGTTTCGTCACCTGTTTATAATACGTTTCAGTAATTCTGCATCATCGTTGACTTCATTTAGTGACTCCTGAGCAACTTCCATTCGCCTCTGTTTTTGTTCAAAATTCAACAATTTTGGAACGAATTTTGCTGCCACGCGTTTCATACACAAAACATTGGAAACAATGTCATGACATGATCTAATCGATATGCCAACATCATCAGCGACCTCTCTAATTGTGATTCGGCGATTGTTCATAACCATTTCTTTTACTTTTTCCGCGTTTTCATCGGTTGTTGATGTGCTGGGGCGTCCAGGGCGTTCGTCATCTTCAACGTCTTCACGGCCTTCTTGGAAACGCTTATACCACTCGTAAACTCTTGCTTTACTCATAGCAGACTCACCATAGGCCTTTCTTAACATTTCACACACTTTATGCCATTTTTTATGCAAAATTTGATACAAATTCTTGATCCATTTCTTTTAACAAACGAAAATCGCCGAGCTCATAAAAACACATCTAACCTTAGTGGCTGTCACAGACAAAGTCAACAATGAAAACAGCTTAAAGTTTTATCATACTTCAATTGAATATATACCAATATAATAAAAAAAAAATGTTCGACAATCGGACTCTTCAAACCCGCGAAATTTAAAAATTCTCGTTACTTTCTGAACACCACGTATAGTACTTGTAACTATACACTTTGCATTTGTTTACAGTTTAATCAATTTATTATACAGGGTGGTGCATTTAATACTGACTTGAAACCGCTGATATCGATACAGAATAAATTTATTAACTTATTGGGCTCCAACTCTATTCCAATCTTTGAACAACTTTATATAACGAATTGTTTAAATTACTTTATATACGAACTCTATTAGTATGACACGTGGCAAGTATTTCAGAATATCACTTTATACTAAAACAATACTAAAAACAGCATTTGTATTGCCATGAAATATTTTAAACTTCTGCTCGTCTAAAGAATTTTTTATAAAACAAGGAAAAAAACGTTGTTGAATTTTATAAAAGAAACTTATAGTTAACTTTATGAGGTATTTATAAGTTTTTATATAAGTGCATTTATTTCAAATCTCTCTGCATAATTTTTATTGTAATGAAATAATTCTTTTGTTTGCACTGCATAGCATAATTATCCCTTTTGTTTTCTAGTTTTTAAGTGTTGGTTATGTTTTAGCTTCCGATCGCAGAGTACGCCTCTCTCTTTCGGGATACATTGTGTCTCCTACGTGTGTTAGCTAAAGTGAAATTGAAATATGCGTTTGTTTTTATGGTTCAATAAGCCCTTATAAATTACTGTGATTTGGGACTAAACGTAAACAAAAAGAAATTTGGTAGGGGATGCGTGAAGAAAAACGTTTACTCGTATTTTTCGGAAAAAATGCTAATTTAAAGTGAACAAAAATTGAACAACACGCTTACACGTAAATTAACGAATTAAATCTTTTGTCCTGAATCTCGGCATTTGCTCCTGAACACTGTACGAATAAAAAGGAAACAGTTGTCACGTTTGTAATTGCTAATGAGATTATAAGACTTGTCGACAGTAAATTTACACTTGAAATGGCACAATTATTAATTAATTTGAGTCGTAAAGCATTTTTTGTTTATAGTAGGCACTTCGAATATATCTAAAAGAACTTCATATTTGTGGTAAACATTTTTTTTAGTTTTTTTTTTTTTTTTAACGTCCGACTATTGTGCACACTTGGGCTAATGCAGTGTGGACACACACACACACACACTATATATATATATATATATATATATATATAATATGTGTGTGTGTGTGCGCGCGTGCGCGTGTGTGTTTGCAAAATTCGTTTAACAGTTACAAAATTGCGGCCGTTTAAATTCTTCAAAAATGCGTAAATTAGAATGTTTTTATTGTTAGTAATCCTTTCAAAATGACGAATTTCAATTTGACGACGGTCATGGTTCATTTTCTTACTTTCGATGTAACTTGATTTTTTTTTTTTTAACGTCCGACTATTGTGCACACTTGGGCTAATGCAGACAATGGGATGATTTATATAAAATTATTTGTATGAAAATGCCAAGCCCTGGCATGAATCGAACCCGGATCCTCGGGGTGAAAGCCTAGTACGCTATCAACTAGACCACCGAGGCGGCAAATAAAATGCAATTTGAAAGTTTAACTGCTAATATGTGCAGATTTTAATATTGTTTACGGGGTTTAGGCCTAAATCAGAGTTTCAAAAAGGGACACAATATTTTTTAAAAAAATTACTTTTGGAAATCCGCTTCTTTCATGTCAAGGAGTCAGCTGCATGCCGCGGTTATCGTTTGAGCAAATATTTTTTAATAACGCTTTTCATATATGTTCAATATTTCACTTAAACAACTTAAAGCGGTCGTAAAAATTCATCTGAAAGTCTCTTGTCCAGTTTGTGTTTGTGATTAAATCAACAAAATACTTGTCTGTTCACTCAAGCGCCGTACTTGTCACGCGTCTAAACGCTATTACCGTTGTTACACAGAGCGTTGCCTTGTTTGCCGAGCTATACACGGGCTGTAGGGTAATTACCCCTTAAACATTTGTTTGCCCAAATTTGCAAGTTAGATTGCTCTTCCCGAGACCAAGCAAAGCAAAGCGAGCTACGTGATTTGTTCCCGGTACAGAACTTTGTTTTACCTTGACGCGTGTGTTGCCAGTAAGGAAGGCAGATGTTTCGTTGGCATCATGTGACGCCAATTTCACCTCCTACGCTTATATACGGAAACTACTTTCCTTTCTACTTGCAATAACCGGTTGTGCATGAGACGATTGTTGTTATACGAAGTCAAAAAATCGATTTTTAGGTTCGATAGATACATATACAGTACTCGCTATCTGATCCCTTGAGTAAAATAGTTGTGTTTTTGTTTGCTTAATATCAATGCCTATTTTATACTATATTACCACAGTAACTCCAGTCTCGAACCTGCGACCTTGAGTTGCGCAATTTCGGAGAATTAGAAGACTGGCCGATACTTTAACCTGCCAATAACACGTTTTTACTTGCTTGTTTGCAGACATCGCTGGATACTAAATTAATTGACCGATTTTGATGGAGCTATATACAAAACTACACAACAAAATAAACAACTATACTATACAACAAAATACACAACGAAACTGCACAACTAAACAACACAACAAACTACACAACAAAAGACACAACAAAACTTTACAACAAAATACGCAACTAAACTTTACAACAAAATCCACAACGAAACAACTCAACAAACTACACAACAAAAGACACAACTAAACTGCACAACAAAGACACTACTAAACTGCACAACAAAATCCACAACGAAAGAACTCAACAAAGTACACAACAAAAGACACAACTAAACTGGATAACAAAAGACACAACTAAACTGCACAACAAAAGACGCAACTAAACTACACAACAAAATCCACAACGAAACAACTCAACAAACTGCACAACAAAAGACACAAATAAACTGCACAACAAAAGACACAACTAAACTGCACAACAAAAGACACAACAAAATTCACAACTAAACTACACAACTAACTACACAAGTAAACTACTCAACAAAATACACAACTAAACTACACAACAAACTACATAACAAAATATACAACTAAACTACACAAGTTAACATCTTAAAACGTTTGTAAACGCTTCTAACGCGACCACGTACATGTTATGTAAAAGTTTATAAACGCAGATTCAATTCAAACATTTAACTTCAAATCGTTGCGCTTCTGCTTCGCCCCAACCAGAAGTGGGATCAAAAGATCATCTGACTTTACGAACCAAAAGACGATTTTAAAGGAAAACATTTCTTTAAACCATTTCCAGTGTATAAAATTTTATTCGTAGCAACATTGAAGTCGTACTTTATAAATAATTTATGACGGTACTTTTTTTGCTGAACCTTCAGACAGCCCTTACATAAGGGGGATGAAGGGAAAATCCTATTTCAAGGTGGACACAAGGCTGGAAGAAAAGTGAAGGGGAACTTTTAGTGCTTTTTTTTAAATTTGAAAGTTTTCTTAGTAACATAATACGTTTTATTTGTTTGGAAAGTGGTCATAAAACAACCCCTACGCGTTTTGACCATTCACTCGAAATATTTCTGGAATGTCTTCTACGTGCAGATAATCGAATCGTATGTTTTTAGCATTGATTTTTATTGCACTTTGTATACGTGACGGTCGTGAAAAATGCAAAATTTTGTATTTCTAGTACAGTGAAATTTAAATAAAAATTCTTCATATATCAACAAAATTTAAGGGAATGTCACCCGGTTACGAAACTATAATAAGTATAAAACTGTGATCGTCAATCGCTTTTGAGATTTTACCAATTATTCGTTTTCAGGATAGATTTCCCCGGTTTTCTCCTCAAGGACGGATTAAAGGGGGGCGATCACCCTCCTGAGACTAAGAAAAACAATACAAAATATAAAAGATCTTATTTTACTTCTTTTAAAATGAAAGTAATGCAGCTTCGATAAAAAGTGTCAAGGAGGTCTCTAAGGCCTCTGAGGGGTCCGAAACCCGTCAAATGAACCCAATTTCAAGTTGTGTGCACATGCAATGTTGTCCGTATGTACATATGTACGTTTGTGCGCTTGTAGTGTAGGTGAGAACGGGGTTAATCATTTATATAGTTTATGTTGGTTCTCTCTTCTCTTCCTGTGTTAACTGCAACAACAGAAAGATCTTTCTCGACTTTAAAATTGATCAAAACATGGTTGAGGAACTTTTGTGGCGCTTAACCGGACTTTTAGGAGTCTGAGGAGTGGGGGTTTGGGAAAGGAGGGTATTGGGGTTGGACTCAATCCCGTCGAATCCACCAGTGTTGTATTGGAGCCTACAGTGGGGCTGCTAGGCAGTCCTACTGTGTCTGTTTCCGATGGTAGTTGTGTTTCAGGGGGATCTGCAAAGGTGGACCTGGGACACAACAGGGCTGTCAAACGTCCATCAGGAGCGCAAAGGTGCCAACTGCGGAGAGAAAAGGCAGCAGCTATCTCTTCCCCAAAAAAGGACGAGAGTTGTTTAAGTCAACTTCCATCACAGTAAGGCGGCAACTGCTGTCTTACGGAGGCTGCTTGAGCAGGGTGAAGCCGACCTTGCCTTGGTTCAAGAACCATGGGAGACGGGAGGCAGAATAGCAGGACTGACCATAGGCGGAGGTAAGTTGGTATATGACCGATCAGCTGCTAGGCCTAGGACCTGCATAGTTGTCAGGAATAATATTGAGATACTTGTGTTGTCTTCTTTATGTTCCAGGGATTGTACTTCAGTTAGTACAGAGTTAATGAGGACGAGGGATCAGCGTTAACAGTAAGAGTAAAGCAACTGGAGTAACTGCGGCTATATAAAAAAAAATGGATAGGATTATTAATATGGAAAAGAAGAAAAACATATTTTCTTGAGCACAAATTTTGTTTCAAAACTAGTGGCATTGTAAATAATAATAGGAATTGTAAAATAGGAATCTAGAAAAAAAATTAAGTGATGTTCTTGTCAAACAAGCTTTTGAAGGTATTATTTCAAAAAATTTCATCCCGCAGGGATGCCTTCCTGTAAGTTGAATCATCCAACCATCCCCCCCATCCACAATCGCATTAATCCGTTAGTGTTTCCGACTGTTATTTAGGCGAAAAGCACATCGCTCGTCCACAATGTAACTGTTACAAAAACGAGAACTAGAACTAAACACTACAAACTAGATAAGATTATTAAAATATAAAATTAATGAAAGTAAAAAATTAAAAAGAATAATTGTGTTAAAAACAACAAAATCGATACGAAACACAAACAACTATTTAGCTGAAACTAGTTAACAAAAAAATTATTAAATAAAATAAAATCTTATAGCACTGCACAAGAAAACCACAACTAAAGTAATTAAAACATATTTAGATGACGTAAGAAATTTAAAATTCGTTCACCCCGCAGAGGGTGCAGTCTAGCTGCATATAGTAAATTAAGAGGATTTAGACGTACCCTAGTCTAACATACACTTACACTTGCAACACTACACTTACGACTTTAACACTTTACTCTCACACTTACATTTAGGGAGGCGATAATAGCCTCAATGTGCTTTTCGCCTTAAAATACCAACAAAAAAATAATAAATAAATAAAAAAAAACTCGTTTAATGACCGACGAATCGTCCTTTAAAACTGCCTACGTTGAGGCACAATATAAAAAAAGTGTTTGTGATGACGTCATCACAAAATTGACATACAGTTGGATCCCCGCGTCCCATTAGAAATCCGTGCGTTAACAAGAAATGACCAATGCGGAGACGGGTAACCACCACCTCTTCCCTAAAAACTGGTTCACAAAAATCGATTGTGGACGAATTCGTAAGCTAGGACAATCCGTTTCAAAATGGCGGCCGTTTCAATTTTAAAAAGCATAACTTTTTTTCTTACACTTTGAAAATCATCTTTCACCACTGCGATTAGCGTTGAAATTTATATACATTAGCATTTCAAAGTTACATAAAAATAAGCACAAATGTCGTCAAATTTTTTTTAGTACTTTCAATTGAATATAAAATGCAACCGTTAACGCTTATGACAGTAAAAACGAATTTTCAAAAAAGTATGACAAAAATCATATTTTTTTAAATTGCTTCCATCACTTCAACGAATTATTTTTAACCAGATCCCTTCTTAAATCCAAAAATTCAAAACCTTCGGAATAATAAAGATGAATGTATATCTTTTTAACTGGCGCCTATAATGCTTTCTGAAGTGTCGAGTGAACAATGATCGATCATTTTCAACTTACAACAAACAATTTCACGTAAATTTACAATTGAAAACTTCACCGGTAATAAACTTCAAAAACATAACCATATAAAAGTACCAACACGCTAAAACAGGGCGACAAGGAAAAATAACACCTCGGGCATAATATAACAGACTGGGACCAATCAATAGGGAGGAAAGTACCATTGCACAGAAATTGAATTTTTAAATTGCCGGAAAGAGAGGGCGCATTTTGTTAGGGGTAGTAAAAAGGTATGGCATTGAAGTAGGGTGAGCGAGGGCCTTAAGTTTTACGTCTGACTACGTTTTGCAAACATTCAAACTTGAATAAGCGTTGACGTCATCGCTATTTGCTATAGCGCCTCGATGCGGGGAGGTTGTTGGATATTACACGACCCTAGTAAGGATAGTAACAAAAACTTTACGCGCGCGCGTGCGTGTGTGTGTGTGTGTGTGTGTATGTATGTGTTCAATACTGTCTTCCGAATATGTTAACGAATTCTCACTGAGAAATGAGCTCTTGTTGCTGCAATCACGGTACCATGAAATGAGCACCGATCTTGATTTTGTTATTCTTAAATATGCAAATCTGATTCGTTCATATTGAGACAATTTTAAACTTTGTTAAAGAAATGGGCGTTTGAGAGACCAAACGTCGGTAGAGAATCGTTAAAAATCTGAATTTCTCAAAATCGACTCTAACGATTTTTAAAGAATTTTCCTCAAGTGTAGTGTATAAGTATTCAAACTGTACGGTTTGCTAGTTTCGCTCGTAAGCTTCTGGTTATTTTTTTTTTTATTTCAGCCCATTTTCTAATAATCGTTTCATCGGTTTTCACTCAGTTTGAATCATTATAAGCTTACTATGACGTAGGATAGTGAAGGACGTTAGGAACAAAAAATTTTATGAAACGTGTTTGCGAAGATGGTAATTTATTACTAAAGAAAAAACCACCTCGGTGACCTAGTTGATAGCGTACTGGGCTTTCACCCCGAGGACCCGAGTTCGATTCCCGGCCAGGGCTTGGCATTTTCATACGCTATAAATCATCCCATCGTCTGCATTAGCCCAAGTGTGCACAATAGTCGGACGTTAAAAAAAAATAAAAATCAAATTACATTGAAAGTAAGAAAACGAACCTTGACCGTCGTCAAATTGAAATTCGTCATTTTGAAAGGATTACGAACAATAAAAACATTCAAATTTACGCATTTTTGAAGAATTTAAACGGCCGCAATTTTGTAACTGTTAAACGAATTTCACAAACACACACACACACATTATATATATATATATATATATATATATATATATATATATATGTGTGTGTGTGTGTGTGTGTGTGTGTGTGTGTGTGTGTGTGTGTGTGTGTGTGTGTGTGTGTGTGTGTGTGTGATGTGTGTCAGTGTCGTGCTCATTTGAATGTCAATCAGTCTGTGATTTACCAGGATGTTTTTATCCTAATAGCTCATTTTAAGGTCATGGGTCAGGGTTTTACCATGATGGTTTTTACCCTAATAGTTCATTTTCCTAGAAAATTCGCTAGGAAGTAAAAATTATTTATATAAATATATCTTGGGATTTATATAAATATATATATATATATATATATATATATATATATATATATATATTATTATTATTATTATTATTATTTGCGTATAGACCCTGTTGGATCACACAAAGCACTCCGACTCATGTCTTGCTCCTTCTAATCCTCCACACCTCCCTTATCCTGTCCCCATGGATCCTCTTCCGCTCCTCCGTCCATTTTACCCCTGCTCTCCTTGGGATTTCATTCTCTGGGACCTTCCAACCGAGCATCTTTCTCCTGTATGCGTTCCTGTCTTCAACGTCTGTTGAGTCTATTTCTGCGTCATGTAGGTCTATTCTGACTTGTGCGGTCCACAACGTTGTCGATTTGACACCTTGTATATACTTAAGGATTCTGTTGGCAAGATTCGTAGTTGGGAGTCTACTGATGTGTCCATAGAACCGAAGCCTTCTTCTTCTGATATCTGGTGCCAGGTTCGATATCTTCTCTGTGGTCTTCCGGGAGTGCAACCTGTATCCATCTTCTGTTAATCTCGGGCCAAGGATCTTCCTCAAGATTTTGCGTTCTTCCTTCAAAATACCCTACATGGGAGCTTTTGTGTGGAGTGCTAGCGTCTCGCTTGCATATAATACCTCCGGTTTTATGACTGTGTTGTATTGTCTGATTTTTGTGTGCGTCGACATACATACATATACACACACACACGTATATATATATATATATATATATATATATATATATATATATATACATATACACTTTGGATAATTTTTCACAATATAACACAAAATTTAAAACTGTCAAATTTCGGATTTTATCACGCGTAGTCAACGTAATGTGTCAAGAGAAAAAAAGCGTTTAGTCCGCCATATCACAAAACCAGGGAAATGTTAACAATCTCTCAAAATCTGTTTATCTGTTCTTGTTAAAACCTTACATGATCAATATGTGAGATTAGTCGTCAACTGCGGTTTGTTTCAAGGTAAAAATTAAAAAAAACAACAATAAATATAAAAACCAATCAATTTATATTGATATCGAAAGATTTATGTTCCAAGAAAAAAAACCAAACACTTTTACAATTATGTAATCATTATGCGCATAACTATCTGCGCATAAATATCGTACAATTAATCAATAATCCCGCCATAAATCCAGTGCCAATAAAATTTAATTTATGTCGTAATAAAACTATAGTGTAGTTATATCATAGCTGTAATAATTGTATCCTTGCTGACAATGACCACCTTGGAGCTATGATTGACCTTATGGAGTATGTTCTATAATGTTACAGCTTAGTGGAACACATACACAATGTAGGATCAAAACGTTCCCGGAATTGGTCAATGGAAATCTATTGAAAGTACGTGTTTTAACTATGTTCAGTAAAATGATCTGCCCTCCCTAACTTCGTTAATTCTACTTTCGTTGACGCGTTTCGGAGAACCTCCATCTTCAAAAACTATATCTATACGGTCACTAATATTATGGCCCGTCCTATTTATAATTTTCTATTCCCATCTCGTACCCCTCCTCTATTTAACACTTATACATCAAACCTGATGTGCTCGCTTCTGATTGGCTCTTCAAACTCATACATTTTCGCTCGCTTCTGATTGGTTCCTTTCAAACTTTCTCTTCAACGGTCGTCCCTCGTGTTAATTTTTGAAAATTTTTAGATTTTTAAACGTAATATCTGCTTGCGACTATATCTGTTCATTTATTATGTTTTCTCCCTTCATTTTAGATTTAAAAATTTCCAAGTTCTCTAAAATGTTCATACGTCTTCCTTTTTCTGCCATGTATAGTACTTTCATTGAGTTTTCTATTTCTCGAGGTATGTGTCCCTCTTTTATTAAATGTGACGCATAATTTGAATCATTTTTGCAATATTTGAATGATATAACATGTTCTTAAAGCTAGTTCTAAATTTTCGACCCGTTTGTCCTATGTAGACTGCCTCGCATCCACACTGTATTCTGTATACCCCATTCTTACTATATTTGTCCTTTTCTTCCATATTAGCCGCCTCGGTGGCCTAGTTGATGGCGTACTAGGTTTTCACCCCGAGGACCCGGGTTCGATTCTCGGCCAGGGCTTGGCATTTTCATACGCTATAAATCATCCCATCGTCTGCTTTAGCCCAAGTGTGCACAATAGTCGGACGTTAAACATAAAAAAAAATCTTCTATATTCTTTGTCAGTTTGTTCCTTATCGTATTATTTGTAGCCATTGCTATGTCTATATCATACTTTATAAACAAATTCTCAAATTTATATGCCTCTTTCCCCGTATATGTTTATTTAGCCCATTTTCGTTTTTCTCTTTTATCGTTGTTTTCTTCCTCTCTCTTCCTTTTAATTCTTCGTAACATATTTCTTATAATTTGTAAATCATAATCGTTGTTCACTGCTATTTGGAAAATTGTATTCAATTCTTTATATTCTTTCCTCTTTAGTGGTACATTTAATAATCTATTGAACATGTGTCTAAAAGTCGCTAATTTAAGTTCTAATGGGTGGTTTGACTCTGCGTTAATTATATTTACGCAATACTTTACGTATTTTAACTTTATTTCTCTTCAAAATACTCCCACTGCGTGTACACACTTCTACCGTACATAGGCGTACAGTTGTTGGAAACACTCCTGAAAGCCATTTTTGGAAATTTCCGTCAGCGGCTTCGTCGCATTTTCCATCATCTCTTGCGAATCATCAAAACGATGTCCTTTCAATGTCATTTTCGTTCGTGGAAACAGGTAAAAATCCAGTGTTGCAAGGTCGGGAGAATAGGGAGAGTGTTTCAGAGTGGTAACATTGTGATTGGAAAGGTATTGTTTCTCCATCAGCGGTCGATGTGACGGGGCATTGTCATGCAACAAAAACCAACCCTTCCCGACCCATTTTTAGGTCGTTTTCATCTAACTGCATCCTGTAGATGTTTCAGGATCTTGTACATTCCGTTAAAGAATAAATTTGTAGCGACTCAAGCTCTGGTAATAAAAAAAACACCCGACAGCATTTTACCCCGGCTTCTGTCCGAGCGAAAATTTTCTTTTCTTGATGATGTTTTTTGTTTCCATTCAGCGGACTGTTTTGTGTGAAGATCGTAAAGGAATCGCAACCGGATTTTTACCTTTCTCCACGACTAAAAAATTACATTCAGGTGACATATTTTGCTGATTCTCAAGAGATGATGGAAAATGCGACGAAGCGGCTAAAGGAATTTCCGAAAATTACTTTCAGGAGTGTTTCCAACAATTGTATGAACGTGGAAGAAGTGTGTACACGCAGGAGAGTATTTTGAAGTGAAATAAGGTTAAATTCAATAAATTTTACGTCATTGCTTGTTCGTGAATTTTTGGCCAAAAATAGTACTGTAACGATGCCCCAGCCTCCATATTCGCCATGAACCGCCTCGATGGCCTAGTTGATAACGTACTAGGCTTTCACTCCGAGGACCCAGGTTCGATTCCTGGCCAGGGCTTGTCATTTTCATACGCTATAAAATCATCCCATCGCCTGCATTAGCCCTAGCGTACCAAAAAAAAAAAAAAATTCCATATTCGCCAGACATGGCTCCGTGTGACTTTTTCCTATTTCCAGAAATAAAGAGAACCTTAAAGGGCCGTCGTTTTACAGCCGTAGATGACATTAAAAGCGCATCGCTGAAAGAACTAAAGGCTATCTCAAAGATCGAGTTTGAGAAGTGTTTCGAGGATTGGAAGAAGCGCTGTCACAAGTGCATAATCTCCAGTGGGGACTATTTTGAAGGCGACAACATCAATGTAGAAGAATAAATAAATATTTTGTTCAAAAAATTAAAATTCTGGTTACTTTCTGAACACACCTCGTATTTTGTAAAGATAACGTCCGGGTATCAGTGGTAGCGAACGTATTATATAACATTTAGTTCAATCCGATTTTCATTAGATGCCCGATAACAACAACAATAAACTTATCAACTGTTTTTCTTCTTATATTTTGTCGTTGAATTGTGATATACACCAGCTGTTTAGTGAATTGGAAAATGAATTATTGGAGCGACCAGATTCGGTTCTTTTCGATTCATATTTGACTCGACAATCGATTTTGATATTAAGGACATTTTTTTAGCGAAATCCGTTCAACAGTTTCAATTTGGTGGCCAATCCATTGGTGGTCGGGCTTCATTTTCGTGTTTTCAATGTCCACTGTTTCCTTTTGTCGGTCTGTTTTGTTTGGAAATCTAATTTTACCATTTCGATAAGTATTAAAATTAGCGTGCGAATTAAACGGTAAACAAAGTATAAAGGCGGTTCAAAAAAGTGCGAGAAAAAAATCATTGCGACGTAAACGGTTAAGTTTTGTAAATTCGCTTCCACCAGCGAGACAGCTGCGTGCAGTTACCATCTCGATAAGTATTAAAATTAACGTGCGAATTAAACGGTAAACAAAGTATAAAGGCGGTTCAAAAAAGTGCGAGAAAAAAATCATTGCGCCGTAAACGGTTAAGTTTTGTAATTCGCTTCCACCAGCGAGACAGCTGCGTGCAGTTACCATCTCGATAAGTATTAAAATTAGCGTGCGAATTAAACGGTAAACAAAGTATAAAGGCGGTTCATAAAAAATCATTGTGCGAGAAAAAAGTCATTGCGACGTAAACGGTTAAGTTTTGTAAATTAAGTTTTGTAAATTCGCTTCCACCAGCGAGACAGCTGCGTGCAGTTACCATCTCGATAAGTATTAAAATTAGCGTGCGAATTAAACGGTAAACAAAGTATAAAGGCGGTTCAAAAAAGTGCGAGAAAAAAATCATTGCGACGTAAACGGTTAAGTTTTGTAAATTCGCTTCCACCAGCGAGACAGCTGCGTGCAGTTACCATCTCGATAAGTATTAAAATTAGCGTGCGAATTAAACGGTAAACAAAGTATAAAGGCGGTTCAAAAAAGTGCGAGAAAAAAATCATTGCGACGTAAACGGTTAAGTTTTGTAAATTCGCTTCCACCAGCGAGACAGCTGCGTGCAGTTATCATCTCGTATCCCTGCGCAATTAAGACACAATTTCTGGTCTTCGTAGTTTTTACTGGAAGTAGAAATATTATTTAAAATCTCCAAAAATACGTCCTCTCCTTTTACGAGCGAGATTAAAGCGGGATTTTTTCGGACAGACAAAAGCGCAAAAAAAAGATTAACAAAAGTACTCGACTCGAAACGTTTTCACGATGCCTCCCCGAAAAAGTTTTTGTCTGAAGCGCGAGCAACACAATTTTAAACGTTTTACAAAGCCGGCAAGAGGAGAAGATTACTGCGGGCCTATCAGAGTGTTTAATTATAAATTGTAACGAAGTTTTCAAACAATGCTTTGTATAATTTGAGAGAGATAAACATTTTCACTTCAAGTTATATTTGTGCAGCTCCTGGCGCACCAATATCGTGATGTATCGCTGACGTGTTGGAAGCGAGTTTTCTAAAACACATTTTTGTGTACGTTTTGAAAATTAAAATTTGTGATCATTAAAATCTGCAGCCTATTTATCGGCATTTTGGACTTTAAAATTGCAAAAATGAACTTGACCTCCGTCAAGGTTATATTTTTATAATAACGGA
>CM040184.1:85415453-85422953 GCA_022606455.1 Callitettix versicolor
AGTAGTAAAATGGCGTTTTTTAAAACATGAATAAGCCTATGTTCATCTCAGGTACCTAAACCATGTTCATACCAAATTTTATCTATCGGTCCAGTAGTTAACGCGTGACTGAATAACAAACAAACAAGCACACGAAAACTGTGAGAAAAATGTGATTAAGTTTTTTTGTTATTCAAACTGTAGCAAATTAAAATTAAAATGATATAAATTAATTTTGATTTTAAATAATATAAATTGAACATGAGAAAGTTCATGCATTTTTTCATTACATTTCTTTTTTTATGTGTAAAAAAGTAAGGTTTAAAGTAGATTTTGTTTATTTTAAAAATGTTAACAATTATTTCTAAATGTTTGGTTATTTCCAGAGTTTAATTAATAACCTCACATTGGTTCATTATTTTTTTATATTAATCAAACAAATTAAATACTATTAATAACTTATTGTATATCCTTAACAACAATATTAGTTAAATAATTTAAACCAAATGATAACCTAAAGTTATTAATAATTTAAACTGCAAAAAGTAGACTAACTTTATGGTTTATCTATGGGCTATGTTAAACGCCAGCAAGACAACACAGACTAATATTTCTTTTTCTTCGTTGTTTAAGGCACTGGATTGTACAATGCTACCTCTATGGAGCATCAGTGGCCTGCAATTAATAATTTGTTTCAACAAGAATTCATGTTAGTGCGTTAATGTTTTTTAGTTTTTATTAAGTTTATGTTTGTGAAGTGTAAAATAAAGTGTGTATTGTTGTCCTTAGACTTACAAGAAAAGGTAAGCAATTTGTAGAAAACTTTTAAAACATTTTCTTATTGGCAAGGCGTATATATTATTACAAATTGTTACCAGTTAATTTTAACAATTTGCAAAAACCATCGTTACATTTTTGCTTTAATTGATTTGATTTCGTGTTGAGAGTCACACTTTCAACATAATTAAATAGTTTTACATAAGTTTATATATTTATAAGCCGAGATAGGTAACCTGCAATGCATAACCTACAAATATAAAGTAACAGTTAGGAATATCAGATTGTAAAAATGTATAACCTAAAATGATTGAGTATGCTTTTGGTCGTTCTTAATTGACCCCAATTTATGTGCACATACTGTAATTACATTTGCTATTGTTAAAAACATGTGCAGGACTACATATTTATTGAAAGTTATATACATGTGATGAATTGGTATCTTGGTGAAATGTTCAGACTTTAGCCTAGCCTATTTAATTGTAGATGGGTATACTTTTAATGCATATACATGCCAATACATTTATTTCTTCATAACGTTTGTCTCTTTATCGACCTATTGTGTATACCGACCATTTTAACTCCAACAATAGTTAAGTAGTGATCACATACCCTAATATGCTAATTATTGAACTGTAGGCCATAGCGTAATCTAACAATGAATAGAATATTTATACCTAATATTGTCTGTTGCAGTAGGGACCACATTTACCTACTTTGATGTGAATTAACCGTGTAGGCTTAAAGGCTATTTGGTAAATATGAAGATTAGCGTGACCACCGATATCTGAGAAATATTTTTCCTTTGAAAATGTACGTTTTCCTGAATATAATGGTGACAAAAAATTTGTTAGCGTTTTCAAAAATTGATGCCGTAATGACTTTTTTTTTAACAATGAGGACTAGCGTGACCATCGTTATCGGAAAATTTTATTATTTTCTTGAAAATATACGTTTTTTTTTAATATAAGGGTTAATAAGTTCCTTAACGGTTTCAAGAATTGATGGCCTATTGATTTTCTTAACAATACGGTAAATTTCTAGATTAGCGTGACCATCGGTATCGGAAAATTTTAATCTTTTCTTGAAAATAGGCCCTATCTTTTTTTTGAATTATAACCTTTAATAAGTTTTTTGACGATTTTGAAAAATTGACGACATAATGATTTTGTGAAAATAGATTTTCCCTATGCTGACAATGTTGACAGGAAATGTTTGTTAATTGTTAAATATTCGATTAGTTTCATCGAAAAGGTTGAGTTTAATAACCGCAGACTGTTTCGTTAATCGTACATGTGACGTTGAAACACATCCACTAAATGCACTTTATTTTTGTAAATGGACATGTGTGTACATTTTTTTCAAAAATAAACTTTTTTACAAATAAACGCCAATTATGACCTACTCGTTAATTGGTTCTATTTTTCGCATTAATCCGATTTTCGTTAAAAAACTTTTGTTAAACAAACCTAACTGGTAGGGTCTATAGGAATAGGCTAGTATAGGAATATGGGTTTTTGTGTAATATTAGTGCAGTTGTGTGATACAAATTATGTTTTTAAGTAAAAAATACTTTGTACAGAAATAAATTTAAGGTGCAGTTTAGTCATATTTTAAAGCTGATTTTGATTTTCAAAACAGTTAAAATAAGAAAAATATTGTTCTATGATATCTTTATTTTTTTTGAAAATTAGCTTCCTTTGTATCAGCGAGACAGCTGCATGCCGCGATTTAAAATGAAAAGTATTCGTGACTATGGATTGTATTCATTACATATTATATTAAAGTTTAATGCTGATTATTTTTTGAAAACAGTTTTAAGGTTTGAAATATTGTATGAGATATTGTTACATTTTGAAAATTCGCTTACATTCTGGTATCGAGACAGCTGCGTGCAGCGATTATTTTGCAACAATAACTTTCCTTGCCCACAAAAAACCTACGCTGTTTAAGTTTCGTTGACTTACTTGCGTTAGTGAATCTCTCTCTCTTTGTCCCTCTCTCCTTCTATTTCTCTCCCCCTCTAGCTCCCTCCCTCTAGCTGTCTCTCTCTATCTGTGTGTGTGTGTGTGTGTGTGTGTGTGTGTGTGTGTGTGTGTGTGTGTGTGTGTGTGTGTGTGTGTGTGTGTGTGTGTGTGTGTGTGTGTGTGTGTGTGTGTGTGTGTGTGTGTGTGTGTGTGTGTGTGTGTGTGTGTGTGTGTGTGTGTGTGTGTGTGTGTGTGTGCCTGTTCGTGCGAGCGTGTGTGTAGTGTGTGCGTGTGTGCGTGCGCGCTTGCAAATTCGTGCCTGTGTGCGTGCATGTGTGTTTGCGCGCACGTGTACGTGCGTGCGCGCCTGCGCCTGTGTATGTATGTATGTGTGTGTGTGTGTGTGTGTGTGTGTGTGTGTGTGTGTGTGCGTGTGTGTGTGTGTGTGCGCGTGCGTGCGTGTGTGTGTGTGTGCGCGCGTGTGTGCACGCGTACGTGTACGTGCTAGCGTGGGCGTGTGTGCGTACGGAAGTGTAAGTGTACGCGTGTGTGCGCGTGCGCATGTGAAAGTGTGTGCATGTGTGTGCGCGCGTGCGTGCAATCGTGCGTGTGTGTGTGTGTGTATGTGCCTGTTCGTGCGAGCGTGTGTGTAGTGCATGCGTGTGTGCGCTCGCGTGCAAATGCGTGCCTGTGTGCGTGCATGTGTGTTTGTGCGCACGTGTACGTGCGTGCGCCTGTGCCTGTGTATGTATGTGTGCATACGTTTGTGTGTGTGTGTGTGTGTGTGTGTGTGTGTGTGCGCGCGCGCGTGTGCGTGAACGCGTACGTGTGCGTGCTAGCGTGGGCGTATGTGCGTACGGAAGTGTATTTGTACGCGTGTTTGCGCGTGCGCATGTGAAATTGTGTGCATGTGTGTGCGCGCGTGCGTGTGCGCGTGCCTGCGATCGTGCGTGTGTATGTGCCTGTTCGTGCGAGCGTGTGTGTAGTGTGTGCGCGCGCGTGCAAATGCGTGCCTGTGTGCGTGCATGTGTGTTTGCGCGCACGTGTACGTGCGTGCGCTTGCGCCTGTGCCTGTGTATGTATGTGTGCATACGTTTGTATGTGTGTGTGTTTGTGTTTTATTCCAAGTTTCATCTTAATCGGTCCAGTAGTTATGCGTGATAGAATATCAAACAAACACACAAACAAACTTTGAGATTTATAATATTATATTAAGAAGTATAAAATATTATTATTAAAACATCAATATTGTACAGTTAACACATATAATAAAACTAAATATTAAATAATTAAGTAGGACTGGGTAAGTAGTATAATGGCGCTTAAAATATTTAAACATTTATTATTCAAACCTACCAATATACAATAAACGTATAGCCTAAATCGTCATTGTTGTACAGTTAACTTTTGTCACAAAACTAAATACTAAATAATGAAATCGGACTGGGTAAGTATTATGATGGCTTTTGAAATATTTTAAATATTTTTATTCGCACCTACCAATATATAATAAACCTATAAAATGTCATTCTTGTACAGTTAACACATGTCAATAAACGAAATACTAAATAAATATGTTGGGCTGGGTAAGTAGTATAATGGCTTTTTTAAAGTGGGAATAGGCCTATGTTCATCTCAACCTAAACCATGATCATACCAAATGTCATCTCAATTGGTCTAGTTAAAGCGTAATTGAATAACAAACACACAAACTTTCAGAATTTTAATATGGTTAAGATTTAATCTGCAAAAATAAACCAACTTTATGGTTTATCTATGACCTATGCTAAACGCCAGCGAGATAACGCAGGCACTCAGTATTTTTTCTTCCTCTTTGTAAAGCACTGGATTGTAAAGACAACGGAATTTCAGAGGCCTGAAATTAGCAATTTGTTTCAACAAGAATTCATGTAATAATTAGCTAGTGCGTTATTTCTTATTTTTTATTTAGTTTATGTTTGTGAAGTGTAAAATAAAGTGTGTATTGTTGTCTTTAAACTTAGAAGAAAAGGTAAGCAATTTGTAGAAAACTTTTAAAACATTTTCTTATTGGCAAGGCGTATATATTATTACAAATTGTTACCAGTTAATTTTAACAATTTGCAAAAACCATCGTTATATTTTTACTTTCATTGATTTGTTTTCGTGTTGAGAGTCACACTTTCAACATTATTAAATAGTTTTACATAAGTTTATACCATTATAAGCCGGGATAGGTAACCTGCAATGCATAACCTACAAATATTAAGTAACTGTTAGGAATATCAGATTGTAAAAATGTATAACCTAAAATGATTTGAGTATGCTTTTGTAATTGACCCTAATTTATGTACACATACTGTAATTACATTTGCTATTGTTAAAAACATGTGCAGGACTACATATTTATTGAAAGTTATATACATGTGATGAATTGGTATCTTGGTGAAATGTTCAGACTTTAGCCTAGGCTATTTAATTGTAGATGGGTATACTTTTAATGCATATACATGCCAATAAATTTATTTCTTCATAAAGTATGTCTCTTTATCGACCTATTTGTGTATACCGACCATTTTAACTCCAAGTAGTGGTCACATACCCTAATATGCTAATTATTGAACTGTAGGCCGTAGCGTAATCTAACAATGAATAGAATATTTATACCTAATATTGTCTGTTGCAGTAGGGGCCACATTTACCTACTTTGATGTGAATTAACTGTGTAGGCTTAATGGTTATTTGGTAAATATGAAGATTAGCGTGACCACCGATATCTGAGAAATATTTTTCCTTTGAAAATGTACGTTTTCCTGAATAAAATGGTGACAAAAATTTGTTAGCGTTTTCAAAAATTGATACCATAATGACTTTTTTTAACAATGAGGTATACGTTTGGACTAGCGTGACCATCGTTATCGGAAAATTTTAGTCTTTTCTTAAAAATAGACCCTATCGTTTTTTCAATTCCTACTATTAGCTAACACTTTCCATATATATATATATATATATATATATATATATATATATATATATATATATATATATATATATATATATATATATATATATATATATAGTTTAAATATTCAATCATTAATAAAATACTTTATATTCATCCCCTTAAATTCAAATATTTTTTTAAAACTTTTAGTGGATGACAATTAATCTTAATAGAGTATTTTCAAATATTAATTCATTACAGTACTTTCCCAGGCCCAAAATTGATGTAAAGTATTTACTTTATGTATTACTATATCATTCATCAGATCGCAATGAAACTTTGGGAAATTGTTGAATACACTCCCGCAAAGGTTATTAGTTCAGTACTTTAAACTACACGCCATTACAATTCTTGCCCAGTCCCAAAAATAATATAAAGTATTTATTTTATGCATAACTATACTATTCATCAGATCACCATTAAACTTTGGGAAATTGTTGAGTACACCCCAACAAAGGTTTTTAGTATAGTACTTTAAACTACACGCCATTAAAATACTTGCCCAGGCCCAAAATTAATATAAAGTATTTATTTTATGCATAACTATACTATTCATCAGATCATCAATGAAACTTTGGGAAATTGTTGAGTATACTCCCGCGAAGGTTTCTGCATTGCAGTTTCAACCTCATGCCATTACAATAACTGTCCAGGCCCAAAATTAATATAAAGTATTTATTTTATGCATAACTATACTATTCATCAGATCGCAATGAAACTTTGGGAAATTGTTGAGTACACTCTCCGCAAAGGTTTTTAGTATAGTACTTTAAACTACACGCCATTAAAATACTTGCCCAGGCCCAAAATTAATATAAAGTATTTATTTTATGCATAACTATACTATTCATCAGATCGCAATGAAACTTTGGGAAATTGTTGAGTAGACTCCCGCGAAGGTTTCTGCATTGCAGTTTCAACCTCATGCCATTACAATAACTGTCCAGGCCCAAAATTAATATAAAGTATTTATTTTATGCATAACTATACTATTCATCAGATCGCAATGAAACTTTGGGAAATTGTTGAGTAGACTCCGCGAAGGTTTTCTGCATTGCAGTTTCAACTCATGCCATTACAATAACTGTCCAGGCCCAAAATTAATATAAAGTATTTATTTTATGCATAACTATACTATTCATCAGATCGCAATGAAACTTTGGGAAATTGTTGAGTAGACTCCCGCGAAGTTTTCTGCATTGCAGTTTCAACCTCATGCCATTACAATAACTGTCCAGGCCCAAAATTAATATAACGTATTTACTTTCTAGGCGTTACAATACAATTCATCAGATCGCAATGAAACTTTGGAAAATTTTTAATTACACTCCCGCAAAGGTTTCTGGCATAGTGTTTTTAACCATATGCCATTATAATACTTGCCGATGCCCAAAATTACTGAAAACTATTTACTTTATGACTTACTATACCATTCATCAGATCACAATGAAACTTTAGGAAATTGTTGAGTACACTCTCGCAAAGGTTTTTAGTATAGTACTTTAAACTACACGCCATTACAATACTTGCCCAGGCCCAAAAATAATATAAAGTATTTATTTTATGCATTACTATACCATTCATCAGATCACCATGAAACTTTGGGAAATTGTTGAGTACACTCTCGCAAAGGTTTTTAGTATAGTACTTTAAACTACACGCCATTACAATACTTGCCCAGGCCCAAAAATAATATAAAGTATTTATTTTATGCATTACTATACCATTCATCAGATCACCAATAAACTTTGGGAAATTGTTGAGTACACTCTCGCAAGGTTTTTAGTATAGTAT
>CM040184.1:85430453-85447953 GCA_022606455.1 Callitettix versicolor
ATTTTTTAACCAGTGTCTGACATTGAAAAACGTATTTTCCGCTATAACGTACTGTTTGTGGAAAATTTTAACGTAAAAGACACTTTTACGGGCAAAACGGCATCATGGATGCGCATGCTCAGCCAGCATCACAAATCAGACAGTATTTTGTATATTTTACGAAGCTAACTTATTTATCACGAACAGACAGTCCCATTACAAAGGCCTGCCTTTTGCATAACGTGCTTAGAACAATTTCAATATTTACTTAAAAGTCATTAAACTTATAGGTTATGTGACCCTACCGACAGTCCCCTATCCCTGCCCGTCGTACAAGCCGGGACAAGCATTTCGAATACGACACATGTTTTGGACAATGTTTACGCAAATATATTTGTGGTTTCTCCTTCCATCTGTTGTTAATACGAACATCATAAAATATGAAGTACAATAAAAATGTCAAAATACAGTTAGAGGTTAGCATGCCTTTTTAATTGACTAGAAGACGTTACTGTTAAAATTGCATTTGCTATCACTATAAACAAGTCGCAGGGACAAACACTTCAAAGAGCAGGATTGTATTGCCGTTTTTACTCACGAACAATTGTACGAGGTGTGTTCAGAAAATAACGAGAATTTTTTAATTTCGCGGTGTTGGAGAGTCCGATTTTTTCCTCCGATTGGGGGAGTCAAACATTTTTTTTATTATGTTGGTATAGGCCTACGTGACATTGAAGTATAATAAAACTTTCAGCTGTTTTCATTGTTGACTTTGTGACAGCCACTAAGGTTAGACGTGTTTTTATGAGCTCGGCGATTTTCGTTTGTTAAAAGAGATGGATCAAAGAATTTGTATCAAATTTTGCGTAAAAAATGGAATAAAGTGTAACAAAGTGTGTGAAATGTTAAGAAAGACCTATGAAGAGTCTGCTATGAGTAAAGTAAGAGTTTACGAGTGGTATAAGATGACGAACACAGTGTACGCCCCAGCACATCAACAACCGGTGAAAAGATGGAAAAAGTGAAATAAATGGTTATGAACAATCGCCGAATCACAATTAGAGAGGTCGCTGATGATGTTGGCATATCGATTGGATCATGTCATGACATTGTTTCCAATGTTTTGTGTATGAAACACGTGGCAGAAAATTCGTTCCAAAATAGTTGAATTTTGAACAAAAACGGCGGCGAATGGAAGTTGCGCAGGAGTCACTAAATGACGTCAGCTACGATGCAGATTACTGAAACGTATTACAACAGGTGACGAAACATGGGTTTACGGATGTGACGTCGAAACTAAGGCTCAATCATCCCAGTGGAGGCATTCTGGCTTGCTAAGACCGAAAAAGGCTCGACAAGTGCAGTCGAACGTGAAGGTTATGCTCACCGTGTTCTTCGGTATTAATGGCATAGTGCATCATGAATTCCTGCCACCAGATGAAACGGTCAATAAGGAGTACTACCGACAAGTTCAACACCGTTTGCGTGAAGCAATCCGAAAAAGCGCCCGGATCTGTGGAAAAACAATTCATGGCTTTTGCACCACGATAATGCACCAGCTCACACTTCATTGCTTGTCCGTGAATTTTTGGCCAAAAACAGTACTGTAACGATGCCCCAGCCTCCATATTCGCCAGACATGGCTCCGTGTGACTTTTTCTATTTCCAAAAATAAAGAGAACCTTAAAGGGCCGTCGTTTTACAGCAGTAGATGACATTAAAAGCGCATCGCTGAAAGAACTAAAGGCTATCTCAAAGATCGAGTTTGAAAAGTGTTTCGAAGATTGGAAGAAGCACAAGCACAAGTGCATAATCTCGAATGGGGACTATTTTGAAGGCGACAACATCAATGTAGAAGAATAAATAAATATTTTGTTCAGAAAATGAAAATTCTCGTTACTTTCTGAACACACCTGGTATAATTAAATGATACATTATCTAAACAAGTCATCTGATTCACTTTGCTTGACATGTCGTATCAATGAGGTAGGTTTCTGTATGTTTACTCCTTTATATTATTTTGCAAGAAAATATTAGCAAGCATGTACTAAAACCAAGTAAGTTGCATTTTATCTACAATAAACAGACTTATACTGGTTGTACACATATTGATAACAAGTCGGGCCCGGTCTTAAAATCACGGCTTTTCAAGCAAATCTAGACTTCACCATTTCAAAGTAACAATTACGGACCACAATAGCGTCCCCTCTGTGTACTTGGCCGCTAATTAAACATTTCTTTGAAGTATACAGCCCCCTTACTGTCAGCGCAGGGAATTGTTTGATTAAGCGACACGAGTTTAAATATTCACAGAGTTCTAGTTTGAAATCTTACTCTCCGGCATGGCACTTACTCTTCCGTCATTACCCAACGTTCACCGGTAGGTTAGTTGTTGTCGCCGAGTCACCGGTTGATTTAGCGTAACTTAAACACGCATAAGTTTTCTGTAATCCATAAGCTAATCGAGGGGTTTGTAGAACTGTTAATGCATTCATTTGGTAGAACTACAATTGCTTTCAGTTGGTAGAACTGCGATTGTCTTCAGATGGTATAAATAAAATAGTCTTTGATTATTAGAACTACAATTTCCTTCAGATAGTAAAAATGCAACTATGTTCAATTGATCTTCAGCGATTCTTTCTGAAATTGTCTTCAGTTGGTAGAATTACGATTGTTTTCAGTTGGTAGAACTGCGATTGTTTTCAGTTGGTAGAACTGCGATTGTTTTCAGATGGTATAAATAAAATAGTCTTTGATTATTAGAACTACGATTGCCTTCAGTTGGTACAAATGCAATCGTGTTCGACTGATAGAATTACGATCGTCTTCAGTTGGTACAAATTCAATCTTCTTCGATTGGTAGAACTGCGATTGCCTTCAGTTGGTACAAATGCAATCGTGTTCGACTGATAGAACTACTATCGTTTTCAGTTGGTACAAATTCAATCTTCTTCGATTGGTAGAACTGCGATTGTCATTACTTGGTGCAGGTGTAATTGTTCCAAATTAGTAGATTATAAATGTCTTCAATTGATAGAGCTACAATTGTCTTCAGTTTGTACAAATGCAATCTTCTTCGATTTGTAGAACTACAATTGACTTTAGTTGGTGCAGATGCAATTGTTTCAAATAAATAGAATTGTAAATGTCTTCAGTCGGTAAAACTACGATTGTCTTCAACTGGTAGAATTGCAATCTTCTTCGATTGGTCTTTACTTGGTAAAGATGTAATTGTTCCAAATAAATAGAATTATAAATGGCTTCAGTTGATAGAACTACAATTGTATTCAGTTGGTACAAATGCAATCTTCTTCGATTAGCAGAACTGAAATTGACTTTATTTGGTACACATGTAATGGCTACAAAATTAACAGAACTGCAAATATCTTCAGTTTGTAGAACTGCGATTATCTCCCGTTGGTACAACTGCAAATGTTATCAATTAGTTTTGTTTTTATTTATTTATTAGTATTTACAATCTGTCTACAGGACACTAAGTAAATTGTATGGCTAAAATAATGACATGAAAGCATGTACCCATTGATACATACAAATAATGAGTAATATATAAATAATAATAAAATATTGCTACATAATGTTATATCTGTTAGGTCATCTGTTAATTGTCAGGCAGGTCGCTAGGTATTCTCCTCTTGAGTCTTCGTGTTGTTGATCTCATCATTAAATTTTCAGTCAAAACATTTGGATGGGCTAACATTCGATGTCGGTAACTATTGCTATAAGTTTCAGTTTCTTCTGTGATGGTCGGAATATCAATTAGTTGAAGCGGTAATTCTTTCATTTAGTAGAACTGAGAAATATTTAGTTGGTAGAACTGCAAGTGCTTCCAGTTTGTAGAATTGCGATTGTCTGCAGTTGGTAACACTGCGATTGTCTTCAGTTGGTAGAAGTGCAAGTAGCTTCACTTAGTTAAACTGTTACCGCATTTTGTTGAAACACTAAATCAAGCGCATCTGTTGTCCTTATAAAGTCAGGGTAAACGTATAGTGAACTGTGTTTTCAGTACAAAAATACTTTCTCCACGTCAGCCGTGGAACTAAAAGCAACGATTTTTCCATTTATTAAAGTAGATACATCTGGTTCCACGGTACTACTGGTAACTAATGTATCCGATGCAGTTTGTATCTGTCTCCTTTTCCTGTATTTCCTTTTGGCGGGCAACAGATGGCAGCTGTCCAAGTCAGGAAATAAGGATTTTCCTGTAAGGAAACGTGAAGCGCTGTTACGCTGTTAGCTTGATTTTATTGCGAATAACAAATTGAGAACATCTTAGGTGTTCAAGTTTAGCCGGAATGCTGCAGACGTGGAAATGTTTCGTGCGTAAACATCACAATAATTGTCTCTTCGGCAAAAAAATTCAATTTTTTTGTATTTTAAAATTTAAAATGCTTAAATAGATTTCAGTGTCAATTACACGGTAAAATTTTATTTAAAAAAATTAAAGAATAACCCGTATTTGGAAAATATTTACAAAAAAAGATTTTGGAAGGCTGCTGTTTAGTTTAACGGATTTTTTTAACAACGAACTTGTCCAAGTTTTTTCCAAAATCGATTTGTTTGCCTTTTGAATCAAATCGGACCAAATTTGTGAAAACAAACGCACTTATAAAAGTCTTAACAACTCCTCAAAGTAGGTGATCTAGAGTTTAGGACCTGACGATCCGTTCTCACTCCAAGTTCCTTGGCTGGTCTCACTCCAGGTTCCATGGTCGTTCTCACTTCAGGTTCCCTGGCCGTTCTCACTCCAGGTTCCCTGGCCATTCTCACTCCATGTTCCCTGGCCGTTCTCACTCCAGCTTCCCTGGCCGTTCTCACTCCAGCTTCCCTGGCCGTTCTCACGCCAGCTTCCCTAGCCGTTCTCACTCCATGTTCCCTGGCCGTTCTCACTCCAGGTTCCCTGGCCATTCTCACTCCATGTTCCCTGGCCGTTCTCACTCCATGTTCCCTGGCCGTTCTCACTCCAGCTTCCCTGGCCGTTCTCACTCCAGCTTAACTGGCCGTTCTCACGCCAGCTTCCCTAGCCGTTCTCACTCCATGTTCCCTGGCCGTTCTCACGCCAGCTTCCCTAGCCGTTCTCACTCCATGTTCCCTGGCCGTTCTCACTCCAGCTTCCCTGGCCGTTCTCACTCCATGTTCCCTGGCCGTTCTCACTCCAGCTTCCCTGGCCGTTCTCACGCCAGCTTCCCTAGCCGTTCTCACTCCATGTTCCCTGGCCGTTCTCACTCCAGCTTCCCTGGCCGTTCTCACGCCAGCTTCCCTAGCCGTTCTCACTCCATGTTCCCTGGCCGTTCTCACGCCAGCTTCCCTGGCCGTTCTCACTCCAGGTTCCCTGGCCATTCTCACTCCATGTTCCCTGGCCGTTCTCACTCCATGTTCCCTGGCCGTTCTCACGCCAGCTTCCCTGGCCGTTCTCACTCCAGGTTCCCTGGCCATTCTCACTCCATGTTCCCTGGCCGTTCTCACTCCATGTTCCCTGGCCGTTCTCACGCCAGCTTCCCTGGCCGTTCTCACTCCATGTTCCCTGGCCGTTCTCACTCCAGCTTCCCTGGCCGTTCTCACTCCAGCTTCCCTGGCCGTTCTCACGCCAGCTTCCCTAGCCGTTCTCACTCCATGTTCCCTGGCCGTTCTCACGCCAGCTTCCCTGGCCGTTCTCACTCCATGTTCCCTGGCCGTTTTCACTCCAGCTTCCCTGGCCGTTTTCACTCCAGCTTTCCTGGCCGTTTTCACTCCAGCTTTCCTGGCCGTTCTCACTCCGGGTTCCCTGGCCGTTCTCACTCCATGTTCCCTGGCCGTTCTCACTCCAGCTTCCCTGGCCGTTTCACTCCAGCTTTCCTGGCCGTTTTCACTCCAGCTTTCCTGGCCGTTCTCACTCCATGTTCCCTGGCCGTTCTCACTCCATGTTCCCTGGCCGTTCTCACTCCAGCTTTCCTGGCCGTTCTCACTCCAGCTTCCCTGGCCTTTCTCACTCCAGGTTCCCTGGCCGCTTTTCTTACCACGACGACCACACTAATTGATAATTTTCCAAAGTAAATTTTCCAATGTAAATACGCACGCATACATATATAGCGGTTCTAAGTGATTCTGTCGTAACGGTGGTTACTGGAGGTGTTGCCAACTCTGGTAGCTAATAGTTAGATAAGAGAGGCCAGAAGCCGTGTCTAGCCCTGTAGGAGTATCGCCTGACAAATGCAAACATTAGGAACAGTAATTAGAGCAGATCCAGCGTAATTAGGCCCACACATATTGATGCGGCTGATTGCGTCTCGCCCACGTGTTTACCTGCTGCAAACACTGGGAGCGCTAGTGTGTAGCTAGGAGTAGGCTAAACAAACATAGTATAAGTTTAAGTAATTTTTATATGTTACACAGTGACAGCGAATTTGAATTGGGAAATGAGATTAGCTCCGAGCATGGACTCTAGAATACTTTTTTAATCTTCTTTTTTATTCTGCAAATTAATAGTAAATATGCCTATAAAATAATAAAACTAGTTCATAGTAAATCAGAATCAAATTTAAATAATTTCTTTGATAAAACGTCTTTTCCGACTTCTGTTCTCCAATCCGGCGGAAGTTCTTCGACTTAATTGCTCAAGCAACTCAGACGGGTTCTTTTCTCTGTGAATTGCATTCTGCTGCAAAAAGACGCACAAAGAAAAATCGTCATTAAAATTTCCAGTCAATAAATTGGAACTGGTGAAGTGTGGAAAATAAATTTAAGGCGGACGTTCTGCCAAGGGTTGTGCAGTTTGCTAGCGTGGAAGCACAGTTGGGGATAAGAAAGTTCCTCTTGCGGCTAAAAGATACTTTTGCCAGTTTTGTGAACTGTTCAAGCAGAGTGACTGGCTGTATTCCCCTAAACTACACACACACACACACACACACACACACACACACACACACACACACACACACACACACACACACACACACACACACACACACACACACACACACATACACACACACACACACACACACACACACACACACACACACACACACACACACACACACACACACACACACACACACACACACACACACACACACACACACACACACACACACACACACACACACACACACACACACACACACACACACACACACACGCACACACACACATCACACACTACACCACACACACACACACACACACACACACACACACACACACACACACACACACACACACACATACGTACACACACACATCACACACCACACACACACACACACACACACACACACACACACACACACACACACACACACACACACACACACACACACACACACACACACACACACACACACACTACTTATATTATTAACGAATTGCCATTGTAATGACTTACTAAAGCAGCCATTGCGGTAAGATCAATATCTTGAAATGAGCACCGATCCTGACTTCTGGATCTCTCTTTGAGGAACCACGTGTGCGTACGCGCGCGCGCGCGCGAGTGTGCGTGTGTGTATGTGCGTGCGCGCGCGTGTGTGTATGTGCGAGCGCGTGCGTGTGTGCGTGCGTGTGTTAAAACTTGGCACAAAAATCGATTTTTGGTAATACTTCGGACAAATTCGTTAACCACTAAAATTCTTTAAAAAATTCACTAAAAAAAATGGCGGCCCATTTCAAATGTTAAAAAAACCGTAAATTTGTCGTGTTATATGTTTTTTTCGAAAATCTGATTTTACCATTGTAATCAACGTTAGACAACGCGTAAATTAGCGTTCTGAATGTCCGAAATCCGTTGAAATCAAGGCGTTTAATTTGATCGCGGTCAGGGTTCATTTTAGTATTTTCAGTGCAATTTAAAAATTTTAAATAGTGATCTATAAGGATTGGCTCTCATTTTAAGTGTCGGTCTGGGTTTCACCAAGATGGCCGCTTCAGTAGCTCATGTTGCAACGGGAATTCGCGAATAACGACAGTTATTGAATTTCAATGTTGTCTAATTCGTCATTTCAACGTTATAATATTCGTTTAAGCAGTGTTATATTTTGGACGATACAGGTTAAAAAACTGTGTAACTTTGGCGTCCTAGTTTTTGATCGAAATCCAACGGGGAAAATTTCGTTTTCTTCTCGATGAAGCAGAGACAAACATTGCCCCGCCTTTATCAGCTGATCTAAGCTGACTTTGTATCCCAGTCAGGTACAGAGTAACTGATACCGTGAATACTCAAAGTACGTAGTTAATATGCGTAAATAACCACTATTAAGAGTACAGTTTACCTTGGTTATAACGCCTTCGGTTAGAACGCTGTTTTCATAATGTCCCCAATATTCTATATTAAGTGTACGTGTATTTTAGGCTCGGTTACAACGCTTTGTGAACTCGGATACAACGCTGTCACGCTGCTGTTATAGTTCAGCCACTTAGTAAACGGCCTGCGCGAGAATTTCTCATGAATGTAGGAGAATTCCCCTCCAGCTCCCTCCAACAGTTCAGGGATATAGAGTGTGCCAATCTGAGTCTAGAAACTGTTACTACTCAGCGATAGTGAAGGATAATGGAGGAGCTATGGTGACAGAGTGGGGACATGACCTCTCACTCGCACATTTTTTCTCTCTGTCCCACTCGTGTTCTCAGCAATTTTCTAAGCTGCTGACCTTTAGTCACTCTCACTTGAAATACAATTTGTGGTATATTTTTAGAATAAAGTTTGACTTTTTTTTGTTATTTTAAGGCGAAAAGCACATTGAGGCTATTATCGCCTCCCTAAGTGTAAGTGTGATTGTAAAGTGTTCAAGTAGTAAGTGTAGTGTTGTATGTGTAAGTGTGTGCTGCACTTACAAAATCCAATATCACAATCATGCATGTTAAAAGTATCAAAGAAATAAGACGAAAATGGAATTTAATAGGTTATTTATGTAGTTGTAGGTTTTTGTTGTTGTTATTTTAAGGCGAAAAGCACATTTAGGCTATTATCGCCTCCCTAAATGTAAGTGTGAGTGTAAAATGTTAAAGTCGTAAGTGTAGTGTTGTATGTGTAAGTGACTACCGCGAGGGACGTCTAAATCCTCTCAATAGGTGCAGCTAGTCTGCACCCACTGCGGGGGAACAAAGTTTGACAATAGAAACGGACCCTTTCTTAGAATTTTGTTGCATGCTAAACAAACAATGTAAATTGTGTCGTTCCCGTAAAACTTTCTCTCTCTCTCTCTCTCTCTCTCTCTCTCTCTCTCTCTCTCTCTCTCTCTACGCCTTAATGGTGGGGGAACTTCAATCTCACTAAGCAGTGTACGCACTGTGTTGCATGTATACACACTAGACTGTACAGTACTTATTTTCTATTATTTTTAATCAAAATATATTAAAAAAATATGTAATACGTGTAATAAATTGTAATAAAATAGCCATTAACTATGTATACAGTACAAAGTGTGCTTTTCTTTCACTACATACAGTATTGCCGTCGTTTAGAAACTCGTGTACTGAATCTCGGTTACAACGCTATCTCGTTTACAGCGCTCATATACGTTTCGTCCCTTCAACCGCGTTATATCCGAGGTCGATTCTATTATAAAGTGTCTGCTTTAATTTTTTTTCGTCACAGTTACGTTGTCTTGATAAATTTATTGCAGATCGGAACCAGTTTCGCACCGACACAGAACAGTTGGCAAGCCTGCTTCATTTATATCTCAGTTATATTTTAATTGCAATAACACTAATACCTCGTCGTAATTTAAGACCGTACGGCTTTTAATGAAATTAACATAGATAATAATTAAGCCAACTATTTCAGCGTTGTATCGAGTTGATATATAGCCGGCAGTGGATGCCGGTGGCTGCGCAGGCTTGCCAACTTGATAGTTTACTTTGTGACGAATCTAATCTTTGATTTGTCGTTTTTAATTACGCGTGTAGACCTGCGTTACAAGTGGTTCAACAGCGCTATTTGAATGGAATTCTCTGTAGACGCTGTATAAATCGAGAGAGAAACATACAGGAAGTATGCGCTTCTTGAAAAGTGGTTTTTGCTCGGATTTCTTTGCGCGTGCGCGCGTTCGTCGATGGAGACTAAAATAATGTCATGTTTTGGTGAAATTTGCGTAAAAACTTTACATTTTGACGTTTTAAAAACAAAGGAATATTAAAAACCTGATTTTCACAAAATCGGTTTTAACGATTTTCAGTAAATTTTATTCACATTAGCCAACAGTCTGGTCTGGATACTCCGAAAAATTGCGACTATGCAACTATCGAAAATAAAGTAAAAAAAAGTAGGCCTAAAATACAGTATTTTTACGATCTACGAGGTGTGTTCGGAAAGTAACGAGAATTTTTAAATTTCGCGGACTTGGAGAGTCCGATTGTCAAACATTTTTTTTTATTATGTTGGTATACATGCCCTTGAAGTATGATAAGACTTTCAGCTGTTTTCATTGTTGACTTTCCTGTGACAGCCACTAAGGTTAGACGTGTTTTTATGAGCTCGGCGATTTTCGTTTGTTAAAAGAAATGGATCAAAGAATTTGTATCAAATTTTGCATACAAAATGGAATAAAGTGTAACAAAATGTGTGAAATGTTAACAAAGGCCTATGGTGAGTCTGCTATGAGTAAAGCAGGAGTTTACGAGTGGTATAAGCGTTTCTAAGAAGGCCGTGAAGACGTTGAAGATGACGAACGCCGTGGACGCCTCAGCACATCAACAACCGAGGAAAACGTGGAAAAAATGTAAGAAATGTTTATGAACAATCCCCGAATCACGATTACAGAGGTTGCTGATGATGTTGGCATATCCATTGGATCATGTCATGACATTGTTTCCAGTGTTTTGTGTATGAAACGCGTGGCATCAAAATTCGTTCCAAAATTGTTGAATTTTGAACAAAAACAGCGGCGAATTGAAGTTGCTCAGGAGTCACTAAATGAAGTCAACGACGATTCAGAATTACTGAAAAGTATTATAACAGGTGACTAAACACGGGTTTACGGATATGACGTCGAAATTAAGGCTCAATCATCCCAGTGGAGGCATTCTGGCTCGCCAAGACCGAAAAAGGCTCGACAAGTGCGGTCGAACGTGAAGGTTATGCTCACCGTGTTCTTCCGTATTAATGGCATAGTGCATCATGAATTCCTGCCACCAGATGAAACGGTCAGTAAGGAGTACTACCGACAAGGTCAACGCTGTTTGCGTGAAGCAATCCGAAAAAAAACCCCGGATCTGTGGAAAAACACTTGATGGCTTTTGCACCACGATAATGCACCAGGTCACACTCCATTGCTTGTTCGTGAATTTTTGGCCCAAAACAGTACTGTAACGATGCCCCAGCATCCGTATTCGCCAGACATGGCTCCGTGTGACTTTTTTCCTATTTCCAAAAATACAGAGAACCTTAAAGGGCCGTCGTTTTACAGCCGTAGATGACATTAAAAGCGCATCTTTGAAAGAACTAAAAGCTATCTAGTTTGAGAAGTGTTTCGAGGATTGGAAGAAGCTCTGGCACAAGTGTATAATCTCCAATGGGGACTATTTTAAAGGCGACAACATCAATGTAGAAGAATAAATAAATATTTTGTTCAAAAAATTAAAATTCTCGTTACTTTCTGAAAACACCTTTACCTCGTACTTGTAAATTATACTATTTTGTAATTAAATCTGTGTATACAATCTGTAGAGGTGGATTAAATGTAAAACTGTTGATAAGTTGAAAATAAGACGTTGTAGCTATGAGCCGAATGCGTGGCAGAACTGAGCAAAATATGATAGATTTTTTTTGGAAAAAAATGAAAATTTGTATCTGCGAGCAAAACAGTTTCAGAAAGTCCAGCGCATAACATTCACGTATGACTCCCGCGCATGAATACACGCACTTTGCGCGCGCCTGCACATCGCTGAGATGCACTACTTTCCTAAATCCGCTTTTTCCCGCTCCCTTTCTCGCTTTCAATTTATTTTCCACACTTCACCAGTTCCACTTTATTGACTGGAAATTTTAATGACGATTTTACTTTGTGTGCCTTTATTTTTCGCGCCCGTAGAGTATAATTCAAAGGAAAACAATCCATCGGAGTTGCTTGAGCAATTAAGTTGAAGAAGTTGGAGCCGGTCTTTGCCAACTCGGAGGAAAGAAGTCGGGGCGGAGATTTATTTTTTTTAATCAACGTAATTATTCATGTCTCTCTGTCTCTTAATTATAACAGATTATTAAGATTTTTAAAAACGGCGCTGACTTTCGTTTGTAGCATGCAGGCTTGATAATACGGAATATAGTTGAGCTAAATAAGCCTATTGGTCAAAAGCTGTTACGGTGTAAGCAAATTTTCATTGGAAAATGAGTTATCGAAGCAAGTATCGTAGTAAGACCTAGACTGTGACCTTGAAATTATCCTGTCCTGACTTCTACACTGTTTTATGGTTCGTTTACACACACACACACACACACACACACACACACACACACACACACACACACACACACACACACACACACACACACACACACACACACACACACACACACACACACACACACACACACACACACACACACACACACACACACACACACACACACACACACACACACACACACACACACACACACACACACACACACATACATACAGACACACACACACACACACACACGCTACAGACACACACACACACACACACACACACACACACACACACACACACACACACGCTAGGACACACACACGCTAGGACACACACACACACACACAAACAGATACACATTCAAACACACACACACACGCGCGCGCGCACACACTCATACACACACTCTCTCTCTCACACACACACACACACACACACACACACACACACACACACACATACATACACACTCTCTCTCTCACACACACACACACAAAGAGATACACATTCAAACACACACACACGCGCGCGCGCACACACTCATACACACACTCTCTCTCTCTCACACACACACACGCGCGCACACACATACACACACACACATACATACACTCTCTCTCTCTCTCTCTCTCTCACACACACACACACACACACACACAACACACACAAATGCGCGCACGCGTTTGTGTGTTGCAATTTTTGTCTAATTTGGTTCAAACTAGACACACAAATTGATTACGGTAATATTTTGGCAAAGTCGTTAACGAGCAAAAATCCTTTTAACTGTGTCGAAATAGAGGCCATTTTAAATATTTTTAAAATAGGTTTTTCATCTTAAGAATCACATTTTAACATCGCAATCAGCGTTAAAAACTGCGTACATTAGCATTTCTAATTTTAAAAATTCCTTGACTTTAAGAGATTTCAAAATTTAAAATGCCAATAAATGCGGATGTTAATGCTACTTTATGACGGCGAAATCGGAATTTCAAAGAATGTAAGACGTAGGAAAAAATCTTTTTGGAAATTCGCTTCAATCACGCTAGTGAGACAGCTGCGCGATGCGAGTGTTAAGCGCTTTTCACAGTGTAAAATGCGTTGTCTTCACTAGTTGACAAATTGAATTGCTTTGTCTAAAAAAATAAGGATTTAAGTGTCTGCGTAAGGTATCAATGTATCTAAACGACCATACAGGAAACGTGTAACGTGCTTAAGAATAATTTCTCTTGTGCAGCATTTCCTTACAACTTTCGCCCTAAAACATTTTTCAATCTATTCAATAATTCAATTTCTTATATTGCATTCCATTTGTAAAAAAAACCGCTTCTAAAAATGTGAAAACAGACGGAAGACGGACCTCACGTAAGGCAGAGCTGTTAGTGCCGCGAGGCTATGTAAAGAATGTAAAATATTATAATGTTTACATATATCGGCAACAACAACCCTCCCCCCCTTCCCGGAGTAACCGATCCGCTCGAAGAATTCGCCAAGAATATGCCAAGAATGCCATACTTTGGGCTGTAATTAATTAGGCCGCTTGTTTTGATAAAGAGGGAAATCTGTATTTGGACTTGCTGATACTCGTGTGCGGTAGGGATTTTTGTATTTATTAATTTGGTAAAAAAATGCGGAGTCTGTTCAATATTAATTTAAGTTCTCCTTAGATTAGGTTTTTTGTGTAAGTTCTACATTGTATGTTGGTAAAAGTTATTTCCGACTTGCTAACATCTCATGTTTGTCTTGGTTTACGCCAGCTGTTTTATACTTTTCTAGTTTTTGTCAGTTGTAGTTTTACTGTTTTGGTAGTTGACGTAAAGCTTTTCTTCTTCTTTCAATGAGGCCTGCTAGGGACCACGTGACAATTTCAATTCTTCATACTTAGCTGTTTTCTCTTCCGTTCCCTCCAATATTCCCTCATCCTTTCACTATGCAGCTTCTTTCTGTCTTCGGACCACTTCACGCCATGTTTCTTCCGCAATCCTCCTTGCAATACCGCCATACTCAATATCCTCTTTCTAAAAATCTCTCTGTTCAGCATTTCTTCTTCTTTTTCTGTTTGGTTTTCTTCTTCTTTCGATGAGGCCTGCTAGAGACCACGTGACAATTTCAATTCTTCACACTTAGCTGTTTTCTCTTCCCTTCCCTCCAATATACCCTCGTCCTTTCACTTTTCTTCCGCAGTCCTCCTTGGAATCCCTCCATACTCAATATCCTGTTTCTAAAAATCTCTCTGTTCAGCGTTTCTTCTTCTTTTGTATTATTTCATTCTAAATCTTTCCTTACCTCTTGAATCCAACTAGTTGTTGACTTTTTATCACATAGGTACTTGAGTATCCTTTTCGCTAGTCTTGAATCATTCATCCTGTACATATGTCCAAAAAATTGCAGTCTTCTCTTCCTTATCGTCTCTGTCATGTCCTCTACGTTCTTGTATATTTCATCATTAGATCTTAGTTTCCATGTTTCTTTAGTCTTTACTGGGCCTAAAAATTTTTCTCATGATTCTCGTGAAGCTTTTATTAATTTTTTTTTAACGTCCGACTATTGTACACACTTGGGCTAATGCAGACGATGGGATGATTTATAGCGTATGAAAATGCCAAGCCCTGGCCGGGAATCGAACCCGGGTCCTCGGGGTAAAAGTCAAGTACGCTATCAACTAGGCCACCGAGGCGGCCTGTGAAGCTTTTAATGTTAGCTTTGGTGAGACCAGAATAGGAAATAAAATGTTCCGAACATTTTTAATGAGACGGAAACGAGCAAACGATTTCGTCTCTCTATTTTTGTTTCTTTTTTCTCCTTCCTTTTCTATAACCGTACTCGTGTATTACATGAAAACGTTGTGTGTTTGTGGCACTTTTCCTCAGTTGAAGAACACGTGCACGTTGTATCCCTTTGAAATACGTTCGAAATTGATATACATTTTTTTTTAATTTTAGCCCTCAATGGAGCACATTTAGTCAATTTTGGTTCTTTTGGGCTTTCAACTTTGGTTCTTTTAGGTTTTTGATAATCTCCCAATACCTTTTCAGTCTTATAGATCACTGCAGTCTAACTTCCTCCGAGTAAAAGGCAACTCTTTTTGTTCCTTGTTTAAATTTTAATCTAGTGTTTTTATTCCTAAGGATTGGTTTTTCCTTTCTTCCTTCAGACGTTCCTCCGTTATCCCTAATTCTTTTAGGTCCTGTTCCACTTCCTTAAGCCACTCATTCTTTACTTTCATCTTGATTTGGTAATTTAGAAGTTTCTTCGTCAGTATTTCTTCTGGTAGCCTTATTAGGTGTCCATAGAAAGCCAGTCTCCTCTTTCTAATATTATCTAACAGATGTTCAGTATTTTTATAGATGGCTGAACTTTGGAGCAGTCTGTATATTCCTTCTACCATGTGCTTTTTGTTGACAATGGTTTTCAATATTTTTCTTTCCTCTTTTTGAAGCTCCTCTGTTCTGTTTCGGCTTCTTATCTTAAATAACGTTTCCACGACATAAGTCACTTCCGGTCTTATGACCGTATTATAATGTCTGATTTTCGACTTTATGGAAAACGACTTTTTCTTATATGTTACCCAAGTTAACTTTAGGGCCTTCTTTAATATAAACGTTATTAATATTTGTCAATATTGCTAGTTTTTAACAACATAACCTGAAACTTACTACAACCTATCATTATAGATTTATTAAGACTTGTTTCTTTCTAAACTGGAATTTGGCGAAGCATTTGGTTTATTTATCTGTTTGCTTGTTACGCAGTTTTGGCCAAACGCATTGACCGATTGTTTTGAAACTTTGTACATCCAAACAACGTGTATGTAGGATTTTTTCGCATTCATTTCCGTTTCAAAATGGCGGCCTCTGATTTGCAACGAGTGTACACAGTTTTAGCCAAACGCGTTAAACGATTGTATTAAAGTTTAATGCGAAGGTACCTTGTACCAGCCCGAATGACGTATGAGTAAAATTTTCCCACATTTATTTTATTTTCAAGATGGCGGCCTCTGATTTAAAATGAAGAACGTATGCAGTTGTACTCAAAAGCGTTGAACGATTGTTTTAAAATTTGGTACGGAGGTACTTCGTATAAAGCCCAAACGACTTATTTCACTCCAGTTTCAAGATGGCGGCCTCTGATTTAAAACGAAGAACGTATGCAGTTGTAGCTTATAGCGTTGAAAGATTGTTTTGAAATTTGGTACGGAGGTACTTCATCTAAAGCCCAAACGACTTATTTCACTCCAGTTTCAAGATGGCGGCCTCTGATTTAAAATGAAGAAGGTATGCAGTTGTAGCAAAAGTTGTATTGTTTCGAAATTTGGTACGGAGGTACTTCGTATGCCCAAACGATTTTTTTCAAATGGCGGCCTTGATTTAAAATGAAGAAAGTATACAGTTGTAGCTTATAGCGTTGAAAGACTGTTTTGAAATTTGGTACGGAAACCCGAACGACTTATTTCACTTTCAAAATGGCAGCCTTTTAAAATGAAGAAATTATGCAGTTGTAGCTTATAGCGTTGAAAGACTGTTTTGAAATTTGGTACGGAGGTACTTAGTATAAAGCCCAAACGACTAATTTCACTTCAGTTTCATGATGGTGACATCTGATTTACAATAAAGAGTGTACGCAGTTTTAACCAAACGAATCGACCGATTGTTTTGAAATTTAATACGAAATACCTTGTACAAGCCAAAATGTGAAAGATTTATTCCATTTACTTCCGTTTCAAGATGGCGGCTTCGGAATTAAAATAGCGCAGTTGTAGCCAAAAGCATTATGAAGGCAACTTCTATAAAGCCCGAAAGATAGTTGTTTAAAATTTTTCACGTTGAGAGTTTTAACGTTGCTGGTTGTTTCCTGTAATTATGGCTGAACGGCAAGACCTATTGTAATTTCGACCGCTTCGTCGAGAAAGAGCACAAAATTTCCAATAAAGCTTTTTCGGTATTTTTCGTAAATATTACGGTTACCAGTTAAAATGGCGGAAAACGTTACGCGCTGTCGTCGAGCGCTCTGTATATTGATTAAGAATATAATGCGAGGTCTATGGTTTTTTTAACTGCTAGTTCAGTGTTATACGTTATAGACGTGGTACACAGATTTCTGATTGTCGAACAAAATGTAACACAACTGTTATTGCGAACTGTTT
>CM040184.1:85452953-85455453 GCA_022606455.1 Callitettix versicolor
TGTTAAATTTAACCAGACTGAGCCACAGCAACTAGAAAATAATAATAATTTAATAATAATAGACTGGGCCGGGTACAGCTAGTAGAAAATAAATTGTTAAAACAATATAACATTGGGCTTAAGTGAATTCACTGTGGCGCACCAGGGGAGGGAACACAGCCATAACATGAAGCATTAAATTATAAATGGCTTCTGAGTGGGACAAACTAAGCTTGTCACCTGTGAAGGAGCTTCATAAACGTGTTATTTTATGTAATAAAGTATTTAACTTTGGAACTTTGTAACGGTTTTGCTGCCATAACACTAAACTTGTACGGAGAGGCGACTTTAATCAGACGTTGTAGCTTCAGATCAGAACAAAGTAAAGTGTATCGCCTGTTTAGAGCTTTACAGGCACGCAGCTGTGTCGCTGATGCGATGCAAGTTAATTTCCAAATTTGTTTTGTTTTATTGTATGTTGTTTGAAAATCTAACTCCACCGACATAAATTAACATTTTCAATTTAGAATAATGACTATGTTGAGTAAAATGATCTGCCTTCCCTAGCGTTTCGGAGAACCTCCATCTTCAAAAACTATATCTATACTCAGAGTATGTATGATACATGTTTAAAAAATAAATCGAAAAGCGATCGGTTTGAAATTAATAATCACAAATTTATGAGTCATTGTAGCATATACATTTCAGTACAGATAATTGTTTTTTTTAGGTAGACATTTTTAGAGGACACTTCTTGTACTTTTTGTATTTAATTTTATTTAATCAAATGTTGCTAGTAGATTTACTTTCCCTTGAAAAGGCTACATACAATTGTCCGTGAGTAAAGACGGCATTTGGTAAATACAATCCTGCTCTTTGAAGTGTTTGTCCCTGTTACTTGTTTATAACAAAAAAGTGGCATTTGTAATGGCATTGTCTATTCGTGATTAAGTTAGTTTCGTAAAATATACAAAATATTGTCTGATTTGTGATGCCGCGCATGCGCATCCGTAGTGCCGTTTTGCCTGTGACGGTTAAAATTGTCTTTTATTCAACATTTTCCACGAACAGTAAGTTTTAGCGCAAAGTCGTTTTGCAATGTCAGAAGTCGGTTGAAAAATCTTTCTAAAGTTTCCTCATTTATGCCTGCACGAATAGTATGTGCTGAGAAAAAGGGAAGTTGACTCTCTCTCTCTCTCTCTCTCTCTCTCTCTCTCTCTCTATATATATATATATATATATATATATATATATATATATATATATACACACACACACACACACACACACACACACACACACACACACACACACACACACACACACACACACACACACACACACACATTACGTCTAAACAAACAGCTGATTTTGCACAACAGCTGTTTCAATTGAGGTTATGTTAAAAATTCAATTTCCAAATAAAATGTACAACAAAATTATTTTAAAAATATGTTTTAAATGAAGAAGAAAGATTAAAGACAAAATGAAGGAGAAAGACTACGGGCGATTAGAAAATAAATTAAAACGAAAATGAAATTAACGATGAAAATGTTACAAATAATAAAAGAGTTATGACTGAAGAGCAACACCAACTAATTAATAACAAAAACGAGGAATCGAGAAAAACATGATACATGAGTTATATTTTTCTTACGGTAACAGAAATTGTGTTCTTTTTTAATTTGTTTAAGCAAAGTGTTGTTTTTCTTTTCTTTTTAAATTTTTTCCGGCCATATGGGACCACTTGGAGTCAATATTTCGGTCTCTTCTTCTTATCCGTGTTAGTGGCACTGTGAGCATTCCAACCTCTTTTATTAACCATGATTACATATTTTGGTATTTTCCCTTTTTTTCCGCCTTTTTCATAATGGACGTTAATGTTGTGCCCACCCACAGGTCACGTTCTATGTGATCACTATTGCTTGTTTTTATACAGGCTTATATAAATTATTATACCTAAAAATATACGCAAATAGGCTATTTTTAAGCACTTTAGAGCGATTTAGAGATCAGGATCGGTGCATATTTCACGGTCCCTGTTCCGGGTCTTGCCGTGTTGGCCGTTTCTATAGCTGATTTTTAATGGAAATTCGGTAGTAATACACAATTGCGATGCTCATTGATTTCAAAGAGTTTTGTAGTCGTGGTAAACAACGGTCATTCTATTGCGTCTTCCAAATGCGCACCTCAAGGTCGTGTGTACGACGCGCAGTTACTGCTGTGCCAATATCTTTTACGTTAAAATCGTTGCGTGCGGTTTAATTCTCATAAAATTACAGCTGTGTATTTTATCAGGATAAAATTATAAAACCAAACGGAATTGTAAAGCTAATAATTAATTCTTCGTGTTTAAGACATTGATATAACCAATAAAATTAGACGTCGAAGTTCTCTTGCCTAATTACCGGTTGACATATGGAGAATGGAAGGTTTTAAAAGCTTTTTTTATGAATGAAATTTCATCTGAAATTATAATAAACTGATCGTAACGTTTGAATGTCAGTGACTGTTTAACCTA
>CM040184.1:85465453-85490453 GCA_022606455.1 Callitettix versicolor
ATTAAGATATCGGTAAATGTATAATTATAACGGAGGGGATTTATGGAGCAGCTAAGTGTATTGGAGTACTTTAGAATTCCGTAATGGTATTTTAACGCTGTTATACAATACAATAGCGTGTTGCGGTATGGTAATAACCAATACTAAGCGGTGGTAATAAGCGAGGAGACGTTACCGCTTGTTGCAGGGTTCAGTACAAGTACTGTTAATTACTACTAACCTAATAGTTTGGTGTTAGTGTTTCATTAAAATAGTTTGCGAAAATAATTGCTCACAACTAGCCGTCGTTAGTGGGTCGTCTTTATTTCCGCTTAACCGGCACTAATCGGATGATCCGGATATATGTCTGTACGGATAATCGGGTATAGTACTGAAACTTAGTAAAATAGAGATCAAACACTGAAAAACTATAACGGAACACAATGTGTTGGTATTTAAACCATTTAAATTGTAATCAAATTTGTAATCAACAAAATATTTTGTAGTAAGAAAATGGCGTACTTGTATACACGCTAAAGTGTGGATAGTTGAACAGCAGAATAAATTAGTCAACACGGTAACGATTGTTGGATACAATAATAATTGGCGACCCGGATAATGGGGAATGCGAATTTTGATGATAATTTATCGTGCTAATTAGCAATTTGGATAATAGGGTTTTATGATGATTGGCGATTTGGATAATAGAGAGAGAGAAATTTACTATAAGGACAATTGTCAATCCAGACAGTTTATTCCCTTTTTTATTTTCCCTAAATTTATTTATTTTCCCTAAATAACTTTATCTCTATTATGTTTATACGCGTATATACTTTTACGAATTGTTATTAATTTTTATCCATTGTTATTTAGTTCTTAAGTATTCGTTATTGTTATGTAGTTATACCTGTTATTTAATTTTTTGTTTTATTTATTTTTACTATTACAGTTTGTTGTTTGTTTTTTATTAAAGTAATTTTTTTGTTACTTTTTGTTATAGTTTCATTTTGCGTGACGGCGATGATAACTTTAGTGGTTTTCCGCAAAAAAATATTTTTTATCGTAGTAATTATCGATTCGGATAATCGAGAGCACAGATAACGCCTGTACAGGTAATTGGCAATCCGTTCAGTCCTCTTTTGTGATAATTGGCGATTCAAATAATTGAGGATGCTGATAAATGGCTGGTAAGATAATTTTTTATCGTGATAATTGTCGATCCGGATAATCGGGAGCACACATATCGCCTAACCGGACAGTTGGCAATACGTTCAGTTTGCTGTTGTAATAATTGGCGATCCAAGCAATTGAGGATGCCGATAAATGGTGAGCCAGATAATTTGTTATTGTAATAATTGTTGATCCGGATAATCGGGAGCACGCATATTGAATATTTGGATAGTTGGCAATCCGTTCAGTTTGCTGTCGTAATAATTGGCGATCAAAATAATTAAAGATGCCGATAAATTGCGAGCCAGATAATTGGTTATCGTGATAATTGTCGATCCGGATAATCGAGAGCACACATATCGCCTATTCGGGTAGTTGGTAATCCGTTCAGTTCGCTGTTGTGATAATTGGTGACCAAAGTAATTAAGGATGCCGATAAATGGCGAGCAAGATAATTTGTTATCGTGATAATTGTCGATCCGGATAATCGGGAGCACACATATCGCCTATTCGGATAGTTGGTAATCCGTTCAGTTCGCTGTTGTCATAATTTGCAACCAAAGTAATTAAGGATGCCGATAAATGGCGAGCCAGATAATTTGTTATCGTGATAATTATTGATCCGGATAATCGGGAGCACACATATCGCCTATTCGGATAGTTGGCAATCCGTTCAGTTCGCTGTTGTGATAATTGGCGATCCAAGCAATTGAGGATGCCGATAAATGGAGAGCCAGATAATTGGTTATCGTGATAATTGACGATACGGGTAATTGAGTATGCAGTTCAGCTTTTTAATGGTGCAAAACGATTGACGACACAAATGTATGTACTGTAATAAAAAGCTATGTGTCACAAAATATTTCTGACAAATTTGCATTTAACAAAGACAGCAACACTTGCATATTGAAATTCTAGCCGCGAACACGTTCACGTGTTTTCAAGTGTAAAATGCGAAATAAATCTAAACTGAAAAGAGAAAACGCCGAAGTACAGTTAGAGGATTGTGATTTAGAATGATAATTTGAAATGCATATAACGCCGTATGTAATAAACGGCATTACAAGAATAACCTGTGATCCTTTGTGCGAGGCTAATTTATATTCTATTATTGCAAAGATATTCAGTCGCTAAGAGATAACCGATGTCTTGCGTTGCGATTGTTGACAATGTGCGGGGGTCATTGCAATTAGACGACATAAACTATCGAGCTAGCGGCAGGTTATGTATGGCTTTTAATTTGTAACGTTTGTTAGCCTTAGCCGAGGTACCTGGGTGTGGAGACTTTAACGCTCGTATAGCAGTAAATACATAAGTTTATTTTTATTACATTCGAGAATAGATTTACACAGACTGTGACTATTTTTGTTTTTTTTTTAAAAAAGATCGCACGTGAAAAATTAATTCAAAAAAGTTTTTAACGCTAAGTGGTTTTGTCAGTTTTAATAACAATGTACCAACAAACCTTTTCGACGTCGAACTTTCCTTGAAAATCTTCTATTTCTGTAACGGTACAAATTTACTATTTTAGGTGATTATCGTGTGCGTTATTTTGCGTTATTCTAACGCACAAATTTATATTGATATATAATAGTATATTTTGCGCTTTGCGCGTGATAACCACTACACTACGGAAACTGCGAAGAAGTTTGACCGATGTAAATATACAGAATGAATCGTTAATTTAATTTTGATAAATACGTAATACTAAAAAAAACAATTGTTATTAATTCGTAACGATCAGCTGATTGCATTGAACAGATAGGCTGTAATAAGTTTCAGGTTATGTTGTTAAAAATTAGCTTAATTCGTCGTGTAATCGAATAAATTATCGTAATTAAAATAAAAAGGAAAAGAAAACATGACACATGATTTTTATTTTTGGTTCAATAACAGGTGTTTTTTTAATAGCTTTATCGTACTTTTTTTAAATTAAGGACATTTACGAAGATAAAAAAAACAATTGTTATTAATTCGTAACGATCAGCTGATAGGCTGTAATACGTTTCAGGTTATGTTGTTAAAAAATAGCTTAATTCGTCGTGTAATCGAACAAATTATCGTAATTAAAATAAAAAGGAAAAGAAAACATGACACATGATTTTTATTTTTGGTTCAATAACAGATGTTTTTTTAATAGCTTTATCGTACTTTTTTTAAATTAAGGACATTTACAAAGATTTATGGCTTGGTTCAGCGTATTAATTTGAAATAATATTTTTTTTTTGTGTTTAACGTCCGACTATTATGCACACTTGGGCTAACGCAGACGACAGTATGAAAATGCCATCCCTGGCCGGGAATCGAACCCGGGGTCCTCGGGGTGAAAGCCTAGTACGCTGTCAACTAGTCCACCGAGGCGGCTTGAAATAATAATAAACCGGTTTAGGTTAGAGAGTAAATTGACGTTTTTTGTAATTTTGTACACCGATTTGCGTAAATTTCATGGAAATTATAATTTATATTTTTCGATTTTTTTATATTTTTTAGCGTAACTATACATTGCAGTAAGCAAATCTTTTATGTAAAATCGTTTAACCGATTTTGAAAAGTTTTATACCAGTTGACGTTACCTTTAGACATTCTAAAATAGTGTGTGTACTCGACAGATTTGACGAATGAAATCATTCCTTTTTTAACGGCCACAAAATCTTTCTATTCGATGCCATCCGGGTGAACTACAATGAACTTTACTGTTTATCGCTAGTTCAGTTTTCTGCCCACGTTTGCGGTGAAACTCAGTCAACCCAGGCTCGCGGCCTAATACGTGAACAGGCTGCCTAAACCACCTTGCGTTCTTCCTTTTACTGGATAACTGTATTATCATCCACTGTGCGAAAGAACGCTTTTAAAATCACCGTAACAATTAGAAAATTTTATTGCGGTGAAAAGCGGTTTCTATTTCAATTTAAATCGCAATCCACTGCAAGTGTCCCACTTACCCGAAGTAAGTCGAAGTTCTTAACGCAAAGATTTAAAGTTACCGTTAACTCGAGCAGTCTGTAATTGGTAAATTATTGCTGAAGGTAATTGTCTATTGGCACGAACTCATGCCAATACAGGTGGTCTATTTAAACCTTTGCCAGAACTGAAACAGCTTGTAATTACTTTTACCCATTAATAAACCGTCTCTCGTATAGTTCACTCTTGTACTATAAATAGTTCCCTTTTCAAAATAATTGTTACTTAATATAACATTCATTATTGATATTGTTTATTCAAACATTTGCGCTGCGAACGTGGAAAAAATACACTGCATTTCGACGTATCTCAATAGAGATTGTTTTCTTTTGACCAGAATACATTCATGTTTTGACACGTTATTTGTTAGATGTTTTGTAGATTTGTCGTTTTGGTAATGATTTGTGGTTCTTTGATCAGCCGCCTCTGTGGCCTAGTTGATAGCGTACTGGGCTTTCACCCCGAGGACCCGGGTTCGATTCCCGGCCAGGGCTTGGCATTTTCATACGCTATAAATTATCCCATCTTCTGCATTAGCCCAAGTGTGCACACAATAGTCGGACGTTAAACACAAAAAAAAGTTCTTTGATCACTTTGTCTTAGTTTAACCACTCAGGGGTTGATCTAGATTCAGTGTTTATTCTTTGACACAAGTGTTACGTGCTGTTTCAATTGGTCTGTTGAGATTTAGAGTTGATCTATATTCGCAAAACGTCCTTTATTTTTTTCTGTACAAACCGTTTCAGATAAGCAAAAATATTTCAGAAATTCTCTTGTGTTTTATTTAGATTATTTTAGTAGAAACACTTATAGGTATAGATTTAAGAAAATAAAATAAACCTCAAATGTTTGTAGATATTAAATAATAGAGTACTAATATTTAAAATTCACTTCACATTCACTTCGAAATTTTACTTTGATTCTGTTGATTCTGATACGGTTTGGTTCGTAAAGGGAGCGAAATGTCACGACAAAGCATCTCGTGCATCTCTGGCATCTTACAATTTTTCCAGTGAATTTTGAAAACAAACATTTGCAATTTACAGTAATTCGTCCGTTAATATTCCGTCTACAAATAGTAGATTTTAATAATTGTAAACTATTTGTATTAGCTAACAATATTTCACGACAAAGCATCTCGTGCAGTACTCTGGCATCTTACAATTTTTCCAGTGAATTTTGAAAACAAACATTTGCAATTTACAGTAATTCGTCCGTTAATATTCCATTTACAAATAGTAGATTTTAATAATTGTAATCTATTTGTATTAGCTAACGATATTTGTACGCAGAAAGTAAGAAATCTGTGACACCAAGGTCTCCTTTAATACGACGCTTATTCTACTTTCGAGGGTCGGTTTTAACCCTTTGTGTTTGACAAATTGACCGACAATTGCCCTTTATCGTGTCCGGAAAAGGACGGCCAAGCGTGAAGAAGGAAATCAAAGTTTGAAATGAGAATGATTACTTTAGCAAAGTTTAACAAAGGCGAGCGATGCACCGACTTAGTGCTCGAACTTCAGCATTTACAACTTAAATTGCCAAAGCTTAAGCCGGCGTGGGGCTATTGTAAGTTGATGACGTGACTTTATTTTTGTACGCTATTGTTTTTCTTTAAGAATGTTTTCGTTAACTTTGAGTTTAAAAGTTATACGATGAATCAAATTGAGTGGAAACGTTGTGACAAATTGTCGAAAATCTTATGAAGCTTTTAAAGGATACGGTAACCGAACTGTTTTGAAGATTCGGATGATCCGTTTATGTAAAAATCCGGATAATCGGTAAGTGTAAAACAGTTGACGCTGGGAAAACAATAGCAAAATTAATTGTGACACAAACTGTATATAACAGATAGTAGTTACTGAAAAATTTATTGTACTATAAGATTCGAAAAAGTAGAGGAAAATAGAATGGAAAAAAATTGGCCGAGTTGTTTTAGAAGACGTTGAGAGAGACTCATTGAGCTGAACAATTATACTACAGGGTGTCCAACAAGGTCAAACTGGTTAATACTTCAAGTCTCATTACGTTATGGTTTTTGGTATACTGTGCTGTAATGACTGATGTAAGGTTTAACTGTTAACAGATAAATATGCATATACCCTGTTCCCGAATAGATGAATTTTTAGTTGTTTGTTTTTATATTTCTTAGATCGATCCGTATATTTGACAATCTGAATGGTTGAAAATTTCATAATTGACTATTCGGACAATTGGTAATCTTGATAATTGATAATCCGGATAATCGATAAATACCGATCATTGAAATTTCGGATAATTGACATTCTTGATAATTTACAACCCATGTAGTTGCCAGTCGTGATCATTAACAACCGGGTAGTTTACTAACCCGATAATTTACACAAGGTACTTCCGCAAAAATTTCAAAACAATCGATCGATAGATTTTGCCAAAACTGCGTAACATTAGGCATTGTTAAATCAGAGGCCGCCATCTTGAAAAGGAAATGATTAGACAAATCTTACACACATCGTACGTCCTTTACACAAGGTACTTCCACATAAAGTATTTATCCGGATAATGATTAACAATCCGGAAAATTGGCGGTCTTGATAATTGACATTCCGGATATTCGGAATATTGATTACTGACACGCCGGATAATTTTGAATCTCGATAATTTTTCGTTTTGACAGATCCAGAAAAGTTTTTTTAAGGAGATAACGGTCCATACGTAATGGAAAATATGATCAAAATTGTTGCCGATTACGAAAGAAAGAAAATGTTCGAATTTTAACAAAAATTTCCTTTTATCAAAAAAGAAATTAATTTTTTGAACGTTAAAACTTTAATTAAATGAGAAAAGAAAACTTAAAGTGGATTTAGTTTTCATTATAAACATTCTTTATATTGACTCCGTACATTTCGAAAGTTAAACAATGTTTCTGTTACCCTTTTGGAAGCGATTCTTTGCAAATCAAAACTAAACCCTTAATTGAGTTTGTCTTAGAGTTGAAGCGAAGAGAGTGCCGAGGCTGGGGGGAATTAGATTTTGGAGACGCGTTAATTGCGAAAGTCGTAGGTCTATGAAGCGTTTCCAAAAACATCAAATTGAATTCCCTCTTTGAGTCCGAACTTTGTAACAAAAGACGAAATGCGTGCGTGGTTCGAGCGATCAACTTGGAGGTCAGATAAGTAAACTGAACGTTGCAAAGTGTAATTTTGGTTTGTCGGTCAAATGATGTACTTTTAAATTTGGAACATTTTTACTTAGTACTGTAATCGTGAGCAAAATCTCAACATATACTGAGATTTTTATTGATTTATCCGTTTTTATTTCCCAGAGTCTGAAGAAGCGGCCTTGATTTCGATAGCTGACCGTATGTGTAGGTCATATCGTTTGAGATTAAATTAGTTAAATTTTGTTGAAATGTAGTAATTTTACGATTGTTTTGAAGTTCGATATGAATTTTTGTATAAAGTCCAAATGATGTGTGTGTAAGATTTTTCCAATTTACTTCCGTTTCAAGATGGCGGCCTGTGATTTATTGATGGATAGTTTACGTTTTGGCAAAACGTTTTGATTGTTTTGAAATTTTTGTAGGAAGTACCTGATGTAATTCAAGTACGATGTGTGTAAGATTTTTCCCATCACTTCCGTTTCAATATGGCGGCCTCTGATTTAACGATGCCGAATGTCACGCAGTTTTGGCAAAATCTATCGATCGATTGTTTTGAAATGGCGTTTCAATATGGCGGCCTGTGGTTAAACGTCGACGGGTGTAATTGCTGGTTGTTTCTGAACTGAAAGAGTCATCGTAATGTTAACCGTTTCATGGAGAAAGAGCATACAATTTCCAATAAAGTTGGTCACGTAAAAGTTTTCGTAAATATTACGGTTGGAGGTTAGGTTAGGTTAGAGGTTATGTTAGGTTAGGTTGGAGGTTAAATTGGCGGAAAAGTTACGCCTTCGTAGAGCGGTGGCCAGGCAAATTTATTAAGAACACACTGCCAAGTCTACAGTTTTGGTTGAACTACTAAGTACTTTGAATCAGTATACCGTAGCGAAGGCTAGGTTAGGTTAGGTTAGGTTAGATTACGTTAGGTTAGGTAAGAGGTTAAATTGGCGGAAAAGTTACGAGTGCCCTCGTAGAGCGGTGTCCAAGCAAATTTATTAAGAACGCACTGCCAGGTCTAGGTTAGGTTAGGTTAGATTATGTTATGTTATGTTAGGTTAGAGGCTAAATTGGCGGAAAAGTTACGAGCGCCTTCGTAGAGCGGTGTCCAAGCAAATTTATTAAGAACACAGCCAGGTCTAGGTTAGGTTATATTATGTTATGTTAGGTTAGAGGTTAAATTGGCGGAAAAGTTACGAGTGCCCTCGTAGAGCGGTGTCCAAGCAAATTTATTAAGAACGCACTGCCAGGTCTAGGTTAGGTTAGGTTAGATTATGTTATGTTATGTTAGGTTAGAGGCTAAATTGGCGGAAAAGTTACGAGCGCCTTTGCAGAGCGGTGTCCAAGCAAATTTATTAAGAACACTGCCAGGTCTAGGTTAGGTTATGTTATGTTATGTTAGGTTAGAGGTTAAATTGGCGGAAAAGTTACGAGCGCCTTCGTAGAGCGGTGTCCAAGCAAATTTATTAAGAACGCACTGCCAGGTCTAGATTAGGTTAGGTTAGATTATGTTATGTTATGTTAGGTTAGAGGTTAAATTGGCGGAAAAGTTACGAGCGCCTTCGTAGAGCGGTGTCCAAGCAAATTTATTAAGAACGCACTGCCAGGTCTAGGTTAGGTTAGGTTAGATTATGTTATGTTATGTTAGGTTAGAGGCTAAATTGGCGGAAAAGTTACGAGCGCCTTTGCAGAGCGGTGTCCAAGCAAATTTATTAAGAACACTGCCAGGTCTAGGTTAGGTTATGTTATGTTATGTTAGGTTAGAGGTTAAATTGGCGGAAAAGTTACGAGCGCCTTCGTAGAGCGGTGTCCAAGCAAATTTATTAAGAACGCACTGCCAGGTCTAGGTTAGGTTAGGTTAGATTATGTTATGTTATGTTAGGTTAGAGGCTAAATTGGCGGAAAAGTTACGAGCGCCTTCGTAGAGCGGTGTCCAAGCAAATTTATTAAGAACGCACTGCCAGGTCTAGATTAGGTTAGGTTAGATTATGTTATGTTATGTTAGGTTAGAGGTTAAATTGGCGGAAAAGTTACGAGCGCCTTCGTAGAGCGGTGTCCAAGCAAATTTATTAAGAACGCACTGCCTGGTCTAGGTAAGGTTATGTTAGATTATGTTATGTTATGTTAGGTTAGAGGCTAAATTGGCGGAAAAGTTACGAGCGCCTTTGTAGAGCGGTGTCCAAGCAAATTTATTAAGAACGCACTGCCAGGTCTAGTTAGTTATGTTAGATTATGTTATGTTATGTTAGGTTAGAGGTTAAATTGGCGGAAAAGTTACGAGCGCCTTCGTAGAGCGGTGTCCAAGCAAATTTATTAAGAACGCACTGCCAGGTCTAGGTTAGATTATGTTATGTTATGTTAGGTTAGAGGTTAAATTGGCGGAAAAGTTACGAGCGCCTTCGTAGAGCGGTGTCCAAGCAAATTTATTAAGAACGCACTGCCAGGTCTAGGTTAGATTATGTTATGTTATGTTAGGTTAGAGGTTAAATTGGCGGAAAAGTTACGAGCGCCTTCGTAGAGCGGTGTCCAAGCAAATTTATTAAGAACGCACTGCCAGGTCCACTGTTGGTTGAACTACTAAGTACTTTAGATCAGTATACTGTAGCGAAGGCTTTAAATTTCAAGATAAACAAAATAAACTTTCGGCCCGTCATGGTATTAGCCCCCAAGTTGGCATATCGTGCTTACCATACAATGATGAATAAAGAACTTAGAATGGAATTTGAATTTTAAAGCGTTTCAATCTGTTTGTCTTTCATATTTATTTTACTATTGGTTTTTACAGTCGTAAACAAGTCAACGGACAATGGAAGGTCGGCAGTTGGTTTTAGTTTGAAAATTAAATTAACAAATTGAATCGTTCGTAAAGATCTGAAAGAACAACAAATAAACAAACCGATATCGGGGTTTCTTTTCGAATTTGCCCACGAGTTGTAAATTTCAGATTTAGTGTTCCGATTTCCATTGTGACTATTCTTTATGAAGAAATTTTAAAGTCGTAAAATAGAAACCAGGTAAACCAATTTTGAAATTAGCTCTGTCGTTTCGATCTTGACCATTTTGGATAAATAATTTATTACGAGAAACTTTTATACACTATTTATAAAATTAAACTGCTTTACCTAGCAACCATAAGCTTATGTAAACGCAAATTAATAATTGAACTAGTTTTTTTGCAAAGCACTACAATCGCAAAACATACGAGGTGTTTTCAGAAAGTAACGAGAATTTTTAAATTTCGGGAGCTTGGAGAGTCTGATTGCCAATTTTTTTTTTTATTATGTTGGTATACATGACCTTGAAGTATGATAAAACTTTCAGCTGTTTTCATTGTTGACTTTGTATGTGACAGCATTTAATGTTATACGTGTTTTTATGAGCTCGGCGATTTTCGTTTGTTAAAAGAAATGGATCAAAGAATTCGTATCAAATTTTGCGTAAAAAATGGAATAAAGTGTGACAAAGTGTGTGAAATGTTAACAAAGGCCCATGGTGAGTGTGCTGTGAGTGAAGTAAGGGTTTACGAGTGGTTGAAGATGACGAACGCCATGGACACCCCAGCACATCAACAACCGATGAAAACGTGGAAAAAGTTATTATGAACAATTGCCGAATCACAATTAGAGAGGTCGCTGATGATGTTGGTACATCGATTGGATCAAGTCATGACATTGTTTCCAATCTTTTGTGTATGAAACGCGTGGCAGCAAAATTCGTTCCAAAATTGTTGAATTTTGAACAAAAACAACGGCGAATGAAAGTTGCTCAGGAGTCTCTAAATGAAATCAACGACGATGCAGAATTACTGAAACGTATTATAACAGGTGACGGAACATAGGTTTACGGATATGACCGCGAAACTAAAGCTCAATCATCCCAGTGGAGGCATTTTGGCTCGCCAAGACCGAAAAAGGCTCGACAAGTGCGGTCGAACGTGAAGTGTTCTTCGATATCAATGGCATAGTGCGTCATGAATTCCTGTCACCAGGTGAAACGGTCAATAAGGAGTACTACCTATAAGTTCAACGCCGTTTGCGTGAAGCAATCCGAGAAAAACGCCCGGATCTGTGGAAAAACAATTCATGGCTTTTCCACCACGATAATGCACCAGCTCACACTTCATCGCTTGTTCGTAAATTTTTGGCCAAAAACAGTACTGTAACGATGCCCCAGCCTCCATATTCGCCAGACATGGCTCCGTGTGACTTTTTCCTATTTCAAAAAAAAAAAGAGAACCTTAAAGGGGCCGTCGTTTTACAGCCGTAGATGATATTAAAAGCGTATCGCTGAAAGAACTAAAGGCTATCTCAAAGATCGAGTTTGAGAAGTGTTTCGAGGATTGGAAGAAGCGCTAGCACAAGTGCATAATCTCCAATGGGGACTACTTTGAAGGCGACAACATCAATGTAGAAAAATAAGTAAATATTTTGTTCAAAAAATTAAAATTCTCGATACTTTCTGAACACACCTTGTACTATAAAATGTTTTAGGCGAGCTCGTAAGTTAGTTCAAAGATTGTAGACGAAAATAATGAATAACAATTGATTGATTTCTACCAAACAATGTGGTTAGAAGTGTAAAAAAGTAGGATGTTTTACAATTCACTGTTTATATAAGTTACGGGATTAAATACTAATTTTTGTCACTAATGTATCGTTGAACATCATTAAAGATTTGGCGTGATTTATTTCAAAATGCCATTTTTCTTCTTTAACATAAATACTCTATGCCGGCATGAGTAATAAGGATGAGGGATCGGATTTATCGTTAAAGGAAAACTTTACCACAGTAACTTCAGTCTCGAACCTATTACCTTGAGGTGCGCAGTTTAAAACGCAGCAGAATGACCGATACTTTAAAAACTTCGAATACACCGACCCGTACAACGCCTTCTGTAATTTGGTTGATTGAAAAAATATCGACTGTCATACAAACTTACTACTTCGTGTATATAAATGTTTTCAGAACGGTATTGTGTGAAAACAAATGGATAATGGATATACCATTAAACAACACCTGATACAAATTCTTTTTATATTCTTCTTCTTTTCTGCTAGGATTATTGGCACTATGTTGAGTATAATGATCTACCTTCCCTAGCTTCGTCAATTCTACTGTTGTTGACGCGTTTCGGAGAACCTCCATCTTCAAAAACTATATCTATACTCTATAGGACGAAACGTGTCAACAAAAGTAGAATTGACGAAGCTAGGGAAGGCAGATCATTATACTCAACATAGGAATACCTGATACACCTTCTGCTTTGCGGATGACTAAATAGTTAATAGCGCAGGATTATGAGGATCTAAAATATGAGTAGAAAACCAATAGAGCAATATGATATTTGGGGACTTGAGGAAAATCTGAACAAAACGGAGTACACGTGCACTGAAGGGCAGAGCAGGAATCGTCTATTGGCACACAACACTCAGATCCAAGGGAGTACAACTTACGGGTACTTGGGCATGACAATACGGGTGATGGGTTCTTGGACGCAGCGATAAAAGAACGAAACAGATAAACGAAGAAGATAAATATGGGATCAACAGATATCGAAAATAAATAAACATAAAATATACAACACAATTATAAGAAGTATAATGTCATATGGAGGCGAAGTATGGCCACTGAAAACCAGAAAAATGCTACAGAAAGCTTGTCTATTAGCGAAGAAGCGCGGGTCAGCCTAACGGGAAAAAATACGAATCTGTGTAATCATGGATGTAGGGGACATTAAGACAAAGCAACTTCGATGGTTTGGCCACGTCCAAAGGATTGACATAAACTGACTTCTCAGATTCTGGAATGGAAAACACATGGTCGCAAAAAAAGATTTTGTTGTTGTTTTTTTGTATTTAACGTCCGACTGTTGTGCACACTTGGACTAATGCAGACGATGGGTTGAAAATGCCAAGCCCTGGCCGGGAATCGAACCCGGGTCTTCGGGTTGAAAGCCCAGTACGCTGTCAACTAGGCCACTGAGACGCGTCTCGCAGAAAAAAGAAGTTTGAGACAGTTGGCGAGAAGGAATTGATAAGGCAGTGAGAGAGATTGGATTGGATCAATGGAACGACAGAGAAAATGGAAGCTAGGAATCGGAAGACGCCGGAGAACGTTTTAAGCCGAAAAGAAGTGCGTGAGAAGATTCACCGCTCACTAGATATAGCGGCGGTTACAATGTCAACCGCGAAACTCGATAACTTTGTGGTTTGTTGATGTTTTAAAAGTTGTTTAACAGTTTGATTCATAAGATAAGGCATTATCATACGGTAATTAAACCAGAAGCCTTATATGCAGCTGAAACATTATCTCTCACAATCCAGGGCCCACTTGAAAGGCTGGAGATCAAAGAAAGAAAGCTATTACGAAAAATCTTAGGCCCCAAATTCCTTAACAACCAATTACTTCACATCAGGAATGAAACGCTTTACCAAAAAACTGAAACACTATCAGACACAATAAGAAAGAGGAGAATTGATTTTTATGAACACATCCTCCGAATGGACAAAAATAGACTAACCAAAAAAATATTTGACTACTTTGGCAGTAGAAGAGCCAAACCACTTTGGTTTAGAAAAACGGAGAAAGACATAACAGTACTGCAGATCACTGACACTATGCTCATGGACAGAACAGCCAAAACAATAACCAAGGACAAGAAGCAACGGTTCCAAGGCAAAGTCAAATCCAAGCGAACAATCCAAATCTCTGACGAATAAAGAAAAGCAAGATCACAACGAATGAAGCAATACTGGGCTACGAGGAAGGCACAGAACATTAAAAAGTGATTGATTTAGTGTATCCCAAAGTTGGGTGAAACAAATAAAGAAAGTTTGATTCATGCTAGCAGTAGAGTAAGCAGTCAGGTCTGTTGACATGTTGGACTCTAGTGACGCTGCTGTATGTCAGGTTCATAAAAATCTGCCGTGTTTGAACTGTTGAATCCACAGCTGACGTGCGAAATTGCACGCCACTAAGAAATTTGCATCTGCAACTGACCAAAGATAAAAAACTGAAGAACCACAACCACTGACGCAGCTTTGCTAATCTAACTTCACGACAACAATAAACAAAACGGCTTTTTTATCCAGCTCGCAATCGCCGGTGAAGAATGGCCGCTTCCTCGTGAACTCAAGGATTTCGCTTTACCGAAACGTGCCCGACAAAAGGCTGTTAAAATTTTTGCTCAGGGAAATACTGCCCAAGAACCACTCACCGATGAATATTACCAGTAGAAATACGGCACTTGATTTTGTTGTGATCTTCATTTCAAATGTTGACTACCTTTTTGGTCGGAATGCAGAAGAAATTTCAAGTAATCATATTAGGTAGTGTAGGAAGTATTGATTTAACTGTACTAACATTTTCTTAAACCTGGCAAAACTTAATCAACTTGAGAAATAGCGTAATAATAGAAAGCTTATTGTAACACAAGCTCACACTAGCTCGTTACACTGGTCCGTTCATGTATTTCAAAATGGCGGCAAGTAAAAATAACTAACGAATCAGAACGTTTTTCCTTCCTGTTTTGAAAATCTGTTTAAAATTTAAATTTTGCATTTTGAATTTTCAAGTTTTATTTTTGTTGCTGTGCTTGAACAACTGAAAGAATCAATTCCCAGATCACTTTGCTGAATTTGTCATCCATTTTTGTTTACTAACAAAAGATTAACATGTTTAAAAAATCGGCAACACAAGATAAAGTGACAATTTTTTTTTTATTTTAAGGCGAAAAGCATATTGAGGCTATTATCGCCTCCCTAAATGTAAGTGTGTGTTAAACTCGGGTACCGCGAGGGACGTCTAAATCCTCTCAATAGGTGCAGCTAGTCTACACCCTCTGCGGGGCATAAAGTGACAAGCTTACATTAATCTCACGGATACTAAGTTATAAGTAAGACGCTTAGCAAACGGCAAGCTAAGAACACCAGTGGGATAGAGAGAAAAAAATGTGCGAGTGAGAGGTCGAGTCCCCACTCTCTCAGCACAGCTCCATCCTTTTCCTTCATTGTCACTGAGTAGTAACAGTTTGTAGACTCAGACTGGTAGATTGTACTGTTGGAGAGAGCTGGAGGGGAATTCTCCTACATGCGCGAGCAATTTACGAAGTGACGACTACAGTTAAGTTATCGAGTCTTGTTAACCTAACATTATATGCGCGGAAATAAATAACTTTTTTCAACTTTTCTGGTTTGCCCGACTTTTTTCAAATTTATACGACAAAATGTTTCGTTACGAAACAATTGTTCAATACGAAAAAAGTGTTCTGTGATTACCGTATTTAACACGTATCGTGTTTTAAGACTGATGGTGATGTTGGATTTATAACAGTATATTTTGCGCGTCGCAAGTCTCATGTTAAATTAATTATAATTAAAATATTGTGTTTACTCCCGGGATCGAACCGGAGACCTTGAGCGTGTGAGGCGTACGTGATAACCACTACAGTACGGAGACGTTTGACCGCTGTAAATATATGTATTGAATCTTTAATTTAATTTTTATATTGATAGTTATAGTAAAAGATCAGTTTGATATTCATTCCTAACGATCAGCTGATAGGCTATAATAAGTTTTAGGTTATGCGTCGTGTTTTCGAACAAATTATCGTAATTAAAATAAAAAGTAAGAGAAAATCATCATACATGATTTTCATTTATGGTTCAATAACAGAATTTAACACTTTTTATATTAAAACATAAAAATGTTTTTTGTGATGTTATTCGATGTTATTAGTTTTTGTGAAATTCATTTCCAAAACGTTAGCGTGACAGCTGATACTATTTAGTTTTGATCCTTGCCTATAAACTTTATTTGGTACAGTATCTGTAAGTAGATGTTCTTATTAGGGATTATACTATCTGTGAAATATTGGTATACGTGAAAACTGCTACTGCTACTTTTCAATATCTGTCAAATAAAACTGTGAATAACTGTTAATTGTGACTTGGCTGACCTGTTATAGCCTGTAATTATTGCGTCTTCATATAATATATATTTATATAAAAAAAAAAAAAAAAATCCGCAGGGGTTGCAGACTAGCTGCACCTATTGAGAGTATTTAGACGTTCCTCGATGTAACCAATTCTAACACACACTTACACTTACAACACTACACTTACGACTTTAACACTTTACACTCACACTTACATTTAGGGAGGCGATAATAGCCTCAATGTGCTTTTCGCCTTAAAATAACAACAACAACAAAATACATATACAAAAACTACTATTAATGATATGTATTTCTCTAAATAATTCTAAAACTACTTGTACAAAACAAAACAAAAATCCTATACTGAATAAATAACAAGGACAAGAAGGTAAATTTGGAGGGAAAGAACTGTGATGTGTACACAATTAGTAATGTAAATATTTGTCTCAGTAATTCCAGAAATGTGAACTGTTCACAGTTACTGTGATATGTGTTAAGTGTGCAAGAGTCTAGTTAAGGTGTCAAAGACTATATGAAACTGTGATCCCATTACGCTGCGCTCAGAACAAGGCGATGCAATCCAAGCGGATTGGGGTAACAGTTAAAACTCAGCCATTAACTGTTAGATAAATATGTGAAATCAGATTATCTGTAAAAAGTAGCAGTTCTGTGATATTATTATTATTATATTTTTTTTTAACGTCCGACTATTGTGCACACTTGGGCTAATGCAGATGAAGGGATGATTTATAGCGTATGAAAATGCCAAGCCCTGGCCGGGAATCGAACCTGGGTACTCGGGGTGAAAGCCCAGTATTGTGATATTATTAACATCTATAGTTCTTATAAATAGAAAAATCGTGAATATGTTAGGTCTAGGATCGTGATGGCGCCAAAACACACAAAAGAACAGGATCAGTTTACATTTCATTGTTCTTTACGACAGTTCAATTGTTTAGGAACACACTGGACGTGCCCGGTTACAGAAGTTTTGCGCACAAAACGAACGTGATAAAATGCAGTGTTCCTGTCGCACCCCGGTGAGGACGCGGGGCGGCGCTGACCGGCACTCGCACCGCGGCACCGTAATCTTGATTGATACCGGAGGCAGATCCCCTCCGCACCGGCTGCGGCACGTTCCGATACCGCTTTGACAAATGACGGGGCTTTTATTTATAGCGGTCGCCATTTATCTTGTCGGGCCAGGATTCCATTGTTGAGGAAAGGATCGCGGGATATTGACGTTAACTTTATGCACTCCGGACATAATCGGTGCTACGTCGGACCCGAGTGTTGGGCGCGCACGAGGTCGGGTCTGGATTTATATACCGCCGTGGGACAATCGGAGATTTATCGTCATCCGCGAAACTTAGTACCCGTTAATAGGCGCTGTTTATTAGGAAGTTTGAATCATACACAATGGTACGGGCAAACCGACAATAAACACGAAAATGCAAGTCTTTTGCTGCGTGTTCAACAGATTTGGTTACAAGTAACTGACTTTTTTAATACTAACATTGCAGTCTGTGAATTAGGAACTTTATAATTATTTATCGAGCGAAGCAAGATCTATGTTTTAACTCAACCGTTAAGCATTCAGTGTGTGTGTGTGTGTGTGTGTGTGTGTGTGTGTGTGTGCGCGCGCGCGCGCGTGCTTGTGTACTCGCGTATGTGTCGTGTGCGTGCGCGCGTGCGTGTGCGTATGTGCGTGTTTGTGTGTGCGCGCGCGTGTTTGTGTGCGTGTGCGCGCGTGCTTGCGCACTCGATTGTGTGTTTGTGTGTGTGTGTGTGTGTGTGTGTGTGTGTGTGTGTGTGTGTGTGTGTGCGCGCGCGCGCGCGTGTGTGTGTGTATGCGTGTTTGTGCGTGCTTGCGCGCATGTGCGTGTGTTGCGCGCTGCGTGTGTGTGTGTGTGCGCGCGTGCGCGTGTTTGTGTGTGCTTGTGTATGTGCGTGCGTGTGTGTGCGTGCGCGTGCGCGCGTGTGCGCGCCGCGTGTGTGCGTGTGTGTGCGAGCGCGCCTGTATTTGTGTCTGTGCACTTTTCTTACTCAGTTTTGGCCAAACACCTTGACCGAGGTACCTTGTATAAAGTACGAACAAAGTATGTGCACGCGGATTCCGCGATTATTTCAAAATAAAAACATGCTCAGAAACGTTACGTAAAACCGGAAGCTTTTTGACGGAAGCTTATTACTCTTCACCCCCCCTTTACGAAAGTTTGTAAACTAACTTAGTTTCTTTATATTTCGAAAACCCCTCCCTCCGGCCTGTATAAGGAATCCATTTATAAACTTCATTCAATTTATCTCGACCCTTCTCTTTTAGTTTAATTTAGGTAGGGCGCCTGAAGAAGTAGGCCTACTTCAAAGGGGGAGGCCGCAAGTCTTGTCTTGAACGAAACTGATTTGTAATATTCAACAATAAGGGCAAGCGTGTAAGGCAAGCGATTGTTGTTCAACTTTAAATTGGGAAATGTGTTATTATTGGAGCGCTGTATTTGTGAATCCACATTTTAATAGTGTCTACAACTTGCGCGCACCCTTATATGTGTTGTGCGATGTCAAAAAGGGTGGAAACATCTTTTGGAGACAACCCGTGACAGGGTACTGTCACTCCACATTGTGGGACTCAAGCTCTAGTGTAATTGATACCCACTAAAAAAAACCACCAAAAGCATTCCTCTTCTACAACCCCCACGGAACCGCCGCCAAGCATTACTTCGCGGGAAGGTGGACTGGCTATACCATTGGCTCCTCTTTTTGATCTTCAGTCCTCAGCCTCTTCATTACCACTGCGACGAATCCTGCAATGGCCTTCCAGTTTATCTCTGAAGTCATCGTTTTTTCAAGTAGATTTTCCGGTGTAATGCTGCCTCGCAGATATGTTTGCAGGTTTATCCTGTCCTCGTCGAGTCTCTGACAGCGGGAAAATAAGTGTTGTGGTGTGTGTGTGTGTGTGTGTGTGTGTGTGTGTGTGTGTGTGTGTGTGTGTGTGTGTGTGTGTATGTATGTGTGTGTGTGTGTGTGTGTGTGTGTGTGTGTGAGTGTGTGTGTGTGTGTGTGTGTGTGTGTGTGTGTGTGTGTGTGTGTGTGTGTGTGTGTGTGTGTGTGTGTGTGTGTGTGTGATGTAACCGATTTTAACACACACTACATTCGCTAAACACTATTAATTTCGCGACTTTAACACCCTTTACACTCACGCTTACATTTAGGGGAGGCGATAACAGCCTCAATGTGCTTTTTCGCGCTTAAAATAACAACAACAAACAAAATACAGGTATAAAAACCACTATTAATGATATGTATTTCTCTAAATACTCCTAAAACTGATTGTACAAAAAAACAAAACAAAAATCCTATACTGAATAAATAAATAAGCACAAGAAAGGTAAAACTGGAGGGAAAGACCAGATGATGTACACAATTAGTAATGTAAATATTTGTCTCAGTAATTCCCATACCGTCATGAACTGTTCACAGAACATTGTGATATGTGTTAAGTGTGTAAGAGTCTAGTTAAGGTGTCAAAGACTGAAAGTGAAACTCAGATCCTATTACGCTGCGCTCAGAATAAGGTGATGCAATCCAAGCTGATTGTGGGTAATAAAGTTAAAACTCAACCATTAACTGTTAGATAAATATGTGAAATCAGATTATCTGCAGTGCAGTAGCAGTTCTGATAGTATTACCATTATTATTTTTTTTTAACGTCCGACTATTGTACACACTAGGGCTAACGCAGATGGCGGGATGATTTATAGCGTATAAAATGCCAAGCCCTGGCCGGGGAATCGAACCCGGGTACTCGGGGTGAACGCCCAGTACGCTATCAATCTAGGCCACCGAGGCGGCTTGCGATATTATTAAATACCTATAAATCTTATAAATAGAGAAAAATCGTATTGAATATGTTGGCTCTGGGATCGTGATGGCGCCAAAACGCGCACAAAAGAACAGGATCGGTTTACGTTTCATTGTTCTTTACGACGGTTCCACTGTTTAGGAACACACCGGACGTGCCTGGCTACAGTAGTTTTGGCGCAACAAAACGAACGTGATAAAATACAGTGTTCTTACCGTAATCTTCGGTGAGGAGTTGCGGGAGAAAAGCTGACTGGTTCTTCATAATCGCGGCACCGTAATCTTGATTTTCGATACCGACGCAGATCCCTCCGTACCGCCTGCGGCACGTTCCGATACCACTTTGACCAATGGCGGGGTTTTTATTTTATAGCGGTCGCCATTTATCTTGTCGGGCCAGGATTCCATTGTTGAGGAAAGGTTCGCGGGATATTGGCGTTAACTTTATGCACTCCGGACATAATCGGTGCTACGTCGGACCCGAGTGTTGGGCGCATACGAGGTCAGGTCTGGATTTATATACCGCCGTGGGACAATCGGAGATTTATCGTCATCCGCGAAACTTAGTACCCGTTAATAGGCGCTGTTTATTAGGAAGTTTGAATCATAATAATAACGTAGGTACAAGCAAACCGACAATAAGAACGAAAATGCAAAGTATTTTTGCTGGTGTGTTCACCAGATTTAGCTACAAGTAACTGACTTTTTAATACCAACATTTGCAGTCTGTGAATTAGGAACTTTATAATTATTTACCGAGCAGAAGCAAGATCTGGCGTTTTAACTCCAACCGTTAAGCATTCAGTGTGCGTGTGTGTGTGTGTGTGTGTGTGTGTGTGTGTGTGTGTGTGTGTGTGTGTGTGTGTTGTGTGTGTGTGTGTGCAGCGCGTGTGTATGTGTGTATGTGTGTGTGTGTGTGTGTGTGTGTGCGTGCGCGCGTGTAGTGTGTGTGTAGTAGCTGGAGGTGTTGCACTCGTGCGCGCGTGCGTGTACAAGCGTATATGTGGAGTGTTTGTGTGTGCAGACGCGCGTGCGCGTGTGCGTGTGCGCGCGTAGCTTGCACTCGTGCGCGCGTGTTGTGTGTGTGTGTGTACGCGCACTGATTGTGCGTGCGGTGTGTGTGTAGATGCGCTTGTGTTTGTGTGCGTAAGCGTGAGTGTGGAATGCGTCGGTGTTTGCAGTGTGCACGAGTGCGTGTTTCAGATGTGTGTGCACGTGTGTGTGCGCGCCCGTGTGCGTGTGCACGCTTGCGCGTTGTGTATCGCTTGTGTGTTTGTGCACTGTGCTTACTCAGTTTTGGCCAAACACCTTGACCGAAATTTACCTTGCGGCTAAAGTAATGAACAAAGTATGTGCACGCGGATGCCGCGATTATTTCCAAAATAAAAACATGCTCAGAAACGTTACGTAAAACCGGAAGCTTTTGACGGAAGCTTATTACTCTTCACCCCCCTTTACGAAAGTTTGTAAACTAACTTAGTTTCTTTTATATTTCGAAAACTCCCTCCCTCCGCTCCGTATAAGGAATCCATTTATAAACTTCGTTTAATTTATCTCGACCCTTCTCTTTTAGTTTAATTTTGGTAGGGGCGCTCAGTTAAAGCAGTCCTACTTCAAAGGGGAAGGCCACCAAGTCGTGTCTTGAATTAAGAAACTGATTTGTAATATTCAACGGTAAGGGCTGGCAATGTAGGCAAGCGGTGGATGTCAACTTTAAATTCAGAAATGTGTAATTATTAGGGCGCTGTATTTGTGAATCCGCATTTTGGTTGTGGTTTCACAACTTACGCGCACCCTTATATGCGCAGTGCGATGCCAAAGAGATTCGAAACATCTTTTTCTGAAGAACCGATACAGAGTACGGTTACTCCACAGTGTCAGGACTCAAGCTCTAGTGTGGTTGACAACCACTCAAAAACCACCAAAGCATTCCCCTTCTACAAACCCCTCACGAACGCTGCCGCCCAAGCATTATTTCGCGGGAAGGTGGACTGGCTATCCACTCTATCCGTCTATACCGTTAGCTCTTCTTTTTTGATCTTCCAGTCTCCTCAGCCTCTTCATTACGCTACTGCGATTTAATCCCGCAGCTGGCCTTCCAGCTTGGCTCTCAGTTTCTATCGTTTTTCGGGCAGATTTTCCGGTGTAATGCTGCCTCGCAGAGATTACAGCCAGATATTTATCGTCTCACTCGTTGAATCTCTGGCAGCAGGGAAAGTAGCGCGTGGGTGTGTGTGTGTGTGTGTGTGTGTAAAAAGTGCAAAGTGTATGTGGTATGCGTATGCGTGTGTATGTGTATGCTTATGCATGTGTGTGTGTGTGCGCGTGTGTGTGTGTGTGTGTGTGTGTGTGTGTGTGTGAGAGAGAGTTTGTGTGTGTGTGTGTGTGAGTTTGTGTTTGTGTGTGTGTGTGTGTGTTGTGTGTGTGTGTGTGTGTGTGTGAATGTGTGTGTTGTGTGTGTGTGTGTGTGTGTGTGAGTTTGTGTTTGTGTGTGTGTGTGTGTGTGTGTGTGTGTGTGTGTGTGTGTGTGTGTGTGTGTGAGTGAGTGAGAGAGAGAGTTTGTGTTTGTGTGTTGTGTAGTAGTGTGTGTGTGTGTGAGGCAGGAGAGAGAGTTTGTGAGTGAGAGAGTTTGTGTTTGTGTGTTGTGTGTGTGTGTGTGTGTGTGAGAGAGAGTTTGTGTTTCAGTGTGTGTGAGTGAGAGAGAGAGTTTGTGTTTGTATTGTGTTGAGAGAGAGAGAGAGTGTGTGAGAGAGAGAGGAGAGAGAGGAGAGAGAGAGAGAGAGAGAGAGAGAGAGAGAGAGAGAGATCATTGTAACGCTTTGCAATGCAGATTTAATTTGATTGACTCAATAACTAATTTTGGTGATACAAAAGCAGCTTAGTAAAAATCTGTTGAACAGCCTCGAAATAACGACCATTCAACTGTTTTATTTTGTATATTTAAAAACACACGTTTCTGCATTTTTTTTTTATGTTGGGTATGTATTGCTTTTATTTTTGAAGTTTGAAGTTTAACTTATTTTACTGTATTCGGCTCGCTCAAAACGACCGGTTATTATTTTAACGATCGTTGAAAAAGTTGAGAAATTTCAGTGTTTTTAAAATGTATAAAACTACTTTGTGTAAAGAAATTTAAATTCTTTAGTTAACAACTGAAACAGAAATATTTTTAAAATGCGAAGTAAAAATTTTACTAAAATGTTTAGTAAAATTTTATATATTTTTTACTATATATATATATATATATGAGTTATATATAAGGCGATGCAATCCAAGCGGATTGGGGTAACAGTTAAAACTCAGCCATTAACTGTTAGATAAATATGTGAAATCAGATTATCTGTAAAAAAGTAGCAGTTCTGTGATATTATTATTATTATATTTTTTTTTAACGTCCGACTATTGTGCACACTTGGGCTAATGCAGATGAAGGGATGATTTATAGCGTATGAAAATGCCAAGCCCTGGCCGGGAATCGAACCTGGGTACTCGGGGTGAAAGCCCAGTATTGTGATATTATTAACATCTATAGTTCTTATAAATAGAAAAATCGTGAATATGTTAGGTCTAGGATCGTGATGGCGCCAAAACACACAAAAGAACAGGATCAGTTTACATTTCATTGTTCTTTACGACAGTTCCAATTGTTTAGGAACACACTGGACGTGCCCGGTTACAGAAGTTTTGCGCACAAAACGAACGTGATAAAATGCAGTGTTCCTGTCGCACCCCGGTGAGGACGCGGGGCGGCGCTGACCGGCACTCGCACCGCGGCACCGTAATCTTGATTGATACCGGAGGCAGATCCCCTCCGCACCGGCTCCGGCACGTTCCGATACCGCTTTGACAAATGACGGGGCTTTTATTTATAGCGGTCGCCATTTATCTTGTCGGGCCAGGATTCCATTGTTGAGGAAAGGATCGCGGGATATTGACGTTAACTTTATGCACTCCGGACATAATCGGTGCTACGTCGGACCCGAGTGTTGGGCGCGCACGAGGTCGGGTCTGGATTTATATACCGCCGTGGGACAATCGGAGATTTATCGTCATCCGCGAAACTTAGTACCCGTTAATAGGCGCTGTTTATTAGGAAGTTTGAATCATACACAATGGTACGGGCAAACCGACAATAAGAACGAAAATGCAAGTATTTTGCTGCGTGTTCAACAGATTTGGTTACAAGTAACTGACTTTCTTAATACTAACATTGCAGTCTGTGAATTAGGAACTTTGTAATTATTAATCGAGCGAAGCAAGATCTATGTTTTAACTCAACCGTTAAGCATTCGGTGTATGTGTGTGTGTGTGTGTGTGTGTGTGTGTGTGTGTGTGTGTGTGCGCGCGCGCGCGTGCGTGCTTGCGTACTCGCGTATGTGTCGTGTGTGCGTGCGCGCGTGCGTGTGTGCGTATGTGCGTGTTTGTGTGTGCGCGTGCGTGTTTGTGCGCGCGCGTGTTTGTGTGCGTGTGTGCGTGCGCGCGTACGTGTCCGCGCGTGCTTGCGCACTCGATTGTGTGTCTGTGTGTGTTGTGTGTGTGTGTGTGTGTGTGTGTGTGTGTGTGTGTGCGTGTGTGTGAATGTGCGCGCGCGTGTGTGTGTGTGTATGCGTGTTTGTGCGTGCTTGCGCGCATGTGCGTGCGTGCTTGCGCGCTTGCGTGTGTGTCTGTGTGTGCGCGCGTGCGCGTGTACTTGTGCGTGTGCTTGTGTATGTGCGTGTGTGTGTGTGCGTGCGCGTGCGCGCGTGCTTGCGCGCTCGCGTGTGTGTGTGCGTGTACGTGTATGTGTGTGTGTGTGTGTGCGCGCGCCTGTATTTGTGTCTGCGCACTTTTTTTACTCAGTTTTGACCAAACACCTTGACCGAGGTACCTTGTATAAAGTACGAACAAAGTATGTGCACGCGGATGCCGCGATTATTTCAAAATAAAAACATGCTCAGAAACGTTACGTAAAACCGGAAGCT
>CM040184.1:85500453-85512953 GCA_022606455.1 Callitettix versicolor
AACCATCATAGCTCGTAAACATTCGAAAGTGGTTGCTGAACTTGCAACACGCGTTTTTTCTGACGTCATTAAATGCAGAAATGTATAGAGCAAAATCCTGAAAAAACATTTTTTTGTCATTTTTTCAACATAAAATATCGTAATTAAAGGGGAACATGAAAACTTCATCTTTGGAGGAGTACTACAGTAGAGTCTTGTTTATCCGACATTCGCTCATCCGGCAACCGTTTTATCCCTAGTATTTTTTAAAAAAGTCAACGAAAAAATGAGCCACACGTTTTGTTGGCATCGAAGAAGTTGTTGCTCCCAACGAAAAAAATTAGCCACAAGCGTCTAGTTTTTGTTGGTGTCGAAGAAGTTGTTGGTCTCAACGAGAAAATGAGCCACAAGCGTCTAGTTTTTGTTGGTGTCGAAGAAGTTGTTGGTTTCAACGAGAAAATGAGCCACAAGCGTCTAGTTTTTGTTGGTATCGAAGAAGTTATTGGTTTCAACGAGAAAATAAGCCACAAGCGTCTAGTTTTTGTTGGCATCGAAGACATTGTTGGTCTCAACGAGAAAATGTGTCACAAGCGTCTAGTTTTTGTTGGTGTCGAAGACGTTGTTGGTCTCAACGAGAAAATGTGTCACAAACTTCTAGTTTTTGTTGGCATCGAAGACGTTGTTGGTTTCAACGAGAAAATGAGCCACAAGCGTCTAGTTTTTGTTAGCATTGAAGACGTTGTTGGTCTCAACGAGAAAATGTGTCACAAGCGTCTAGTTTTTATTGGTATCGAAGACGTTGTTGGTTTCAACGAGAAAATGTGTCACAAACGTCTAATTTTTGTTGGTATCGAAGACGTTGTTGGTCTCAACGAGAAAATGTTTCACAAACTTCTAGTTTTTGTTGGTGTCGAAGACGTTGTTTGTCTCAACGAGAAAATGTGTCACAAACTTCTAGTTTTGTTGGCATCGAAGACGTTGTTGGTCTCAACGAGAAAATGTGTCACAAACTTCTAGTTTTGTTGGCATCGAAGACGTTGTTTGTCTCAACGAGAAAATGTGTCACAAACTTCTAGTTTTGTTGGCATCGAAGACGTTGTTGCTCTCGTCCGTTGTACTGATGACAATGAAACGATGAACAAACACCAACTGTCAAGTCACTGACAATATTGCATGAAGTTTCTGAAAAGGCCCTAGAAGTCCCAATAGCACACGTAGAGCAACAGAATGAGTCTACAAGGATCGACATCATGATGCTCCAAAGATGGCGGAACTTGGAAGCGAAAAACGTCAATCTTAGGCAACAGACACAAACAACAAGCTTCTTTACATCATAAGACTATATACCATTTAGTAATGTAACTGTATTCTTAATGTTTTATCATTGCTAATAATACTGACTGTGTTTTCCTAACGTCATTTCATTTAAGACTTAATCAATTTGTTGTATTCCGTAAATATACTGTATTAGAAACTTGTATTAAAAATTTTAACTGGTACAGTCTTGTATTAAAAATTTTAACTGGTACAGTCTTGTATTAAAAATTTTAACTGGAACAGTCTTGTATTAACAATTTTAACTGGTACAGTCTTGTATTAAAAATTTTAACTGGTACAGTCTTGTATTGAAAATTATGTTCGCTCGATTAGTTTGTAAAATATAACTTTGTTTTGCGTTTACCTTAATTTTTTCGTATTATCCGACCCTTTTATTTCGGATAACAGCATCACTTCTATTTGCCACACTACATAAATAAGTAAAAATTCCTTTAAAACCCTTCGCTAGGTGTATCGGCCGCAATGCCTAAATCCGCTTTTGTACCCATGTAAACTAAATTTAAGTGGACACATTGCATTATTTTTTATTATACTTTGTTTTAATTGATTTATTTTAATTTTCAGTTTTTTAATAGTTATATTTACTTAAAAGTTTAATATTTGAAACATAGTTAATGAATACAAACACTTGTCTGAAAAAGGATTTCATTTTATACAAGAAACATGACAAATATTACGGAATTCTTAGTGGTCACACTATCAAAAAATTAAATTTATAAACAAAAATTAAAAATTAATATTTACGAATTTAATCTGAATCAACGTCCATTGCTTCAGCTTCGTGCAAACAGCGGTCATCTGGCTGTGATTCTTAAAACATTCTTATTACATTCTTTGCAGACAATTTTGGTTCTGTTATTTTTGTGTGATCAGCAAATATGACAAATATGTCTACGTGTTGGTACTTGAGCCTGTTGATTTTCCAATAACTTATATTTTCCCCAAAAAGATCTTTTGGAAGAGTTAGGATTGTCGCTCTAGCTGTCAAGTGTCCACTCGTGAAACTGAGTGCCAATTTTTTCAAAAAGTTTCGTCTTCGCTCACTGTAATCCAGATGGTTGAATTTGTATATTATATTTTCATTTATTCCGGCAATGTCTAAATGCCGATAAAAAAGGGCCATTGTCAAACGTCTCGTGCTTCGGGATGTCGAGTAACTGGCACACATTTGATCGACAGTATCAACGCCACATTTTGTAGCGTTATAATCCAAAGTTACAATAGACTTTTTGGAATCTTCGTCAATAGAATAGAAACACGGTAAAAAATACTAAACTAAAACACTAAACACAAAACAAAAGAAGGGTAAAAGTGACTATGTATGCACAAATATAGTGAGAATAACACTACGAAAGCAGTTACACGATTGGGCGCGCCGCGGCAACTTGGCCGCAGACGTAACTATCTCGCATTCATGCCTTATTTCCAGACGGACTGAAGATAAGGTGGTATTATTTTTATACAGTTCGTGTCCCTCAAGGTGGTCTTGACAAATACTCAAAGCCCTGAAAACATTTCTCCAGCGATACCTACCGTAAGATGCGAAAATAAAAGATCGCGGACAATTTGCCGCTAGCGCGCCCCTAAATAGTTTTTCTTATCACCGTCTACACTTTTCCTGCAGTTGGATCGCTACTGAGACAAATTTTTGTAGTGACCGGTTGCGAGTAAGAGAGATATACATACAGACGTGCTCGTAGGTCCTTGACCTTGCCTAAGGACAAACAAAATTTTTTAAAAAAAAGCCAATCGCATCTTGTTAACATATTTCAGTTTCTGCAGCGTGTGTTCAGTTTCAAAAACGTCCGCAGCGAATTGCTTTCATTGCGTAATGCCTGCATTAATTCTATCTGGCATGCATCAAGGATTGGATAATTCGAGAGTGTCTGTCAGTCAGTTTCATATGGCGGGCAGAGTTATTGACATCGAGGGCCAACTGGAACACTACCAGGCCACTTCTGGCTGAGTGACACGGCCACTAGATCAGTAAGTTGGGATTGTTTTATTTGATCCGTTTTTAATTATTTACTTGTGCATGTGACTGCAGAACGATTTTTGTTTTATCAGTCATGCGCACTGCGTGGGATTGTCTGTTTTTTCATAAACGTTTTTTATTGAATGTTGTGATATAAACGAACCAAATATTGCGTTCAAATTCATTTTCCTTTATTTTTCTTCTATTTTTCGTGATTACCCTTCTATTTTCGAATTAAATAAGCTATTCGAATAGGCATCATGGTACACCCAGACCCGGAGCAAGGACTATATCCTGTATAAAACATGAAATATATTAAGTCAGGGGTTCTCAACTTTTTTTCAATTTTTTTTTTCAGCCGCCTCGGTGGCTTTTTTGCGTACTGGGCAGCCGCCACGTATTGATGGATAGGATAAGTACCCGGTCTTAACCTTGGTGACAGCTATAGTTGATTTGCGTCGCTTTTTACTGGGCTTTCACCCGCCTCGAGGACCGTACTGGGCTTTCACCCCGAGGACCCGTTCGATTCCCGGCTAGGGTTTGGCATTTTCATACGCTATAAATCATCCCATCGTCTGCATTAGCCCAAGTGTGCACAATAGTCGGACATTAAACACCAAAAAAAAAAAAAAAAATTTCTGCTTCGACCCTCTAAATATTTTTTTTTTTTATTTCGTAGACCCCCGTATGTTTACAATGTGTTTTACAAATATCACCGCAAATGAAGCTTTTATTAGGAGCAATTCAGTAATAAAATTTTTTTAAAAATAATTTATATTTTATATAATTAGATCTACATTAAAGATATAATTGTTTATAGAATCACATTATAAATACATAAAAATTTATTGAAATGGTTGCTGCTGATGACCTTCGAGTCTTACTTATATCGGGAGAAATATCTGTTAATATTAATCGCAAATCACCAAGTTCTGATATCTTGAATCGATTTATCGTCTTTTACGGTAAATTATTTACATAGCTAAATCCTGCCTCAACCGAATAAGAACTAGGAAATACTAACAAAATTGGTCCGCTGATACTTATTAGTCTGACGTATTTTGTGCGAATGTCTTTGCAACTCAAAATTCGGCAAATCCACTTGTTTTTACTTTGTGCCACTTATGTAAAAGTGAAAACACATTGTGTGTGGTGTGTGTGTGTGTGTGTGTGTGTGTGTGTGTGTGTGTGTGTGTGTGTGTGTGTGTGTGTGTGTGTGTGTGTGTGTGTGTGTGTGTGTGTGTGTGTGTGTGTGTGTGTGTGTGGTGTGTGTGTGTGTGTGTGTGTTAGTGGGTAGGGTGTGTGTGTGTGTGTGTGTGTGTGTGTGTGTGTGTGTGTGTGTGTGTGTGTGTGTGTGTGTGTGTGTGTGTGTGTGTGTGTGTGTTTTGTGTGTGTGTGTGTGTGTGTGTGTGTGTGTGTGTGTGTGTGTGTGTGTGTGTGGTGTGTGTGTGTGTGTGTGTGTGTGTGTGTGTGTGTGTGTGTGTGTGTGTGTGTGTGTGTGTGTGTGTGTGTGTGTGTGTGGGGGGTGTGTGTGTGTGTGTGTGTGTGTGTGTGTGTGTGTGTGTGTGTGTGTGTGTGTGTTGTGTGTGTGTGTGTGTGTGTGTGTGTGTGTGTGTGTGTGTGTGTGTGTGTGTGTGTGTGTGTGTGTGTGTGTGTGTGTGTGTGTGTGTGTGTGTGTGTGTGTGTGTGTGTGTGTGTGTGTGCGCGTGTGTGTGTGTGTGTGTGCGTTGATTGTGTGAGTTGATTTTGAGTTTCAAATTCTCTTTAAGTTCAATCAATTCTTGTGGTGAGAAATCAATATCGGTTATGTCGCTTTTGAATGTTTTTATAATCCAAGACAAAACATTTTAGTAAATATTTTTTTTTGTGTTTAACGTCCGACTATTGTGCACACTTGGGCTAATGCAGACGATGGGATTATTTATAGCGTATGAAAATGCCAAGCCCTCGCCGGGAATCAAACCCGGGTCCTCGTGGTGAAAGCCCAGTACGCTATCAACTAGGCCACCGAGGCGGCCCAGTTTTCTAAATCCTTGTAACGAACATTGATATCCCCTTTAAATTCTTTCAAATGTTTCGTGTAGCACAGAAATAAAAGGAAATATTTGCAAATAAAAAACTATTTTTTCACAGTTTTCATTTTTTATGAAGTGCGCTTTAAGAGTTTAAAATTGGAATTTATTTCATGAGCCTCCTTCAAAGGTCAATAAACCCCCAAGAGGTCCACCTGGACCCCGTTCAGAACCTCTGATATAAATGAACCCCTAAGTAAAAGAACAACTAATATTACGGTAAAACATTTTCAATAGAAAATATTTATTTTTATAGCCGTGATTATAAATCACTGTGAATGGCGTATACGTTCAGCTATAATATTGTTAAAATAAAATTGCATTGTCACATTTTCAACCAGTCAATAAATAACGTATTAACGCGTACAATTTTATCGTTTGACAACTTTCAACTTTTCCTGCGTCCGGTGCGACAGCTGGTAATTGATAATAACAGGTTTATTTTTAAGCTTTATAAACAAACTCGATAATAAATAACTGGCTGACGTGTAATACGAACACGCCCTGTTATAGATAGCGCCACGGTCGGCGGGTCTAATGAGAACGTACGCGTGCGGTGGTAACGCATTTTTCAATAACGAATTCCGATCGTTTTTACGTACGCGGCCGGTAATATTTACGCAGTAATAGCGTAACAATAAAGCTGTGTGTGAGATATGTGAATAATGTTTGTACGTGTGCTTTATGTCCGTATGTTTGCCTGACTGAAAATATATCTTTTTGCAATCACTATACGATATAAGATAACTTCAATCTAAGTGGCGTGTTGATAAGACACAAATCTGTGTACATCCGTTAGACAAAATTGTTTCTAGAATAAACATTGTTCCGATTTTTGACTTCTGGCATCTTCGAGATTTTACCCGCTCGAAGTGTGAAGTCGAACTGGACTTTATCTTAGACTTCAATTCGACTTCAGACTTGTAGCGAGAATAACCAAGAAAATGTCAGAGTTTATTTTGACGAAACGTCGAAACATTGTGTGTTCTAGAAACAATTACAGATCGGATTTACACCCGTTTTCAATGTGTGTGTGTGTGGGGTTGTTTGTGTGTGTGTGTGTGTGTGTGTGTGTGTGTGTGTGTGTGTGTGTGTGTGTGTGTGTGTGTGTGTGTGTGTGTGTGTGTGTGTGTGTGTGTGTGTGTGTGTGTGTGTGTGTGTGTGTGTGTGTGTGTGTGTGTGTGTGTGTGGTGTGTGTGTGTGTGTGTGTGTGTGTGTGTGTGTGTGGTGTGTGTGTGTGTGTGTGTGTGTGTGTGTGTGTGTGTGTGTGTGTGTGTGTGTGTGTGTGTGTGTGTGTGTGTGTGTGTGTGTGTGTGTGTGTGTGTGTGTGTGTGTGTGTGTGTGTGTGTGTGTGTGTGTGTGTGTGTGTGTGTGTGTGTGTGTGTGTGTGTGTGTGTGTGTGTGTGTGTGTGTGTGTGTGTGTGTGTGTGTGTGTGTGTGTGTGTGTGTGTGTGTGTGTGTGTGTGTGTGTGTGTGTGTGTGTGTGTGTGTGTGTGTGTGTGTGTGTGTGTGTGTGTGTGTGTGTGTGTGTGTGTGTGTGTGTGTGTGTGTGTGTGTGTGTGTGTGTGTGTGTGTGTGTGTGTGTGTGTGTGTGTGTGTGTGTGTGTGTGTGTGTGTGTGTGTGTGTGTGTGTGTGTGTGTGTGTGTGTGTGTGTGTGTGTGTGTGTGTGTGTGTGTGTGTGTGTGTGTGTGTGTGTGTGTGTGTGTGTGTGTGTGTGTGTGTGTGTGTGTGTGTGTGTGTGTGTGTGTGTGTGTGTGTGTGTATGTGTGTGTGTGTGTGTGTGTGTGTGTGTGTGTGTGTGTGTGTGTGTGTGTGTGTGTGTGTTGTGTGTGTGTGTGTGTGTGTGTGTGTGTGTGTGTGTGTACTGGGTGTGTGTGTGTGTGTGTGTGTGTGTGTGTGTGTGTGTGTGTGTGTGTGTGTGTGTGTGTGTGTGTGTCCAGTGTGTGTGTGTGCGTGTGTCCAGTGTGTGTGTGTGTGTGTGTGTGTGTGTGTGTGTGTGTGTGTGTGTGTGTGTGTGTGTGGTGTGTGTGTGTGTGGGTGTGTGTGTTAGTGTGTGTGTGTGTGTGTGTGTGTGTGTGTGTGTGTGTGTGTGTGTGTGTGTGTGTGTGTGTGTGTGTGTGTGTGTGTGTGTGTGTGGTGTGTGTGTGTGTGTGTGTGTGTGTGTGTGTGTGTGTGTGTGTGTGTGTGTGTGTGTGTGTGTGTGTGTGTGTGTGTGTGTGTGTGTGTGTGTGTGTGTGTGTGTGTGTGTGTGTGTGTGTGTGTGTGTGTTTGTGTGTGTTGTGTGTGTGTGTGTGTGTGTGTGTTAGTGTGTGTGTGTTTCGAGTGTGTGTGTGTGTGTGTGTGTGTGTGTGTGTGTGTGTGTGTGTGTGTGTGTGTGTGTGTGTGTGTGTGTGTGTGTGTGTGTGTGTGTGTGTGTGTGTGTGTGGTGTGTGTGTGTGTGTGTGTGTGTGTGTGTGTGTGTGTGTGTGTGTGTGTGTGTGTTAGTGGGTGGTGTGTGTGTGTGTGTGTGTGTGTGTGTGTGTGTGTGTGTGTGTGTGTGTGTGTGTGTGTGTGTGTTGTGTGTGTGTGTGTGTGTGTGTGTAGTGCGTATGTGTGTATGATGTGTGTGTGTGCGCGCGTGTGTGTGTGAAGTTGATTTTGAGTTTCAAATTCTCTTTAAGTTCAATCAATTCTTGTGGTGAGAAATCAATATCGGTTATGTCGCTTGCGAATGTTTTTATAATCCAAGACAAAACATTTTAGTTTTCTAAATCTTTTTTTTTTGTGTTTAACGTCCGACTATTGTGCACACTTGGGCTAATGCAGACGATGGGATTATTTGTAGCGTATGAAAATGCCAAGCCTCGCCGGGAATCGAACCCTGGTTCTCGGGGTGAAAGCCTAGTACGCTATCAACTAGGCCACCGAGGCGGCCCAGTTTTCTAAATCCTTGTAACGAACATTGATATCCCTTTTAAATTCTTTCAAATGTTTCGTGTAGCACAGAAATAAAAGGAAATATTTGCAAATAAAAAACTATTTTTTATAGTTTTCATTTTTTATGAAGTGCGCTTTAAGAGTTTAAAATTGGAATTTATTTCATGAGCCCTCGATAGACCACCTTCAAAGGTCAATAAACCCCCAAGAGGTCCACCTGGACCCCGTTCAGAACCTCTGATATAAATGAACCCCTAAGTAAAAGAACAACTAATATTACGGTAAAACATTTTCAATAGAAAATATTTATTTTTATAGCCGTGATTATAAATCACTGTGAATGGCGTATACGTTCAGCTATAATATTGTTAAAATAAAATTGCATTGTCACATTTTCAACCAGTCAATAAATAACGTATTAACGCGTACAATTTTATCGTTTGACAACTTTCAACTTTTCCTGCGTCCGGTGCGACAGCTGGTAATTGATAATAACAGGTTTATTTTTAAGCTTTATAAACAAACTCGATAATAAATAACTGGCTGACGTGTAATACGAACACGCCCTGTTATAGATAGCGCCACGGTCGGCGGGTCTAATGAGAACGTACGCGTGCGGTGGTAACGTATTTTTCAATAACGAATTCCGATCGTTTTTACGTACGCGGCCGGTAATATTTACGCAGTAATAGTGTAACAATAAAGCTGTGTGTGAGATATGTGAATAATGTTTGTACGAGTATGTTTATGTCCGTATGTTTGCCTGACTGAAAATATATCTTGTTGCAATCACTATACGTTATAAGATAACTTCAATCGAAGTGCCGTGTTGATAAGACACATATATGTGTACATCCGTTAGGCACAATTGTTTCTAGAAGAAACTGTTCCGATTTTTTACTTCTGGCATCTTCGAGATTTACCCGCTCGAAGTGTGAAGTCGAACTGGACTTTATCTTAGACTTCAATTCGACTTCAGACTTGTAGCGAGAATAACCTAGAAAATGTCAGAGTTTATTTTGACGAAACGTCGAAAAATTCTGTGTTCTAGCAACAATTACAGATCGGATTTACATACGTTTTCAATGTGTGTGTGTGTGTGTGTGTGTGTGTGTGTGTGTGTGTGTGTGTGTGTGTGTGTGTGTGTGTGTGTGTGTGTGTGTGTGTGTGTGTGTGTGTGTGTGTGTGTGTGTGTGTGTGTGTGTGTGTGTGTGTGTGTGTGTGTGTGTGTGTGTGTGTGTGTGTGTGTGTGTGTGTGTGTGTGTGTGTGTGTGTGTGTGTGTGTGTGTGTGTGTGTGTGTGTGTGTGTGTGTGTGTGTGTGTGTGTGTGTGTGGTGTGTGTGTGTGTGGTGTGTGCGCGCGCGCGCATGTGTGAATTAATTTGAAAATCCGGTGTAAATTCAACAAAAGTGTTTCTGGAAGGAAAAAAAACATTGCATATTATTCCGACGTTTCGACAAAAAACGTGACTGGCATTTTCAAGGTGATTTTCGCTGCAAATTTGAAATTGAAATGTATAAAAGCCAACATCGGCTTGCTTCTTTTAAAACATTGGTACGATGCGTACATAAAGTGGGTTGGCTTGAGTTGACGTAGATCTTATCGCGGTAAACTTAATAGGCGGTAAGGCGCCTGTAATTTATCTGCTATTTGGACGACGGCTGGTTTCGTACGACATAAGCGTACTGTTACTAAAGCCACTGTCAATTTCATTGTACGTAATTAGCCGGGATAATGTGCGTTAAATTGCGAATCGAACTTTTTTTTTGGTGTTTAACGTCCGACTATTGTGCACAGTTGGGCTAATGAAGACGATGGGATGAATTATAGCGTATGAAAATGCCAAGCCCTGGCCGGGAATCGAACCCGGGTCCTCGGGGTGGAAGCCCAGTACGCTATCAACTAGGCCACCGAGGCGACTAACAAATCGAACTACGTCAGCTCAAGCCAGCCCATGTTGAAGTTGCGTTATACGGTTATAATAAAAGGAACAAACAAGTTGGCCTTCATGTTTCGACTTCAGACTTGGAAGGAGTATCACAATATTACAGAAACAATTTTGGCGGTAATACAAAACTTACTTTTCGTACCTAGAACGCTTTTGAAAATCAAACTTCACAATCATAAAATGAAGGCCAGGGTTCATTTTCATATTAGTCATATAATTTGGAAATTCACGAATGAACGTGTGTTTTAACGGTGTGAATTGCATGTATAAATTTACAACTGTCACGGTTTACAGCATTAAGTAAAAATTCGCTTCCATTACGTCAGCGAGACAGCTGCGTGCCCGAGATTATCAGTATTACTACATATTAATGATTTCAATACGACTAGCTATTACATGTTAATAACGTGAGAGCAGTGCGATGTCGTGTAGCGACTCTCGGACCCTAAACATTCTTCCACCCTCAACTCACCCCCGATTGAATTTCATTGTCTGATAATCTGGCAGCGACATTAACAAGGCTTAGTGTTCACTTATCAAATTGAATCTCAGCTTTGAATACACGAGCTTATCACGAAGAGCAAGATTATTTTATTACCACCCTTGTCCACCCCCGCCCCGTCCCTCGCCGTTCTGTGGACAAGATGCTTTTTATTATCTCTCCCTCTCGCTCTATTGCAATGCAAATATGTTGTTTTATTGAGTCGTTGGCATTAAACGATCAACAGTGTGAACACTTCGGTTGCTGGCGAAGTTCGGTTTCAAAATGAAGTCTGGAAGCTGCCATTTTGTTTATATATATATATATATATATATATATATATGTATGTATGTATGTATGTATGTGTGTGTGTGTGTGTGTGTGTGTGTGTGTGTGTGTGTGTGTGTGTGTGTGTGTGTGTGTGTGTGTGTGTGTGTGTGTGTATGTGTGTGTGTGTGTGTGTGTGTGTGTGTGTGTGTGTATATGTATGTATGTGTGTGTGTGTGTGTGTGTGTGTGTGTGTGTGTGTATGTATATGTATGTATATATACAAAGAGTCAAATCAACAACGTCGTGGATCACACAAGTCAGAATAGACCTACATGACGCAGAAATAGACTCAAACAGACATTGAAGACAGGAACGCATACAGGAGAAAGACGCTCGATTGGAAGATCCCAGAGAATGAAATTCCAAAGAGAGCGGGGTTAAAATGGACGGAGGAGCGAAGGAGGATCCATGGGGACAGGATGAGAGAGGTGTAGAGGATTAGAAGGAACAAGACATGAGTCGGAGTGCTTTGCGTGATCCAATAGGGTCTATACGCAAACAATAATAATAATATATACATACATATACAAATATATATATATATATATATATATATATATATATATATATATATATATTTATAATTTAGTCAAATTTTATTCCCATTTTATACTAGCAAATTTTATTCCCAACTATTAATATACTGGGAAAGTTTTTAAACACCAAAATCCGCTTAACGATTCAAAATGCAGTTTCAGTTAAAGAAAATTTCTTTACCTTATACTTTCTTGACAATCTGATTGGACGATTGTAATCAGCGTAAAATGTGCATACATCGCTATTTAAAATTTCGGCATGTGCTCTGTAGTCGATGTGGCTAAAGCACCGGTCAGTCTGCTGCATCCCTGACCTGCGCACCCAAAGGTTCTTAGAGCCGCAGTTGCTCCCGTTGCTTTTCCCTTACCGTTAACACTGATCCCTCGTCCTCATTAGTCTAACTGGCATAAGTATAGACGTTAAAAAACAAATAAATTCCGGCAGAGACTTCAGCCGATGGGCTTAGCAATCCTATCGTACCTCTAGCTCATACTATTCTCACTTAACTATTTAAGACAGACAGACACACATGCACGCACGCGCGCGTGCACACACACGCGTACACACGCACGCGCGCACACGCGCACACATTCACTACCTTACATAGCTTCGTTAAAGTGTTAAATGACCCATGTTGATAGAGTAAATAAAATTGGCCTGATGTCTATCAAACGGAACCATAAGAAACCTAGTGACCTCCCAGAGTACTGTACCCTTATCCTTTCATGCAAGGCTCTGTATGGGGGGGGATTTCGTTTCCTCAACTATTTGCGGGTGTTGGAATAAACAAGAATGTAAAAACGAACAAGCGGGATGTCACCGCACAACGTGGAACAGAACCTCCGTAGTAAGGATCAAAAGGAAGGAAAATTGAAAGTTTTTTTTTTAAGACGAAAAGCACATTGAGGCCATTATCGCCTCCC
>CM040184.1:85517953-85542953 GCA_022606455.1 Callitettix versicolor
GTCCCTCTCTTGGAATACAAAGATAAGGCATTATCATACGGTAATTAAACCAGAAGCCTTATATTTGGCTGAAACATTATCTCTCACAACCCAGGGCCCACTTGAAAGGATGGAGATCAAAGAAAGAAAGATATTACGAAAAATCTTAGGCCCTAAATCCCGTAACAACCAATTACTCCACATCAGGAATGAAACTCTTTACCAAAAAACTGAAACACTATCAGACGCAATAAGAAAAAGGAGAATTGATTTTTATGGGCACATCCTCCGAATGGACAAAAATAGACTAACCAAAAAAATATTTGACTACTTTCAAAATAAAAGAGCCAAACCACTTTGGTTTAGAGAAACGGAGAAAGGCATAACAGAACTACAAATTACTGACACTATGCTCATGGATAGAACAGCCAAAACAATAACCAAGGACAAGAAGCAACGGTTCCAAGGCAAAGTCAAATCCAAGCGAACGATCCAAATCTCTGACGAAGAAAGAAAAGCAAGATCACAACGAATGAAGCAATACTGGGCTACGAGGAAGGCACGGAACATTAAGAAGATTGATTTAGTGTACCCCAAAGTTGGGTGAAACAAATACGGAGAGCTTGAGTTGCACTTTAGATTAAGCAAGTATGCAAACTTCAATGTAAATCTATCACGAGTTACTCAAAAAATTGATTTTAAAATTTGACCGAATGAAGTTAATTTTACGTCTTTGTAAATGTATTGTGCCCTCTTTCTGTATTCCTGAGACGCTCAGTTCCGGTGTCTTCTTCGGTTGTAGTGTCTTCATAAAGTCTAGGATTTGGAGAGGATTCAAGGCTGGGTGACTTCCCCAACTTGCTGGCAGATGTTGGTTCTTTCTATTGACTCTTATCTCGTTGTGCTCCATTTGATCAACCGCGGGAAAGCAGTGAGTTCCCGGTTCATTCTGTTTTACATTCTTTGTTGTTCCCCTCGAGTAGCTGGGGAAATGAGGTTCTGTAGTAGAGCCCAATATGTGCTACGCAAAGGTATACTGGGAGGTCCACCTGGGGTTCGTTTGATACACTAGTGTTGAAATATGGAATACTTTTAAGAAAAGCTCGGTGGTCGATGTGGCTAAAGCACGCAGTCTGCTGCGACTATGAACTGCGCACATTAAGGTTCTTAGTATTAGCCGCAGTTACTTTTTCCTTAACATTAACGCTCATCCCTCGTCCTCATTACTCTAACTAGCATAAGCCCTAAAGCATTAACGTTAAAAAAAATCAATAACGTTGTTATCACAACTTTTTTTTAAAAAATCGGATTTCAACGCCCAGTCACCGTCTCTTCCCTAACTGTCATCTTCAGTATTAAAATTTCACAAAAAATGAACTCTATCCCGCTAAATACGTTTTGAACAAATAATGTGGAAGTTTTTAGTGTTGATTAACCGACGGTTTTAATTCAGATTGGTGGCATAACATTGCCAAACAGTTTAAGATAAACAAAATTATTGTAATATTTTGTAATTTGCTTCCATCACGTCTGCGAAACAGGCTGCTTGCGCGATTATTTTCTGAAATCAGGCAACAAAATTTTACTAGAAATTCCATTTGTGTGTTCACTATTTAAGAAGTTTGTGTTAAAATGTCGTCTTTGTACAGAATCGGTGTTAAAATATCTACACGAAAAGGCGAACACGCGCGCGCACACACACACACACACACACACACACATATATATATATATATATATATATATATATATATATATATATATATATACGCGCTATATATATATATATATATATATATATATATATACACACACACACACACACACACACACACGCATGCACGCACGCACGCACGTCCACAGCACAGTCCAGCACAGGAATTCACTAATGAAAGCGGTTCCATTGTGCAAACTCACGTAGCCAGCCGGAATGAGTGAGTCACAGAAAGTTCGTGCTCACGTTTCTCGGGTACAAATTACGAAGAAGCATTAAAACCGAAGCCTGCGCGAGGGGTGACATTTTATTGCTGAAGGGATGATCGGTGGGGCAAATCATAATCACAATAACAATTTCACGCCTGTTCTTGTTGCTGATTCAGATTCGGAACCGTTCCGCCCCGTACTTCGGATTAGCCCCGCATCAGTTAGTTTTAATTAAACAAACACTGTTGGCCCAGATAAAAGTGTCCATTACATAAATACAAGGCACAACACGCTGTTCGCTTTTATCGGGCCCAACTCGTGGTCAACAGTTTTACGAAAATCTTCCGATCCAAGTAAAAGTATGTTTTTTGAATGAATAAGCACCGTCTAATGAAACCTGAAACATACTTAGATTTTATATTCAGAAAAAACAAATAGATACAACTAGGATTTAAGAAGTTGTCTAGCCGCCTCGGTGGCCTAGTTGATAGCGTAATGGGCTTTCACCCCGAGGACCCGGGTTCGATTCCCGGCCAGGGCTTGGTATTTTCATACGCTATAAATCATCCCATCGTCTGCATTAGCCCAAGTGTGCACAATAGTCGGATGTTAAACACAAAAAAAAAGTTGTCTATTTTCTGTTCGCTTTGCTCGATATTTCCGAAACTAGTAGGGGAGTACCGTGCCTGAAGTTTTATTTCTACGTTAAATACAACATTTGAACAAAGTGTGATCAAAATTGTCAGATCAGAATTTGATAAAATCCTACTTTTGTTAATTTGTTTCACCAAAAGACTCTTAGATAAAACAACGTCTGTTACCGAACCAAAATTAGAAATAATGTTTTTCTCAGTCCTCGTTTTTGTTATTAAATAGTTGATGTTGCTCTTCAGTCATAACTGTTTTATTAATTTTTTATTTCTGCCGCCTCAGTGGCCCAGTTGATAGCGTACTGGGCTTTCACCCTGAGGACCCGGGTTCAATTCCCGGCTAGGGCTTGGCATTTTCATACGCTATAAATCATCCCATCGTCTGCATTAGCCCAAGTGTGCACAATAGTCGGACGATAAAAAAAAAAATATACAGCCATCTACGCACTACAATTACACAACTTTCTTCCTTGTTAACCCCTGTTTCCTCCTACGCCAGTACACCTTCATTCTCTGGCTCATTCTGTGACGTTCCGCCTCCGAAACCAACTCGCCTCCTTCCTCTTGGATTCCCTTCAGAGATGTCTTTCAACTCAGCAGCAGCTATCTTCCCCTCACACGTGTCCCTATTTTGTAACTCTTTTATTAATTTATTATTTTCATCGTTAATTTCATTTTTTTCATTAGTTCTTCATTTAAAACATATTTTTTTAATGATTTTATTGTCCATTTTATTTAGAAATTGAATTTTCAACATAACCTCAATTGCAATGATATTGAAAGAACAGCTGTTGTGCAAAATCAGCTGTTTATTAGTCACAATTATAATTGTATATATACAATAGCACGCGACGCGGTAAATATACTGTTACATGCAATATGATATTGGCACAGATCGAGCAAAATCGAACATCACAACTAAAACATACGTTAAAAAATGTCTATTTAAAAGTCATTATAACTATGACCAATAACTAAAAAAACTTTTAACAAAGAAATACAAGTTCAAACATATCTTATATTTTATGGTTTTGAAACGTATAATTTTGAAAATAATGTTCAACGTTTTTCATGGAACAACTTTCTCAGAAAAATGTGCCTTTGCAGTACATACCACAATAACTCTAGCTTGTATTACGTACAAGGTATTACAACAACTTAAAAGCCTGTTAACCTGCAAATATTAGTATTACAAGGTGAGAATACAATCACCGAGGGAAAAATTGATTTCTGTAAATAATTAATGTGACCGCTTATAGATAGTAATGAGTTTAGAGTGAATTACCAACAGCAATAAGTCCAATATGGCGTTGCAGGTGCAAGGTGATATGTTTACTTCGGTAAAGCGTAAATATAATATGTAAAAATTCATAATTTAGAAACATACAAAAATATATTAATAAAAGCATGATTGTCTAAACTCGTGATTATTTTACAGTGAATATGAAAAAATATTATAACATGAATATGTTGTTTTATTCAAACGTGTTCCGTTCGAATTTAAGAAAATCTGATAAAAAAATATTTTTCTCCAATACAAACATTTATACCTCTTTTATATTTTTGTCCTTTTAGGGGATGAATTCGGGGGGGGATACTGAATTACGTGTATTATAATTTGTGTTTTAGAATACTTTGTTTACTTTTAAGAAAAGCCGATAAAAAATATTTTTCTCCAATGAAAACACCCTTTTTCTTCAATTATACCTCTTTTTTACATTTTTATTCTTTTAAAAAATGAATTCGGGAAATGTTGAAATATGTGTTCCATTATTTGTGTTTCATAACATATTTCTAGAATATACGATCAAAAACAAATATTTTTTCAATGCAAAATTGTATACCCCTTTTTTTACATTTTCTACCCCCTTTCAAACTCTGGTGAAATGGTGAAAAATGTATTTCATTACTTATATCTAAGAGTGACTATGTTACGTTTTAAGAAGGTCAGACGAAAAATGTATTTTACCAATATAAATTATTGTACCTCATTTTTACACATTTAGGGGTTGAATATTGGAAAATCATTTTTCAGTTCACCCCTACATACGGTAGTAACCCTTAAAATTTCAAATATTTAGCTATTATAGTCTCGGCTATACGTTGATTATTAAAGTTTGACTGGGTAAGTAATTTAATGGCGTCAAAATCAAGTTTTTGCAAAATCCTTTCTTAGCGCATCTCAACATTGTTGTAAGAAAAAACCTTGAAAATTTCAAGTATATAGCTACAATAGTATTGACTGTACGTTGTTTAATAAATTTGGACTGGGTAAGTAGTTTAATAGCGTGAAAATCAAATTTTTGAAAAATCCTTTCTAAGTGTACCTTGACATTGTTGTAAAAAAGTACCCTGAAAATTTCAAATCTCTAGCTATAATAGTATTGGCTGTACGATGTTTATTAAATTTGGACTGGGTAAGTAGTTTAATGGCATCAACATAAAATTTTTGCATTTAAAAAAAGGTTAGGTCAAACTTTCCGGCAGAGTCAGCTGATGGGCTTAGCGATCCCACAGTACTACTCTCACCTCTAATGATACTACTGTGCATAACTTGGCTAACTCTAAAGTGTAAAGCGACCCGTACTGTTGAAGTGAGTGACACCAATTCGATATATGATTCGAATATAAAAGTATTCATATATCCGCATAGTTCACTTTTATTCCAATAATAAAAAAGTAGTTGGTTGATTCTTTAGTGAATACTTTTTAGCCCCTATTGAGCGAACACAAAACAACTTCGGTACGCGGCACTCGACAGCAAATGATTTTTGTTGTTATTTTAAGGCGAAAAGCACATTAAAGCTATTATCGCCTCTCTAAATGTAAGTGTTAAAGTCGTAAGTGTAGTGTTGTAAGTGTAGTGTGTATTAGAATCGGGTACCGCGAGGGACGTCTAAATTCTCTCAATAGGTCTGCACCCCCTCCTGTGGGGACCAGCAAACGAACTAGTTTTATGAATACTATTCGAATATTTACTAGTTACTAGTCACAACGCTGTTAATGTATTCGTTTTAGATAATCATTCGAAGCGACTATTCGCTCGATAATCATTCTACAGGTCAACCGCTTACAAAACGGCTTGCTGAGAACACCAGTGGAATAGGGAAAAACGTGCGAGTGAGAGGTCGAGTCCCTACTCTTTCACTACAGCTCCTTCCTTTTCCTTCATTATCGCTGAGTATCAATAGTTTGTAGACTCAGATTGGCCGGCTCTGTGTCACTGGACTGTTGGAGGGGATGGAGGGGAATTCTCCTACATGCGCGAGAAATTCTCACGCAGGCCGTTTACTGAGTGGCTGAACTATACAATTACTAGTGGTTCACGATTGAATATCTAATTGTTTCAATGAACAAACTAACTACTCGACTAAGTTTATAAGAATCAGCTTACTGTTCGACTAAGTATCTGAATTCTTTACGTATTAAGTTTATAGTAATTGAAAAGATACTTTTAAATAATAATACGTTTCTTCATTCCAATTAAAATTAATATTCATTTCAATGTTTCGGATCAGGGTCTTTCCAGAATTACCGCTGCAATAGTTAAACACGGAAATTGTCCAATTGGTGTTCAACAAAAATTTACAAAATATTGTAAGTCAACTGTGTTTAGACTGCAAGTAGAACTTAGCTATCCCAACACGTGAAGTTTGTTTTGTACCAATGTACGAGTATTTGCCACCTCGGGATTCGTTACCACGCTATAAACCTTGCTATCCGGAGTTATACAACCTGTATTGCATTAAATAAGTCCATCTCGGGTTCGAATCCAACTCCCGGTTATGTCTTTTGTAGCAGGTATAAACCGGCATTGTGTGTTGCTGATTCAAACATCGTAAACCCAGATTTTAGAACTGGAATTGTAAAGCGAAACACGGTGATCGGCGAGTCTTTCCGTCGGACGAACGGCATCTGTCAATTTTAATATTTTGTTTCTCTCGTGTTCGCCACGATATTATTGCATTTTATTGCGATTTTATCCATTGATTTTATTTGCAATTTTTAAGAACATCTTCAAAACGGAACTGTAAACAATGTTGTTTTGACGTTTCGTTAAAATCTTTTTCGGCGTCTCGTACATGATCACATAGAAATATATCATTACGATTAGAAACGAAAGTAGTGTACTTTGCAATATTTTAGACCGACATATTAAAAAAAATGGTTTTTGTATTTCCATTGGAAAAATGAGCTATTGGAGCAGCCATCATGCGAAGACCCGGACCCTTGACAAGACCCCCTTACACACGCGCGCGCACGCACGCACACACACACACATACGCACAGACACACACACACACGCGCGCGCACGCGCACACACACACACACACACACACACACACACACACACACACACACACACACACACACACACACACACACACACACACACACACACACACACACACACACACACACACACACACACACACACACACACACACACACACACACACACACACACACACACACACACACACACACACACACACACACACACACACACACACACACACACACACACACACACACACACACACACACATACACACACAGACACACACACACACACACTCACACAGACACACACACAGACACACACACACAAACACACACACATACACACATACACACACACACACACACACACACACAGACACACACACACACACACACACACACACACACACACACACACACACAGACACACACACACACACACACACACACACACACACACACACACACACACACACACACACACACACACACACACACACACACACACACACACACACACACACACACACACACACACACACACACACACACACACACACACACACACACACACACACACACACACACACACACACACACACACACACACACACACACACACACACACACACACACACACACACACACACACACACACACACACACACACACACACACACACACACACACACACACACACACACACACACACACACACACACACACACACACACACACACACACACACACACACACACACACACACACACACACACACACACACACACACACACACACACACACACACACACACACACACACACACACACACACACACACACACACACACACACACACACACACACACACACACACACACACACACACACACACACACACACACACACACACACACACGTCACTGTAAAATCGAGCATACGTTTATCGAATAAATTATCTTTTCAAGACTTCACATAATTTTTTATGTTTATTACTCAATTTCATTGTACAATCTTTCTGAAATAAGTTATGAACTTTTCAAGACTGCTCAGTTACCTGTTCAACGGCCTTAACGTATTAACAAAGGCACGAGGTTCGATCAACTCGGACGGGGTCATAAGTGGGAAAAGTTACACAGATAAGCGCTTAACTTTTAATAATATTGTACAAAGTTAAAAGTTTTGATTTGAAAAGTTTACGGACCTGTTAAAGGGAAGTTATACAGTTCGGAATGAACTCGTCCAATACGGCGTCTAGATGTAGATGTATGTTTTGATAGTTTTCCTTTTAAATTTCTAATGACTTTGTCAGAATGGATTAATTTCTTACTCGCATTTTAAAATGGTTGACATCGGCAATGAGCGGCACCAGTTTAGGTGACAGCGTTGAAGAAACGCTTGAAATGCGCACGTATTCTTTCCTCTAGAACTCGTTTTGAAGTTCGTTAAAATTTTAATCCGAGTTCGTATTGACTTCAGTATCAAATTACTTGTATATAAACACAACAGTGTTTTTGGTGTCATTTCCATCATTAGCCGCTATTTATACTCATTTATTTTTCTTCTTCTTCTTCTCCTTCTTCTCCTCCTCTTCTTCCTATTTCTTTTTCTTCTTCTTTCCTACTTTTCCTTCTCCTCCTCCTCCTTCTTCTTACTCTTCCTCTTCTTCTTCCTCCCCTCTTCTTCTTCCTCCCCTTTGTCTTCTCCTTTTCTCCTCCTTCTCCTCCACTTCCTTCTCCTCCTCTTGCTATTTCTTTTTCTGCTTCTTTTCTTTCTCCTCCTCCTCCTTCTTCTTACTCTTCCTCTTCTTCTTCTTCCCCCTCTTTTTCTTCCTCCTCTTCGTCTTCTTCTCATCTTCTCCTTCTCGTCCACCTCCATCTCCTCCTCTTCCTATTTCTTTTTCTTCTTCTTTTCCTTCTCCTCCTCCTTTTTCTCCTCCTCCTTTCCTGTTTCTTTTTCTTCTTTTTTTCCTTCTCCTCCTCCTCGTCCTTCTTACTCTTCCTCTTCTTCTTTGGTGAGTCTAATGATATTATTTTAATTAATGAGTTTCAAGAAGAGGGGCTCTTCTTCTTCCTCCTCTTCTTCTTCTTCTACTCCTTCTTTTCTCCTCCTTCTCCTCGTCTTCCTATTTCTTTTTATTCTTATTTTCCTTCTCCTCCTCCTTCTTCCTCTTTTTCTTCTTCCCCCTCTTCTTCTTCCTCCTCTGCTTCTTCCCCTCTCTTCTCCTTTTCCTCTTCATGCATCTTCGTCTTCCTCCTCCGCCACCTCCTCCTCCTTCTTCTTCTCCTTATCCTCCTCATTCTCCTCCTTCTTCTTTTCTTCTCCTCCTTCTTCTCCTCCTCCTTCTTCTTCTTCTTTTTTCTTCTTCTCCTTCTTCTTCTTCTCCTCCTCCATCTTATTCTTCTCCTTCTTATTCTTCTTCTCTTTCTTCTGATTCCATATCCGTCCCGCACGTTGGCGATTAAAATAGTAATTTTGACATGTTGACCGCACTTCTAAAAAGTTCCACTGAAGAGAGTCCTCACGATTACCGCAGACTAAGGAACTACGCGTGTTTACACGTCTGTCAGGTCCTCTTTTATTGTCTGTTTTGTGTTTGTAATACCAGTTGGATGAGTAGATGTTTATCACGCCACAAATAATGTCATAAATTCAATTGGTTCTGTAAATTTTGCGATTCCCGAAAACTTAACCTTGAGAAGAAGTTTTCTTAACCACGCGACTTTGGTGAAAAAAAGAGAAACTACGACAACATTCGAATATCTTCACGAATTCACGTACAGAAAAACTTATCCTCTCGCTGGATCTGTTTATCCACGCACGCACACACACGCACACGCACACACACACACACGCACACACACACACACGCACACACGCGCGCGCGCGCACACACACACACACACGCGCGCTCGCGCACACACACACACACACACACACACACACACACACACACAACACACACACACACACACACAACACACACGCACACACACACACACACACACACACACACACACACACACACACACACACACACACACACACACACACATACACATACGCGCGCGCACACACGCACACACAAACACTCACACATTTAACAATTATGTTATTAACAACACAATTAACAACACACACACACACACTCTTAATAATTATGTTATGCACCATTACCATGGATTTCGTGTCCTAAAGGAGTAATTTCTGGTGTACTTGTTCCATAGTTTTTAAAGTTTCACAATTCCATAGGGAATTAAAAGCGCTAATATATTAGTAAAAAAAATGTACTGTTGTTGATTAATTTCGGTTTAAAGTGTTTAACCAACGTCCGCTATATTGAAACGGTCAATTTACGAATTTGGTTTATTTTTTCCAATAAGGGTATTTTTAACCAATGAGAGATGAATTTCATTGGTCAAACCGTTCTAAAGATATAAAATATTTTGTTAGTAGTGAAATTTAGTGTTTTCGGGCATATGAAGGTTTTTCATATTGTCAGGTTTTGAATCCGATCGTCGTATAGTTTGGAATCACCCTGTACAATTTCAATACATTTAGTTATTTCAGTAATTAGTTTTGAATTAAATGACTAAATACGTGCACAATTTTAATTAACCACTTGCGAAGGTCCGGCAATAGCGGACAGGTTAGGTTGGGTCGGAGAAACTGGAGACCACGAATATTAGAACATAGCCGATAATGTGGTGACCGCTTTACCAATTTGAATTTAATTAGTTTTAGATTGAATGCCCAAACTGACATTGGATGAGTTGGCATCTAACTACGCCGGGCAACTTGTTAATGCAATGATTTGGTTTGCTTCCGTCCCCGGTTAGGTTATATATACTTGCTATTATCGAGAGTTATGCTATTATCGAGAGATGCTTTTTGTCCACAACTCGTAGATCTTCGAATGTGGGACAATTTAGCGCGGTACAAACGTGCAAAAATATTTTATAAACTTTTCACTTTTTAAAATATTTTCTTGAAAAATCAAGACAGGAAACTACCGATAAAAAAACCAGAAAATCAGTGTTTTTCGATGAGCGTTTTCAATTTCCCGCCTTTTGTTCCAACTTATTCTTCTTCTGGTGGCGACATCTATTTCGGACTTTGGCAATTGGCAAAGTTATTTTGACACTGTTGTCCGCACATGCATCTTAGATGTGCGCACACACACGCGCGCGCACACGCACACACGCACAAGCGCGCACACACGCACACACGCACAAGCGCGCACACGCGCGCACGTACACACGCGCACGCACACACACCCACACACGCGCGCACGCACACACACGCGCGCACACACACACACACACGCACACACACGCGCGCACACACACACACACACACACACACACACACACACACACACACACACACGCGCGCGCGCGCGCTCACACATACACATACACGCACACGCGCGCGCGCACACACACACATACACACACGTGCACGCGCGCACACACAAATATGTCTTAATCATATTATAATTCTGAAACTTTGTTTTGTTAACTATACAAGAGTGACATTTTATTCGTTTATTATATATTAGTAGGTGTTAATATATGTTTAAATTATTTTAAACGCCATTATACTACATGCCCAGTCCAACTTAATTATTTAGTATTTAGTTTTGTGGCATGTGTTAACTGTACAAAAGTGATATTTTATACGTTTATTATATATTGGTAGGTGTGAATAATAATTATTTAAATTAGTTAAAACGCCATTATACTACTTGCCCAGTCCAACTTAATTATTTAATATTTAGTTTTATGACAACGTGTTAACTGTACAACACTGACGATTTAGGTTATAAGTTTATTATATATTGGTAAACGTGAATAATAAATATTTAAATTATTTTAAACACCATTAAACTACTTACCCAGTCCGATTTAATTATTTAGTATTTAGTTTTGTGATATGTGTTAACTGTACAACAGTGACGTTTTAATAATTTATACTTCTTAATATAATATTATAAATCTGTAAGATTGTGTGTGCTTTTGTTGTTTGTTGATTATGGAATCACGCATTAACTACTGGACCGATTGAGATGAAATTTGAACATTATGAACATGGTTTCGATGTCTGAAATGGACATAGACGTATTCCCGTTTAAAAAATCTTAATTCCTGTTATTATTTATTACAAATTATAGTTGATAAGATTACATTTGCAATGATTGTAACTGAAAATTTTTCAAAAATACCTATAATTCCAAACAACCTGCCTTTCCAATTTAAAAGATTGCAGTTTCCGTTGACGTCGGCATTTAATATGACAATAAGTCGCAGGGTCAGACGTTAAGAGTGGCAGGAATACATTTGGGAACTCCGTGCTCCTCCCCCGGGCAGTTAGCCTATATGTCGCCTGTTCTAGAGTGTCGAGAAACAAAAATCTATATATCTTGGCAGAAAACCATAAATCGTATAATATTGTATACAGAAATATATTAAATTGAAATAAACCTATTCTAATTTTGAAAATCGACTATAAATTCTATTCTCCACAAGGGGTACAGACTAGCTGCACCTATCGAGAGAGGATTTAGACGTCCCTCGCGGTACCTGAGTCTAACACACACACTTAGGCTACAACACTATACTTACGACTTTAACACTTTACACTCACACTTACATTTAGGGAGGCGATAATAGCCTCAATATGCTTTTCGCCTTTATATATATATATATATATATATATATATATATATATATATATATATATATATATATATATAAATTTTATTACTTACATTATAATTGCGAGCGAAACCGCGATTTGGGTAACGGATATATAGCTACACACACACACACACATGGCTAGTATATATATATAGCTAGTTGTGTGTGTGTGTGTGTGTGTGTGTGTGTGTGTGTGCGGGCTTGCGTGTTTTAGCAAGTTTACGTTCGCAATTCTTGTGTGATTTGATTCGAATTTAGCACCGACGTTGGGTTTGTTAAGTAGCTTGAACAGGTTTATTAACCAGCAAAATTTGTTTAACTGTTTCAAAATGGCGGCAATTTCAAATCTTTATAAGTTCATCACTTTTTTTATTCGTAAGTATTTTTATTACGCCATCGTAATTAGCGTTTTAAGTTTGTTTTAAATTAAGTTCTTTATTTTTTAAGAACTTTAATTTTAAGTTCTTTTTAAATGAAGATTTTTAAATTTGACGGCGGACTGGAACATTTTTGTATTTTGAAAAAATTAAAAAATTTTAAAATGCTGATCGTATATATCACATCAGCGAGACAGCTGCGTGCCGCGATTATATTATATTTCGTGTAGTGAGGAGGTAATAATTACGGAGAGTAACCACCGAATTTTCACACTGCCGCAATCACAACTGTGATTGCGTTTCCAATGACGTCGCCAGACTGATCTGGCAATTTAGTGCACTCGTATCAATCAGCGAGTATTAGGAGACTATAAGCCGCCGTTGCTAACATCGGTACACGTATATTGTCGTGACCGATTTAACAGGTTGGATTTAATTAGTTTTAGATTGAATGCCCAAACCGACACGGGTTGATTGCAATTAACTGCACCGGCCTACAGCATGTTAGCGGCTTGTAGACGTATCGAGGCGTCACCACTGCCTTAGTCTGTTCAATTAAAAGGGGGTTGTACAAAATCAAAAAAGTACAAAAAAAATAATTTCAATGTTATTTTATATAAAGCATAAGTTTTTTTACGTTAAGCGCAGGGGAAAAGCGAGTCTGTGGACCGTGGAGGCCATATTGAATCTATTGTAAGATTTAAATATACAGGAAAAATCTTTAAAACTCTTTACAGGAAAGCTGTCCGGATTTCCACATAGGTGTTTAAAATGAATTACCAATCATAATTTTATCTTAAAAATATCGCAGTAATTTTTATCTTTACATAAATACATTTGTAACATATGGTAGTGAGGTATGGCCAATTAAGAGCAGAACAGAAAGAATGCTGTTGGCTACTGAGATTGACTTTTGGAGAAGAGCGGCAGGAAGATCAAGAAAGGAGAGAGTGAGAAATGAAAGTATAAGGAGGATAATGGACGTAAGGCATACAATTGTAGAGGATATAAGAACAAAACAACTGGTTTGGTACGGGCATGTACAAAGAATGCCGGATGAGCGAATTCCCAAAAAAATCATGCAATGGCGAACACCTGGAAGAAGAAAACGAGGAAGGCCGAGACTGAGCTGGAGAGAGGGAGTCGAAAAGGAAATAAAAAAAGGGATCTACCAGAAGACCTGTGGTGGGACCGCGATCGGTGGAGGTTGGAGATCGGAAGACGGCGTAGAACGTTGTAGACAGAATTGTAGATAGATGAATACATTTGTAGGGTTACTATTGCACCTTGATCTATATAGATATATAGTACCCCTTTCTATATTCCTGACATGCTCAGGTACAGCGCCTTCTTCAGCCCTTCTTCATAATGTGTGTGGTGTTAGAGAGGATTCAAGGTTGAATATACAGTGCGTCCCACGAAGAGGTTTACGCATTTGATCCTACATTGGTCATTTTGAAATTGTACATATTTTTTAAAGAAGGTACCAGAAATAGTATGTGAGAATTGCACCTGGCTGATGTTTGTAGAAACAAAATGGCGGCCAAAATAAAGTTTAAAGTATAGAACTGATTTTGTTATTTTTTTAATGTATTTTTTTAATTATTTATTCATAAAAAAACAATTACATAAAAACTATTTAAAAAAAACTAAATAACAGTGAAAGTTTCACAAATCAGACTTATTCAAACGGGAAAGAATTAACAGCTGTTCAACAATCCGATTTAGTACTGCAGTACAGTGAGATTTTTTAAGAGGGATAATATTTTATTTATTTTTCCCGCTATTTTGTTTGATATTTCCTGCTTTAGAATTTTGTATACCTATTTTTTTCATTTTTATTCTTTTATGGGGTGAATTCGGAAAAATGCTGAATCACGTGTTTCATTATTTGTTTTTTAGAATTTTTGTACCCCTTTTTCATAATTTTTTAATGGATAAATCTTGAAAATGCTAAAGTACATATGTAATTATTTTTGTTTCTACGTATGCACATCTAGAATATACAATCCAAAAAAAATTTTCCAATCCAAAATTGTATACACCCTTTTTACATTTTATATCCTTTTTTAATCGCGCCCCTCAGGGGGTGCAGACTGGCTGCACCTATTGAGAGGATTTAGACATCCCTCGCGGTACCCGAGTCTGACAAACACTTACACTTACAACACTACACTTACGAGTTTAACACTTTACACTCACACTTACATTTAGGGAGGAGATAATAGCCTCAATGTGCTTTTCGCCTTAAAATAACAAAAAAGCCTCTTTAATCGCTTTGCAATTTTAGGTAATTACGTCAAGTTTCAAGAAAATTCGACCAAAAATATATTTTTTTCAAAACAAAAAAAAAACTAGTGTTTAACCCTTTAGTGTTTGAATACTGGAAATTCGATCACCCCTTACATGGTGGTATTAAAGCTCCATACAAATTTTAATTCTTTAGCTACTTGACTGTACGTTGATTATGAATCAGTCAGTCAATAGAGATTTGTCATATATTTCAGACAAATCTAATTTGTTTATTAACTGACAGGAACGGATTTAGTGGTGAAACAACTGAGTGTGCACCTGTTATTCCTATGCTATTGCATCAGAGCGACAAGCTTTTATAACTTTCCAATTCCCATTGAACGCTACAGGTGTGGACACATTACGCCACTCTCGAGAAACCTAGTTACTTACTGATCCAACAAATATTTATGCAATTTATTGACTATCGATTAATCGAATACCCAACTTACGGTTGTGTTTATACACTGTGAGCGGTACCAGATCAGGTTGCCTTCGCGTTCCTCACTAACGACAAGATCGCTTCACAAGAAGTAATAAAGAGACTACACATCTGTGAGCAGGAGCGCTGTACTTCCAAGTATCTGTGCTTAGCTGTTCACTATTGTTTGCTCTGTTATTAAAGTCACAAGTTTTATACGAGACTCGTCAGCTGTTGGCGAATGGAAACTGTTTTAATAGATTACCACGTACCCTACAAATTATCACATTATCTTTTCACAGATAAATTTAATACCACGATCGGTGCGAGCAGCTGTTTTTCAAAAAGTATGTTTTTAACTTGCCGTATTTTTTTGAAACTTTCATTTCACCGTCACAGACAGCATTATAAATGCACGTGTAAACGTGTTGCACTTTCATAAAACTAAAAAGGAACCCTGACCGCCGAAAATTAAATTATTAACGGATTTTGCGTTAATTTACGCAATTTTTAACGCTGATTATTATTGTAAAATAAGATTTTCAAAAATATTTAAAACGAAAACGTTATGGCTGTATAGAGATTTAAAATGATCGTCATTTTAGAACAGTTAAACGCAAATTTCGCTGGTTAACGATCTTGTCCGAGCAATCGACTTTTGTGCCAAGTTTTAATCAACTCGGAGCAAAATTGAGAAGGTGAACGTGCTAAACACACACACGCACGCACGCGCGCGCGCACACACACACACACACACACACACACACACACACACACACACACACACACACACACACACACACAACACACACACACACACACACACACACACACACACACACACACACACACATACATACACACACACACACACACACACACACACACACACACACACACACACACACACACACACACACACACACACACACACACACACACACACACACACACACACACATACATACACACACATATATACATACACACACACACACACACACGCACACACACACACACACACACACATACATACATACATACATACAACACACACACACACACACACACACACACACACACACACACACACACACACACACACACACACACACACACACACACACACACACACACACACACACACACACACACACACACACACACACACACACACACACACACACACACACACACACACACACACACACACACACACACACACACATACACACACACACACACACACACACACACGCGCGCACACACACACACAACACACGCGCGCACATACATACACACACACACACACACACACACACACACACACACACACACACACACACACACACACACACACACACACACACACACACACACACACACACACACACACACACACACACACACACACACACACACACAACACACACACACACAACACACAACACACACACACACACACACACACACGCGCGCGCACACACACACACACACACACACACACACATACACACATAAACATACACATACATACAGACACACACACTCACACAAACATACATACATACAAACACACACACACACACACATACATACACACACAAACACACACACACCACAACACACGAAACAATCACTCAAGTACACACATACACAAACACACATACACACACACACACACACACACACACACACACACACAACACACAAAACAAACACTCAAGTACACACATACACAAACACACATACACACACACACACACACACACACACACAACACACAAAACAATCACTCAAGTACACACATACACACACACACCACAACACACAAAACAATCACTCAAGTACACACATACACAAACACACACATACCACAACACACAAATCACTAACACAAACACACATATAAACACACATACCACAACACACAAAACAATTACTCAAGTACACACACACACACACACACACACACACACACACACACACACACACACACACACACACAACACACACAATACAACACACAAAAAACACACACACACACACACACACACACACACCTTAACGACTTCCTCAAAAAGTAATCTAAAGGCAGGATCGGCGCTCATTTCAAAATCAAGTGTCTAGGTCTTACATAGATGACATCTCAAATATCACATTTTCAATCGGAAATTTGCCAATTAAATTACACTGTACTTTTCACGTGTTCACAAAATAACTGTTGCTAATTTACTCAGATTAGTCGAAATAATCGAAGATAACTTGTAGCATTTAAAGTAGGCCTATGTGACAAAACATTGCAGGAACTTTCTAATATTCAACTACGAAACCATAAATGTAAGTCGAATTTTTCTAAATTGCTTCATAAATGTTCGTTACTTGTAAAATTTATTATTCAAATAGTAGCCTGTGCTAATTTCGAAGTAAAAGAATGTTATTGTTTGAAAGTACTTGTTACAACGATCCAGTGATTACACATTACTAATCACTGTTTTTAAGTAAACATATTAAGTAGGGCGAGTTTGAATGTAGTTTTAAAAGTTGTTATTCTGTATAATTTAGACCTCGTTCAAACTGATTCTAATAAAGTAGCACGAGGTGTGTTCAGAAAGTAACGAGAATTTTTAAATTTCGCGAGCTTGGAGAGTCCGATTGTCAAATTTTTTTTGTTATGTTGGTATACATGCCCTTGAAGTGTAATAAAATTTTCAGCTGTTTTTCATTGTTGACTTTGTCTGTGACAGCCGCTAAGGTTAGACGTGTTTTTATGAGCTCGGCGATTTTCGTTTGTTAAAAGAAATGGATCAAAGAATTTGTATCAAATTTTGTGTAACAAAATGCGTGAAATGTTAACAAAGGTGCTGTTTTTTAGGTGAAATTAAGTGTAAGATTTAAAATTTAAGAATTTACGTGTGTTTGGTTTTCTAATCGTATTTTTAATGTAAAATTCAGGAATGATCAGATGAGTTTAGTTTCAGAACGTCCTTTGTAGACCGGGTGACGAAATCGAGATTATTATTTATACGTATTCTTTATACATATCATACTGAAAATATAAGCGTATTTTTAACCAAAACGTCCTATAATAATAAATATTTGAGTTTAAATATGTGGTTTGAAATGAAATTGTCTTTTGTCCAACCAACATGGCCGGCTAGAATTAACTACCGAAGGATTCAGTTTTTGTTTTCAAAATGGCCTTCGATACTTTAGTACGTCAATGGTGTTTGTTTACTTTAGTTTCAAACTGTCTTTTGTCCACTGAGATGTCAACATTACAACCTTTGGATAAATACTAAAAATAATATTAATTCTGTTTGTTTCGTGCGTATTTTAAAGAGTGGTAACCCTGCTTGTAAGCAGGAAATTGTTTATTTGTGATTCTTACGATAGGTTATGTTGAAGTGTTGTTTAGAAGTTACGCGTTTAAGGCATCCGAATTTTGTATATTTTGAGTCATATATTAAGTATTTTTATTATTTTCATAGTACTGTGTATTGTTTTTTTTTATATTTTAATAATTTTACCACTGAAAAAGGCTTTTTTTCAATTTATTATGACATTGTTATTATTATTTTCTCTAATATAAATATAATATTGATTTTCTTAAACGATGGTCTAAATTTTGACAATAATTAAATATTTTCGCAGACTCATCTAACTTAAATAAAAATTATTTTTAAATTTTAATTTATATTTTTGTATTTTATTAGTGTTTTAATAATATTTGTTTAAATAAATGAGATATTACTGTGGTTTTTGCTGTACAGTGCCAAATACTAATATCTTTTAAAGAAATTTCCCTTAGTCCATTATTTTTATTTTCAAAATGTCCCTTGTTCATAGAGATTTATTTATTTATTAATAAACTAAAAGTGTTTAATAAAAGTGTTCAAAGGAAAATCAAACTTGAATTGGCCTTCCAATTGACGAAAGAAACATACAATAAGAAATCCCTTTCATTTGGGTCCAAAATTAAACATTATAAAACAGTGATAAAGCCGGAAGCACTGTACGCAGCAGAAACATTAACCATGAATCGCATAGGCCAGATAGAAAAGCTTGAAATAACGGAAAGGAAAATCTTAAGAAAAATTATAGGAACAAAATTTCAGGATAATAAGGTAGTATATATAAGAAATGAAGCTCTCTACAAGAAAATTGAAAAACTGTCCGATACTATGAGAAAAAGGAGAATACATTTTTACGGCCATCTTCTTAGAATGAACTCCAATAGATTGACGAAACAGGTGTTCGATTTTTTCCATAATCGTAAAACAAAACCGAACTGGTTTAAAGAAATTGAAAAAGACCTAATAGAATTAAAAATTACAGAAAATTCACTGCTTGACCAAACTGCTAAGATAAGTACAAGGACGAAAGAATAAGATTCCAAGATAAAACCTAAACCTATCATTTCAGAAGTGGAGAGGAAAAGAAGATCAGAAAGAATGAAGAGATACTGGGAACAAAGAAAAGTGCAGCGCGCAAGAAATGATTAATTCAGCGTACCCGAATTAAAACGAAAAGAGGGTGAAAGCGTACCGTAAAGAGGGTGAAACGAAAAGAAGAAACTAAAAGTGTAAAAGCCTTTTCCTTTGGTATAAAATTACCGAGAAACATAAAGTATAATTTAAACACTTATTTAACGTTATATTCAAAACGTTTTCCACCTGAAAATGTTTCTTGTGATTTTCTGAAACTTCAACAAAAGTTTTGAAACTACAGTCCTCAAATATTGAAATGTACGTGCTCGTTGTCACGGTGTTCGGAAGGTAATCCAGGACGAACAGGTTTCAGTGTTAGCCTAAAAGTTATACGCTTCTGAAAGCGAGACGAGATGGGAAAAACAATCGGGTGCATGTATGGTGCCAAGTAACCACAGAATTTAATTTGGTGAGACGGTGGAGGCTTATAATGAGGCTCGGAAAGAGGGAACGGAAAAGTATAGGCTATAAAAACTTGGGAAGATTAAGTCAATTATCGATCTAATAAGATAGAGACACTTAAGATGGATTGGTCATGTTCGAGGAGAAGGAATTCTGATATCTGGGACAGGAAATGGGAAACTTATGTTAAAATGGAAAAAATATCGTGTCGGAACAACGGAAGAGTTGATGTTGATTGATCTTAAGTAAACATATTAAGTAGGGCGAGTTTGAATGTAGTTTTAAAAGTTGTTATTCTGTATAATTTAGACCTCGTTCAAACTGATTCTAATAAAGTAGCACGAGGTGTGTTCAGAAAGTAACGAGAATTTTTAAATTTCGCGGGATTGGAGAGTCCGATTGTCAAATATTTTTTTTATTATGTTGGTATACATGCCCTTGAAGTATAATAAAACTTTCAGCTGTTTTCATTGTTGACTTTGTCTGTGACAGCCACTAAGGTTAGACGTGTTTTTATGAGCTCGGCGATTTTCGTTTGTTAAAAGAAATGGATCAAAGAATTTGTATCAAATTTTGCATACAAAATGGAATAAAGTGTAACGAAGTGTGTGAAATGTTAACATAGGCTTATGGTGAGTCTGCTGTGAGTAAATCAAGAGTTTACGAGTGGTTGAAGATGACGAACGCCCTGGACGCACCAGCACATCAACAACCGATGAAAACGTGGAAAAAGTAAACGAAATGGTTATGAACAATCGCCGAATCACAATTAGAGAGGTGATGATGTTGGCATATCGATTTGATCATGTCATGACATTGTTTCCAAAGTTTTGTGTATGAAACGCGGGCAGCAAAATTCGTACCAAAATTGTTGTATTTTGAACAAAAACAGCGGCGAATGGAAGTTGCTCAGGAGTCACTAAATGAAATCGACGACGATGCAGAATTACTGAAACGTATTATAACAGGTGACGAAACATGGGTTTACGGATATGACGTCGAAACTAAGGCTCAATCATCCCAGTGGAGGTATTCTGGCTCGCCAAGACCGAAAAAGGCTCGACAAGTGAGATCGAACGTGAAGGTTATGCTCACTGTGTTCTTCGATATTAATGGCATAGTGCATCATGAATTCCTGCCACCAGGTGAAAGGGTAAATAAGGAGTACTACCTACAAGTTCAAAGCCGTTTGCGTGAAGCAATCCGAAAAAAACGCCCGGATCTGTAGAAAAACAATTCATGGCTTTTGCACCACGATAATGCACCAGCTCACACTTCATTGTTCGTGAATTTTTGGCCAGAAACAGTACTGTAACGATGCCCCAGCCTCCATATTCGCCAGACATGGCTCTGTGTGACTTTTTCCTATTTCCAAAAATAAAGAGAACCTTAAAGGGCCGTCGTTTTACAGCCGTAGATGACATTAAAAGCGCATCGCTGAAGGAACTATAGGCTATCTCAAAGATCGAGTTTGGTTTAATTACATCTCGAATTTAAAACAAGTACTATTTTTACTATGTTGAGTATAATGATCTGCCTTCCCTAGCTTCATCAATTCTACTTTTGTTGACTCGTTTCGGAGAACCTCCTTCTTCAAAACTATATCTATACTGGTCACCAATATTATGTCCCGTCCTATTTATAATTTTCTATCTCCATCTCGTACCCCGCCTCTATTCAACAAGTGTACATTAAACCTGACGTGCTCACTTCTGATTGCTCTTCAAAATTATACGTTTTTGCTCGCTAGTGACATAGTAACAATAATCTAACAGAAAAGACGAAGAATATAAAAGCGTACAATTTTTGTTAAACAAATCTTACAACATCTATTCAGAAATAACGTTTGGGTAATTTTTAAAATAAAATCTATACTTATTAATAGCACATAGCATAGGTCGTTAAAATATTTATTACAAGCGCGCGCGTGCGGTTTTTGTTCCGATTTTCATTAAAATTTACCACAATAACAACTCAGGCCAGCGGTTGCCAAATAATGGGTCAAGATCCAGTAGTAGGCGACTGCTGTAGAGGTTTTAAGTGTTCTCACAATTGCAAAAAAAAATTAATTAATCATATCTCAAAAAATATGTTCTATAATTCTACAAAAACCGCTTCACTGCCTACTGTAAAGTTACACGAAAAGATATTTCCGAAATGCAGTGAACAAGGCGATAGGAGCATGTTACCGTGCTGGAACTACGCCGTGGGCTAGGTAAATTGTTGATTAATTACGTTACAATTATCGGTTTGTAGTAGGCTAATTACGTTAAATGTGTAGGTAAATTGTTGATTAATTACGTTACAATTATCGGTTAGTAGTAGGTTAATTACGTAAAAGTCTAGGTTAATTGTTAATTACGTTAAAAATTGTAGGTTAATTACGTTAAAAGTGTAGGTAAATTGTTGATTAATTACGTTACAATTATCAGTTAGTAGTAGGTTAATTACGTAAAAGTCTAGGTTAATTGTTAATTAATTACGTTAAAAATTGTAGGTTAATTACGTTAAAAGTGTAGGTTAATTGTTGATTAATTACGTTAAAATTTTAGGCTAATTACGTTAAAAGTGAAGGTTAATTGTAGGTTAATTAAGTTAAAAGTGAAGGTTAATTGTAGGTTAATTACTTTAAAAGTTTAGGTTAGTTGTTGATTAATGCCGTTAAAATTGTAGGTTAATTGTTGATTAATAACGTAATTGTATGTTAATTGTTACGTAACGTTACAATTGTAGATTATTTGTAGGTTAATTACGTTAAAAGTGTAGGTCAATTTTTGTTAGTTAATCACGTTAAAATTGAAGGTAATTTGTTGATTTATTACGTTAAAACTGTAAGTTAATTACGTTAAAATTGTGGGTTAATTGTTGAGTAATTACGTTAAAATTGTAGGTTAATTGTTGATTAATTACATAAAGGTGTAGGTTAATTACGTTAAAATTATAGGTTAATTGTTGATTAATTACGTTGAAATTGGAGGTTAATTACGTTAAAATTGTAGATTATTTATAGGTTAATTACGTTAAAAGTGCAGGTCAATTGTTTGTTAATTACTTTAAAATTGTCAGTTAAATACGTTAAAATTGAAGGTTATTTGTTGATTAATTACTTTAAATTTGTAAGTTAATTACTTTAAAATTGTAGGTTAAATGTTAATTAATTACTTAAAAGTTGTAGGTTAATTACGTCAAAATTTTAGGTCAATTATGAGTAATTACGTTAAAATTGTAGGTTAATTTTTGATTAATTACGTTAAAATTGTAGGTTAAATAATTTTAAGTAAAATTAATTTACTTACTTAAGCGTTAAAATCTGTATTAGCTAAATTGTCGTTTATAATTTCTAATTATGTTCGACGAAGGTCAGGGATTATTTTGGCATTTTGTTCAGATTTAAAACGTGAAAAACTCTTCAGATTTTACGATGAAATCATATTTTCAAAAGAATGTTGTCCGAGGCTCAGAAGTTTAGAATGCAGCAATTTTAAAACAAACGAGGTGTTTTCACTGTTCAGAGAACTTGTTCGTGCTGTTCCTAAAATCAGTGTTTGTACAAAGTTGTAAAGCAGTGTTATTTAATGTTTGTTTTTGAAAACTCGTTACCCAGCTATACAGCTCGTGTTCCGTGTTTATGTACTAGCAGTTCAAAGAACATTAGACCTCTAATCAATTGCTTGGCTAACGCTCTACGACAGCGCGCTTAACGTTTTCCGCCAATTTAACTGGTGACTGCAATATTTTGGGAATTTTTATTCATTCTCCTTGAAGCGTTCACAATTACGACAGGTATTTGCCGTGAAGCCAGTATTACCGGAAACAGTCAGCAACTACACACGTTATCTTTAAAACAGAGGCAGCCATTTTGAAACGGAAGTGAATGGTATAAATCTTACAGCTACGTTGTTCAGGCTTTATACAAGGTACTTTGCACCAAATTGGAAAATAATCGGTCAATGCATTTGGCCAAAACTGTGTACACTCGTCATTATAAATTACAAGCCGCCATTTTGAAACGGAATTGAATGGGAAAATCTTACAGATACTTCGTTCGGGCCTTGTATAAGGTACATTCGTACAGAAATTGTAAAACTTTCATTGCGTTTCGCCAAAACTGTGTACACTCGTCATTATAAATTACAAGCCGCCATTTTGAAACGGAAGTGAATGGGAAAAATCTTACACATACGTCTTTCGGTATTGTTGCCATACGTCCGTATTTTGAACGGACAGTTTGTATTTCCTTTTTACAGTCCGTGTCCGTGTAAAGGAGAAAAGGGTACATTTCCGGTATTTTCAGTCTTCTTACTGATTTATAATATTTTAATTTTATTAACATATCAGGAGGATTATGAAGATTTGTGAGAAAACTAAATCTGTTCTATGTACTACGTTTTTAGGCAGTCGTGAGAGTGTCTGACGCACAGCACCCCCCCCCAACTTCTCGGAAAATTGTAAAAGTACCTCTGTGCTGGTGTTTGTTACTTGAA
>CM040184.1:85550453-85552953 GCA_022606455.1 Callitettix versicolor
ATGAGCATAGCATCTGCAGTTCTGTTATGTCTTTCTCCGTTTCTCTAAACCAAAGTGGTTTGGCTCTTTTATTGTGAAAGTAGTTCAAATATTTTTTGTTAGTATATTTTGTCCATTCGTCTGTGCCCATAAAAATCAATTTTCCTTTTTCTTATTGTGTATTTCAGTTTTTGGTAAAGAGTTTCATAATTGTAGAACAAATACTATTATTGTAAATACATTTTATTTATTATTTCCAAAAGGACTCCGTGAAAAGAAAAAGTTAGTATTGACAGCAAGATATACTCATATTAAAGGAAAAAGTATATTTATGTTTTCAATAACACTGCAATCGATTTTCGGTACTATTATGCCTCTTCTGTTTGTGCTTTGTCTGATTGGTTGATGGAAGTTTCAATGGGCGTTCCTCGTTTAATTGTACCTCTTCTAAACGTGCTGTCTCTTTCCAGCGATTGTATCTATTTTGACCATGTCTCTGCTAATTGTATCTCTTCCAAATGTGCTTTTTCTTTACAGCGATTGTATCTATTTTGACCATGTCTCTGCTAATTGTACCTATTATAACTTTTCTGTCTCTTTACAGTAATTGTATCTATTTTGACCATGTCTCTGCTAATTGTACCTCTTCCAAATGTTCTTTCTCTTTACAGCGATTGTAATTATTTTGACCATGTCTCTGCTAATTGTACCTATTATAACTTTTCTGTCTCTTTACAGCAATTGTATCTATTTTGACCATGTCTCTGCTAATTGTACCTATTCCAAATGTGCTTTCTCTTTACAGCGATTGTATCTATTTTGACCATGTCTCTCCTAATTGTATCTCTTATAAATTTTCTATCTCTTTACAGTAATTGTATCTATTTTGACCATGTCTCTGCTAATTGTATCTCTTCCAAATTTGCTTTCTCTTTACAGCGATTGTATCTATTTTGACCATGTCTCTGCTAATTGTATCTCTTCCGAATGTGCTTTTTCTTTAAAACGATTGTATTTATTTTGACCATGTCTCTGCTGATTGTACCTCATAAATGTTCTGTCTTTTTACAATAATTGTATCTATTTTGACCATGTCTCTGCTAATTGTACCTCTTCCAAATTTGCTTTCTCTTTACAGCGATTGTATCTATTTTGACCATGTCTCTGCTAATTGTACCTCTTCCAAATGTGCTTTCTCTTTACAGCGATTGTATCTATTTTGACCATGTCTCTGCTAATTGTATCTCTTACAAATGTGCTTTCTCTTTACAGTAATTGTATCTATTTTGACCATGTCTCTGCTAATTGTACCTCTTCCAAATGTGCTTTCTTTTTACAGTAATTGTATCTATTTTGACCATGTCTCTGCTGATTGTACCTCTTTCAAATATATTTTCTTTTCCTGAGCCTCCATTGATTATGTCTCCCCTAATTGTAAATCCATTTCTTATTATGTCTCCTTTAATATATTTCTCCCCTGATTGTATATTATTTCTTGATTACGATACATCCAATTCAATATATTTCCACTAATGGTGACTCACTTGTTACTCCTGTTATAGTAGTGTTAGCCATATGAACTAATACTTTCAGTAAGTGTTTTTTTAATAGTTTTTCTGTTTACTATAGCATATAAATAATGGAAAAAACTACCCCGCAGAGGGATGCGGACTAGCTGCACTTATTGAGAGGATTTAGACGTCACTCGCGGTACCCGAGTCTAACACACATTTACACTTTATACTAACTTTTTTACTTACACTTACATTTAGGGAGGCGATAATAGCCTTAATGTGCTTTTCGCCTTAAAAATAACAACAAAAGAAACCCGGAAAAAACTGTTTAAGAACCTGCGTTATTGAAACTACATAAATGGGTTACCTAGTAGTTCAACAGAACACCAGGGAAGTCTCACGCCTCATACTTGTCCATTTTAGGGCTTTACAGTAAAACAAAACCGACTTAAAACCGATAAAGGGTCACAAAATTAAAGTGTCCCCATGAAAGTGCAGTACAATCACGCATAGGTGACTGAAATAATTAATTGTATGAATAGAAAAACATTGTTGAAAGTAATATTTAAATCATTACTGTATTCAAGATATAAAAATTACCGAAACAATTTTGAAAGTAGAATCGGTAATTCTTCTGCTATGTAAACGTTATTAAATAAGAACTCAGATTTTAGTAATCAGTAAATAATGACGTTCAATTACGGATATCGTAGAAATACAAGACGTCCTAACCTCCATTCCTTTTTGTTCGTGTAGTAATTATCGACCGAATCTGTTTTGGAAATTGAATCGATAAGACGATCTAGGCCAGTTCTAATGTGTAAATGTTATTAAATAAAAGATTCTGCTTTTATTTAACAGTAAATACTGTAGTCCAATTTAGGAAAGTAATGTAAAAATCCGGTTACATTTGTAGATTTCATTTGTATATATTTCAGTAAGGTACATTGTTAGAAACCCGCAGGGGGAGCTGCACCTATTGAGAGGATTTAGACGTCCTTCGCGGT
>CM040184.1:85565453-85572953 GCA_022606455.1 Callitettix versicolor
CGGCAGTGTTAGTGAACGACAATTTTGACATCGCAGCCCACAGTTAGCTCGCTAAAGCGTGATGTAATCGAATTTTGAACAAGTTTGTTTGGAAAAATAGGTTCATTATTGTAATCGGCGTTAGAATCTTCATTAGTATTTTAAACTTTGAAATTACGTTTACGATAAGATGTTATGAAAAGTATGAATTTTGTAAGAATTTTGGAATAGCCATTTTGAAACTGTTGAACTGATTGCTGGGTAACGAACTTGACCAAACATCTTTTACAAAGTTCGAATGATTTTTTTTTTTGTGTTTAACGTCTAACTATTGTGCACACTTGGGCTAATGCAGACGATGGGATGATTTATAGCGGGTGAAAATGCCAAGCCCTGGCCGCGAATCGAACCAGAGTCCTCGGGGTGAAAGCCCAGTACGCTATCAACTAGGCCATCGAGGCGGCTGCAAAGTTCAAATGAACACAAAGAGTAGGCCTAATATTTTAAAGATTTATATATATATATATATATATATATATATATATATATATATATATATATATATAGAGAGAGAGAGAGAGAGAGAGAGAGAGAGAGATTATGGTTTTTGGACTATTGGTTTAAGTTCTTTTGCGATATGGGAGACTAATAGTATATTGCATGAAGCAACTGTAACAACAATTCATATGGTCTACTCCAAATTACTTCCAGTAACGACTTTTAGACTTCAATTATGATATTTCATCTGTGCTCGGTTACTACTGTTTACGTCTGTGTTTGTAATCTCATCGAAATCAAGTTGAATAAGCGAAGCAGTATGTGCGACTGATCATTAAGAACAGTAATGCCGGCCGGTGATTATCAGTAGCGGTGTTTAGAGTTGCATAACCTCAAATTGTAGTGATTCCGACCGCAGTCTTTTCCAGCTGCAACGGGTCGCGGAATTAGGTCTGAAGCCGGTGCAACGTGCCATTGTTCTCCGACACTTTCTCCCGGTTTGCTTTTAATTAGCCGCTGACCTTCTGGCACCCAGATCGAATCGGCTTATGTTTCAATTAGTTTTGAACCTTTAACTGCGCTCGGCGTTTCTTCAACAGGTGCTCTCGACGGGCGTGATTGTGTTACGTGTAGCAGTGACCGTTGCCGGCGACTTCGCGCATAAACGGTCACAAACTTCCTCGCGTTTCAGTTGATACCGGAAAAATCCGGATCGCAAAAAATAACCTCCGTTATTGAATCAAAAATAAAAATCGCGTATCATGTTTTCTCTTACTTTTTATTTTAATGATGATAATTTATTTTAAAACACGACAAATTAACATAGCTAGTTTTTAACAACATAACCTGAAATTTACTGTACCCTATCAGCTGATCGTTACGAATTAATATAAAACAACTGTTCTCTTACTACAACATATCTAGTTTTTAGCTACAAAACCTGAATGGTAAAGTTGGATTTTTCAAAGAGATTTTTTCAAATGACAGCCATTTTGAAAATGTGGAACCAATATTGCTGGTTAACGAACTAGTCCAAGCTATTACCATAGTCGATTTTTTGCCAAATTCGAATGAAATCGGAGCAAAATTGCGAACTTGAGCGTGTTAAAACACACACACACACACACACACACACACACACGCACGCACACACGCACACGCACGCGCGCGCGCACACACACACACACACACACGCGCGCACGCACGCACGCACGCACACACACACACACACACGCACACACACACACACATACACACACACACACACACACACACATACGCACGCACATACGCACACACATATATATATATATATATATATATATATATATATATATATATATATATATATATATATATATATATATATTATTTGCGCATAGACCCTGTTGGATCACGCAAAGCACTTCGACTCACCTGTCCCCATGGATCCTCTTCCGCTCCTCCGTCCATTTTACCCCTGCTCTCTTTGGGATTTCATTCTCTGGGACCTTCCAACCGAGCATCTTTCTCCTGTATGCGTGCCTATCTTCAACGTCTGTTGAGTCTATTCCTGCGTCATGTGACTCTCTATTCTGACTTGTGCGATCCACGACGTTGTTGATTTGACACCTTGTATATACTTAAGGATTCTGTTGGTAAGTCTCGTTGTTGGGAGTCTACTGATGTGTCCATAGAACCGAAGCCTCCTTCTTCTGATATCTACTGCCAGGTTCGATATTTTCTCTGTGGTCTTCCGGGAGTGCAACCTGTATCCATCTTCTGTTAATCTCGGACCAAGGATCTTCCTCAAGATTTTGCGTTCTTCCTTCAAAATATATATATATAGTGGATATACCCCGCAGGGGGGTGCAGACTAGCTGCACCTATTGAGAAGGTTTAGACGTTCCTCGCTGTACCCGAGTCTAACACACACTTACAACTTTAACACTTTACACTCCCACTTAAGCTTAGGGAGTCGATAATAGCCTCAATGTGCTTTTCGCCTTAAAATACAAATATATATATAGGGGATGTAAGTGACCCATCAAAGGTCAGAATCAGTACTAATGACAAGGTCCCAGGTGTGGGTCTTACCATGATGGCGTACTTCAATAGCTAATTTTATAGTTGAAATTCGCTAACGCAACATTTGCATATAAATAGGTCGTTCGGGTTTTTAGTATTGTTACGTAAATAATGATAACCTTTCTGGTTCTTTATCATTCTTCTCAACCACCGCCAGCCACTCTGGTACAGTCCAAGTATTCTTCAGTACAACCATAATTTAAACGTTTCGAACCATTCCATGTCTGCGTTTCAATTAAATAAAATATTACCCACCGTACGTGACACTTTATCAATCTAGCTTTTTGGCACGTTAACTACCACGGTGCTAGCTGCAAAGCGGCAGAACGTGTTGAAATATCAATATCAGTTTCTCTTTCCGTGCCGCTAAGATTTATTTATTGCACATATAAAATTGTCGTTATATATTTTATCCACAGATATCAGTCGGATAACATGGCGTCTTTCACCTATCAGATGTGGAAGGCGTGGTCCTGTGGGTCGAAGATAATTTATTACGTCACGTAATGGAAACGTTCAGTTCAGACAATACTGCTATATTTCTTTAGTTCAGATTTTGTGCACTGTTAGCGCCAGAATCGCTTTATGCATTACAGTTAATTTCCCTTGGAACACATGCTTCTTGAACACATTTTAATGGTTATCTATTGAACACTGTCGGTACTTGGTGGAACTCCACGATTACAGGGAAAATTAGAACACATATGGTTTCACAAACAGTGTTTTTTATTCAGTGACATATGTTTCGCCTTAAGGCATCTTGAGACACCGAGAAGTTGAAAATTATAAAATGCTTATACTGTTTATGCTTTATGTTAAAACTGGAAGGTCGCCTCGGTGGCCTAGTTGATAGCGTAGTAGGCTTTCACTCCGAGGACCCGGGTTCGATTCCCGGCCAGGGCTTGGCGTTTTCATATGCTATAAATCATCCCATCGTCTGCATTAGCCCAAGAGTGCACAATAGTCGGACATTAAAAAATAAATAAATAAATAAAACTGGAATGGAGAAACTAAAGAAAGGAAGAAGGTCTTTGAGCAGCAGGTTTGGAAAATCCCTAAACCTGGCTTGAGTAAGGGAGAGCGGATAAAGTCAATGTGTTATTAAAATTAAAATTAGGGTTTTTATAAATAGATATATATATTTCTAGAATTACTAAATTATTTAGTTTAATTTAGACTAAACCTTACTCAAGCCTATTGTTTAGGGGTTCTTTTAAATTGCTGCTCAATGATTTTCTTTCTTTCTTTTTTCCTCCATTTTAAGGTTTAACATCAACTGTATTAGTATATAAGCATACTTTATCATTTTGAACTTTTATTTTTTCCCTTTAGTTTACGCCCTCATTGGAGCACTTCAATCAGTACATACACTTCCACGTCCAACATCGCTGAGAGACTAGCGTTTCAGCCTCTTCTTCCGTTCCCAAAATTTCTTCATCCTGTCCGACCTGGCTGCCCTTTGTTCATCAGTTATGGTATAGGTCTTTTGTTCAAATGTTAGCTTGAATCGCAGATTCCTTAGAATCCTCTTCTCTGCTTTAATTTGAGGCACAGTCAAACTTAACTCTTCTAAATCACTCTGGATCTCTATGAACCAATTATTCTGAGTATCTTCCAGAAATAGCTAAACAGCTGTTTCACCAGTCGGGTTTCTGGAAGGCGTGCTGTATGGTCGGAAAAAGCAATTCTCCTTTTCCGCATCGTGTCTATCATTGACTCACTTTCTCGATATACCACTTTATTCGGTAGGTTACTCCATTGGCCATTCACTTGGTGTTTCTTGTTAATGATTGTTTTGATGATCCTTCTATCTGTTTTCTGCAGTTTATCAGTTGTTGATTTAATCTTCAACTTGAAGAGTGTTTCACTAGCCTAAGTTGCCTCAGACTTAACAACGGAATTATAATGTCGAAATTTGGCATTCATTGAGAGCGATTTCTTTTTGTAGGTTGGCCAGGTGAGTCGTTGCGCTTGTTTCAATGTATGTTCTGCTGTTTATGGATGGTTTCTCGTCTGTGTTCCAGGCTATAATTTCCCCAAGTTACTTGAACTTGTTCACAACCTTAATTTGTTTACCATTGCTCAGTTGAATGGCTGGTGTTTCGATTCGGAAGGTCGTCATCATATCCGTCTTTTCAAACGAGACTTGTAGTCCGATTTTTGCTGCAATTTTTTCAAGTTCAACGATCTGAATTTCAGCCTCTTCCACCGTACTTGCCAGTAGGGCATATCGTTTGCGAATGCTAGGCAGTTAAGTGATGTTTCTTCCAATATCAATGTTTGTATGACACTTTTTACTCCATTCTCGCATGACTTTCTACAGCGTACAGTTAAACAACAATGGTGCCACAGACCATCTCCCTGCCTAAGTTCAGTTTGGATCTCGAATGTTTCAGACAATCCACCTCTAAATGTAACTTTCGATTTAGTATTCTTAAGGGTGATTCCAATAAGGTTAATGAGTTTTCGGTGCAGAACAAATTCTTTAAGAATTTTAAACCACGAATCACGATGGAAATTGTCATAACTTTTTTAAAGTCAACAAAAGTGATGACTAATTTTAACTTGTATATAAGAAACTAAATAATTCAGAAATTTTGAAAATACATAGATCTATTTTAAAAGCCCTAATTTTAAATTAAATGAACAGGTGCTTCAACATTCTCACTTACTGAAGCAAATTGTTTAAGGGTTTTCCCAAACTGCTTCTCACATTGTCACCCCTTCCTTTCTTTACCTTCTCCCTTCCAAGTTTAACATCAACTGTATTAGTGTATAAGCACAATTAATAATTTTCAATTTCATTATGGCTGAAGATGCCTTACTTCGAAACGTACGTCACTGAATAATAAAAATCTGTTGCGAAACTATATAAGTGTACTAATTTTCCTGGATATTTTAATGGGTTTCGCTACGATTCTGACATACAATTTCGAATTTAGTTGGCTGTTTATGTAATCCTGCATCTCAAGGTCGTAAATTCGAGTCCGAATTTACTGCCGACATCAGATACGCCGTTAATTAATTCTCGTAATTATTTAACCGGTTGCTTTCTCTCTATCGGAACGATAATCTGATAAAAATAAGTGTATAAACGTTAACAGAAAATAATTTTAAATTAGAATAAAATTTAATATAAATAGTTTATAAGCAGTTTCGACGAACGATTGAGCGCAAAGAATACCTCGAGGTTTTCTAAACAGGAAACGGATATTCTGAAACGCACGCGTTATGCATTCTTCGGGCAGACAACGCCGAGAAGAATGTTTTAATTAAAAACACTGCAGCAATAAATATCGACGCTCGAAGAAAGCGCTGCTATATTGTACCTCTCCTTCTAATGATGTCCATAATAAACTTGGGGTTAGTGGTTTATAGTGGTCGACCGTCCACAGACCACTGGACCACTGCCAGTGGTCGCCTACTAAATACTTCAATGTTGATCCGTTAAGTGGCTGAAGGGATATTAACTGTTACAGGAAAAATAGTTCGTTTTGTTACCGCGTGTGAGCCGGACGTGATAACCACTACACTAGGTAAACGAAGAAGTTTGACCGATGTAAATATATGAAATGATATATGTAGTAACAGTTTAAATATATAAGTATAAATATAATTTGTGAATGCGTGTCATCGCCTAAACAACACAGCGACTGAGTTAGACAACCTAGTTCCGCTTAGTAACACCCACGCTAAATTCCGGACGTGATAACCACTACACTAGGTAAACGAAGAAGTTTGACCGATGTAAATATATGAAATGATATATGTAGTAACAGTTTAAATATATAAGTATAAATATAATTTGTGAATGCGTATCATCGCCTAAACAACACAGCGACTGAGTTAGACAACCTAGTTCCGCTTAGTAACACCCACGCTAAATTCCGGACGTGATAACCACTACACTAGGTAAACGAAGAAGTTTGACCGATGTAAATATATGAAATGATATATGTAGTAACAGTTTAAATATATAAGTATAAATATAATTTGTGAATGCGTGTCATCGCCTAAACAACACAGCGACTGAGTTAGACAACCTAGTTCCGCTTAGTAACACCCACGCTAGATTCCCGGCTTTCAAAAAGCTTACTCCTGTGAATTTAGTTCACAATTCTTCCGTCAACCAATACTCGCTTCTGATTAGTTTGAGTGGCTCGGTGGTCGATGTGGGTAAAGCATCGGTCAGTCTAACGCGTCTCTGAACTGCGCGCCTTAAGGTTCACAGTTTGAGCCGCAGTTGCTCCCGTTGTTTTTACCTTACCGTTAACGCTGATCACTCGTCCTTATTACTGTCTGTCTGGCACAAAGTAAGGACGTTTAAAAAATCTGATTGGTTCGCAGTGTCTCAATGCGCTACATTATTACATTTTTACGTAGGCATTACTGCCGGCGCACCACTTCGAATCTCCCGTACACTTCGTTCTGATCGGTGCGTTCTTTATGTGGTTTCAACAATGGATTTTTGAAAATTATGTTTCCCGCCTTAATTTCGAGTATGCAGGTAGAAAATCGTTGTTCGGCAGGACGTCGAGGAGGACCACTCATTACCAGGATAACGATACAGCAGTCTACCAACACAAGGGCAACTCTACAAGACACCACAACCTGGCTCGGGTAGAAACGGGAGAAATCCAGCCAATTTTAAAGAAAAACAAACCGGCTTCACACTGTAAACACATTGTGCAGTTTGATGCTTATTTCAATGACAATGGTCCTGTTTGGCAGCCAATCCGTGTAGAACACTGCGTTTTTAAATCCACTACGAAAAATATTACTTATTATATTCCACAGTTCCGGCAAAATTTCCATATTCGAAATTAAAGCAAATATATTTCACAAGAACTTTAAAAAAATTAATGGTTTAGGGCTAGTTGTGAAGTTGGACTTTGCGTGACGCGAGTGCACAAATTTATATCTATATATAACAGTACATTTTGCGCGTCGCAAGTC
>CM040184.1:85577953-85591722 GCA_022606455.1 Callitettix versicolor
TAGCTAGGTGCTGACGTTATAGAAGCAAATTTTGAAACACTGTCGTTGAATAACTTAAGTAAAGAACGCTAAAATCACTCAAACAGTGATGCTTTACGTTTTTTTTTTTTTTTGGTGTTTAACGTCCGATTATTGTGCACACTTGGGCTAATGCAGACGATGGGATGATTTATAGCGTATGAAAATGCCAAGCCCTGCCGGAAATCGAACCCGGGTCCTCGGGGTGAAAGACCAATACGCTATCAACTAGGCCACCGAGGCGGTTGCGTGCGCAAACTGGAAGGCAGTGAATTATGTAATGATTAGCTAGGTGCTGACGTTATAGAAGCAAATTTTGAAACACTGTCGTTGAATAACTTAAGTAAAAGAACGCTAAAATCACTCAAACAGTGATGCTTTACGTTTTTTTTTTTTTTGGTGTTTAACGTCCGACTATTGTGCACACTTGGGCTAATGCAGACGATGGAATGATTTATAGCGTATGAAAATGTCAAGCCCTGGCCGGGAATCGAACCCGGGTCCTCGGGGTGAAAGACCAGTACGCTATCAACTAGGCCACCGAGGCGGTTGCGTGCGCAAACTGGAAGGCAGTGAATTATGTAATGAATAGCTAATCATCTTTGTACGTTATATTGTTAACAAATTTTGAAACACTGTCGTTGAAAAACTTAAGTTTCGAACGCTAAAATCACTCAAACAGTCATCATTGTTTACGTTTTTTCGTTTTTGATTTCCTTGTTTAAATCATACTGACACTTGGGCTAATGCAGACGATGGGATGATTTATATTATCGTATGAAAATGCCAAGCCCTAATGCCGGGATTCGAACCCGGGTCCTCGGGGTGAAAACAAAACAAAACGACACTATCATAAATAGGACAACGAAACTGGAGGGAAAGAACTGCGTGCGCAATTAGTAATGGAATTTGTCTCAGTAATTCCATTGTGAACTGTTTACAGTTACTGTGATATGTGTTAAGGTGCTGTCGTTATAGAAGTCAAATTTATGAAATCACTGTCGTTGAAGAACAAGGCGATGCAATCCAAAAAACGCTAAAATCACTCATTAACAGTTAGATAAATATGTGAAACGATTTTTGAAAAAGTAGCAGTTCTGTTTTTATTTTTATAACGTCCGACTATTGTGCACACTTGGGCTAATGCAGACGACGGGATGATTTATAGCGTATGAAAATGCCAAGCCCTGGCCGGGAATCGAACCCGGGTCCTCGGGGTGAAAGCCCATTACGCTATCAACTAGACCACCGAGGCTTTACGGACGTTCTGTTCAGTGAATCAGTGAACTATTGAAGCACCGCACACCTCTTTAAACGGATCTTTATTTTCGCTCATTCAAGAGCCAAACTGTGTCGCTAAGTCTCAACTAAACTGTTACACGATGTAATATTTGCGTAATAGTTAAGCGATGAGTTTATAATTCACAGCCGCCTCGGCGCGTTATGTGTGTAATGTAATTTATTTTACTGCAAACATTAACGTGCTCATATCGTTTACGACTCATTAAAGATTTGCGACTTCGCTCGGCAAGTTAACGCGCGACCTTGAAAGCGTTTGCACGAAGGTATTAGATAATCTATTGAACAAGAAGAATTGAGTAAAACCATTGCGGAAAACAGCCGCAGCTGATGTATTCCGATTGGCTGGTTTTCCAAAGGAAAGGTCAGAAAAACAGTAAGTTTCTGAAAGCAGGACATCAAGTTTTGCTGATATCATGGTTGTGCAATGTACAAAGTAGCAGTTGAAGTTAAGTACTAAATTAAAATTTTTTTTTCGTTTTATGAGTTTACAAGTATTTTAGTTTTATTGCTGTCGGCGTGAATTTCTTTTGTTAACAAATTTCGTCTGAAAGAATGAGCCATTGGAGCAGCCATCATGGTAAGGCCCAGAAACCGAGACCTGTGAGTGTGTATATATTTATATATATATATGTGTGTGTGTGTGTGTGTGTGTGTGTGTGTGTGTGTGTGTGTGTGTGTGTGTGTGTGTGTGTGTGTGTGTGTGTGTGTGTGTGTGTGTGTGTGTGTGTGTGTGTGTGTGCGCGCGTGTGTGCGCGTGTGTTTTCCTGTTGATTTGTGAAGGCTTTATATTTTCGTTTTTGGTTTCCCAGGGACACCTAGAAGCACCGGTCCTCTCCACCCGTGTGTGTGTGTGTGTGTGTGTGTGTGTGTGTGTGTGTGTGTGTGTGTGTGTGTGTGTGTGTGTGTGTGTGTGTGTGTGTGTGTGTGTGTGTGTGTGTGTGTGTGTGTGTGTGTGTGTGTGTGTGTGTGTGTGTGTGTGTGTGTGTGTTTGCGTGTGCGTGTGTTTTTTTTCGTTGATTTGTAAATGCTTTATATTTTTTGGTTTCCCATGGACACCTAGAAGCACCGGTCCTCTCTACCTGTGTGTGTGTGTGTGTGTGTGTGTGTGTGTGTGTGTGTGTGTGTGTGTGTGTGTGTGTGTGTGTGTGTGTGTGTGTGTGTGTGTGTGTGTGCGTGCGTGCGTGCGTGTACACGTGTGTTTTTATTCGTTGATTTGTGAAGGCTTTATATTTTCGTTTTTGGTTTCCCAGGGGCACCTAGAAGCACCGGTCCTCTCCATCCGTGTGTGTGTGTGTTGTATGTTCTTACGTTCGCAGTTATATTTAACTGAATTTAATTCGCACAAAAATCGATTACGATAATAGCCTGGACAGGTTCGTTAATCATCAAAATTCGTTCAAAAGTTTCAAAATGGACGGTTCTGTATCCCGGAGAATATTTTTGATAAAGAAATTCAGTAAGAAAATGACCGCGAACAACATTTCCAAAATAAAATTTTAAGATCACAAATTACTGCCGCCATTGAACGCGTGCACTTTTCACAAGTGAAACGCGCGCTTTCAAAGGCACACCCAATTAGCATAGATTGTTTCAGAATTGGTGTTTAATAAGAGCTCTTCTGCATTAATTAATGTTTACTGTGTCGCGGAGGAAGGGGGAGGGGAGGGGAGGGGTGGACGTAGTTGGAACACACTGCACGGGTACAATTAGCGACGTCACTGATAAGGTGACGCTTCCTACAAAACTGGATACATTTACATTTAATTCGTCCTCTATCGAGCGAGAAGTGTCGCGGTTCAGATAACGCGGAGTGCAATGCCTGTCCAGTCCTGCAGGAAGTGTCATCCTCGCGATAACCGGGACGTCTTCAAACAGCAGCTGGTATGTCGTTTGTCCCCAGCAGAAGTACAGCTAAGTATGGTAAACTTTTACTCCTACAATAAAACTGCAGGTTCGTTTTAATGCTCCTAAATTAATAAAAGATTTATGTTTGTCATTATTGTACTTTATTAATATAATTTTGGTTTCCCTGCGACACCTAGAAGCACCGGTCATCTCCACCCGTGTGTGTGTGTGTGTGTGTGTGTGTGTGTGTGTGTGTGTGTGTGTGTGTGTGTGTGTGTGTGTGTGTGTGTGTGTGTGTGTGTGTGTGTGTGTGTGGTGTGTGTGTGTGTGTGTGTGTGTGTGTGTGTGTGTGTGTGTGTGTGTGTGTGTGTGTGTGTGTGTGTGTGTGTGTGTGTGTGTGTGTGTGTGTGTGTGTGTGTGTGTGTGTGTGTGTGTGTGTGTGTGTGTGTGTGTGTGTGTGTGTGTGTGTGTGTGTGTGTGTGTGTGTGTGTGTGTGTGTGTGTGTGTGTGTGTGTGTGTGTGTGTGTGTGTATGTGTGTGTGTGTGTGTGTGTGTGTGTGTGTGTGTGTGTGTGTGTGTGTGTGTGTGTGTGTGTGTGTGTGTGTGTGTGTGTGTGTGTGTGTGTGTGTGTGTGTGTGTGTGTGTGTGTGTGTGTGTGTGTGTGTGTGTGTGTGTGTGTGTGTGTATGTATGTATGTGTGTGTGTGTGTGTGTGTGTGTGTGTGTGTGTGTGTGTGTGTGTGTGTGTGTGTGTGTGTGTGTGTGTGTGTGTGTGTGTGTGTGTGTGTGTGTGTGTGTGTGTGTGTGTGTGTGTGTGTGTGGGGGGAGTATTACGACCGATTTCCTCCGTTCCGAGTTTCTTCAGAATCAAACTCGTGTCTGTGAGCAGTGACGTCATTTTGAATCCCTCATAGACTACTGTTAACAATAGCCGCCTCGGTGGCCTAGTTGATAGCGTACTAGGCTTTCACCCCGAGGACCCGGGTTCGATTCCCGGCCAGGGCTTGGCATTTTCATACGCTATAAACCATCCCATCGTCTGCATTAACCCAAGTGTAAAAAAAACTGTTAACAATATATTTGTTAAGATAAAATTATATTTGATATCTCATATTAAAGGTTTTGAATGTCTGTTTTTTTTTACATTCTGTATATAGTTTTTGCTTTTATTTTTGCTCCATATTTAAAAACAAAAATACATACAGATGTAGAAAGCTGACCACACCCCTACATTCGAAGCCATTAAAGTACGTCATCAAACATAATCTTAACAAATGTATCGTTAATTAGCTTTAGTTTTTATAAGGAATAGCTTCAAAATGGCTTCATAGTCTACAGACTCTTAATGTTTATCCCGTAAGGACTTAATAGGGCTGATATCGCGGACAGAGCACTAGCAAAACCTCATTACGAGGCACTGTGGTACGAGGGTGCACGTGAACAGGATAGAAATGCACCACGGAGAAACCGTGTGCAGCAAGAAGAGGAAAATGCAGGACACATAATTTGGCTAATGGTTTTTGGTTTCTAGGACGCTGAGAACCTCCAGCAGGATGAGTTAGTCAGTGGATTGCTGGAACGCATTAAGTGAGGCAATCTGCTGCACAAGAACTGTAGGTTTAGTTGCACAGTAGGTGGGTAGATGGCAGTGCCTGAGGTTTTATTATCCCTTCCTCTGCTTATCATGTTATTCTCTACTCTATGTATTCCTGTGTGCACGCGTCTTTGAAAAATGAACAAAAAACCGATTTCGATAAAATTTTAAAAAATTCCCCAAAAAATTATGAATAATTTTCTCCTGTACACAATTTTCTCAAAACCGGTGGTTCCAACAAATTTTGGTATAAGATGATCTCTGAACTCCGAACGTCAGTGTCTTTGGTTCTAGACGCGGTTACTGTCGTACGTTTTATCATTTCTGGTAGCCGATCCCTCGTCCTCATTGAGGTCTAAGTATGAACGTTCAGACGGATAGTTGCATGATCAACGGTCTGATATGGAGTAGTGGTGGGGCAGAAAACACCAAACTGTTAAAAAAACTGCTTTTCTATAAACGAAAAAAAACTGTTTTTTCAAACGGAAACAAGCAGTTTGATTTGGACTGGTTTATGATTTGTTAAACAAGGAACGGACTGTTCTATTCGAACGTTGTTGCAAGCGCTAAAACTGTTTTCCTGCTGTTTGCCTGCTAACTGTTTTTCTTCTATCTGCTTTTATGCTTTTTTTCTTTATTTCAAAGCTGTTTGTTGCTTGTAGTGATATAAGAACTGTTTGGTCAATGTCAACGTTTATCTCTATTTTGTTGCGAGTTGTAGTAACAACCTCTCACATTTTTTAGATACAGAGCCTAATTTTATTTAAACATATTTTTAATATTTATTATCATTCATCAATATTTTTTAATCGACTAAAAATATTCTAAATCGTTTGCATTTTGGTTAATATGCAAAGGATTATTTAATTTTTAAGTAAAAAAAAGAATTCTTCTATTAGAAATTCATCGTATTTTGTACATAAAATGGCTTACATAATTATTACGTTTTGATAATGTAATTTAATTATTACTACACTTTTAAGGATTATTTTTATCCTTTCTAAATGATTTATGCCCCAAAACAATTTAAGGACATGGTGGTAGTGGGAATGAAAAAGTAGGCTTAGAAAACTGAACGTATGTGCTTTATGTTTTAGCTGCTAATACAACTTTGAGTTTCAGTTTTCTAAAACTGTTTTATCCAACTGTTTTAAAAAACAGCTTTTTTCCTCAACAAACAGTTTGTTGATGTTTTGTAAAAATAGCAGAAACGCCCACCTCTAATATGGAGAATACTGCGAAACCACTGGGGCTGCATTCAATGCTAACCTAGGTAGGTACTGCCCGGTATTCCAAGCTGAGATCTGTGTTCATCAGAATTAGAGGAAGGACTTACAGGTAAGGACACTCTAATACAGACAGTCAGGCGGCATTACAGTCTCTCAGCTCTGTAGAAATCACATCAAAGTTGGTATGGGATTCTCCGCTTTGTCTCCCTTTGTGTCCTGTATAGTGCTAATACGGTGCAATTAGGACGGGTACCTGGGCATTGCGGGTTGAGGGAAATGAGAGAGCAGACATGGTGGCTGCTGATCGACTAGTGGATAGCTTGCGTGCGGGATTAGTCGCATAACTGGGAGAGGAAACAGTAAAGCAATGGGCTAATAAAGAGCACATTAAACGATGCAGACAATTCCCTGGCCAAAGGTTGGAGAAACGCCTTCTCTTGGGACCAGACCATGTACTGACAAGGACACTCGTTCAGTTTTACAGGTCACTGAGGCAGGTCGTCGCCATGATCGCTGGACACGGCCACATCCGGAATCACTTCCGTAAGGTGGGATTGTTACAAATCTCGTCTGTATCGTCTGTCCGGGCAGGTTGTTGAAACGACACATATACTCTTTGAGTGCGAGGTTCTGGAGGTCAAACTCTTTGGACCTCAGTAACCAGATCAGAAGTTCAACCAAGGCACTTTATACAAGATTCTGGGGCTGGTCAAGGTCATTTGAGTCAGACCTAAAAAGGTGTATTTGCATCGAGTTTAAGGTTCTGGAGATCTAACTCTTTGGACCTCAGCAATCAGATTAGGCGTTCAACCAGGGCACTTTATACAAGATTCTGGAGCTGGTCAAGGTCATTGCAGTCTGATCTAAAAAGGTGTATTTGCATCGAGTTTAAGGTTCTGGAGGTCAAACTCTTTGGACCAGATCAGAAGTTCAACCAGGGCACTTTATACAAGATTCTGGAGCTGATCAAGGTCATTGCAGTCTGATCTAAAAAGGTGTATTTCCATCGAGTTTAAGGTTCTGGAGGTCAAACTCTTTGGACCAGATCAGAAGTTCAACCAGGGCACTTTATATAAGATTCTGGAGCTGATCAAGGTCATTGCAGTCTGATCTAAAAAGGTGTATTTCCATCGAGTTTAAGGTTCTGGAGGTCAAACTCTTTGGACCAGATCATCAGAAGTTCAACCAGGAGCACTTTATATAAGCACTTTATATAAGATTCTGGAGCTGATCAAGGTCATTGCAGTCTGATCTAAAAAGGTGTATTTCCATCGATTTTGAGGTTCTGGAGGTCAAACTCTTTGGACCTCAGCAATCAGATCAGGCGTTCAACCAGGGCACTTTATACAAGATGCTGGAGCTGGTCAAGGTCATTTGAGTCAGACCTAAAAAGGTGTATTTCCATCGAGTTTAAGGTTCTGGAGGTCAAACTCTTTGGACCTCAGCAATCAGATCAGGCGTTCAACCAGGGCACTTTATACAAGATGCTGGAGCTGGTCAAGGTCATTTGAGTCAGACCTAAAAAGGTGTATTTGCATCGAGTTTAAGATGTGATACAAAAGTTTAAGGGGTACACAAAAAGCTCTTAAGCTAACGTGTCGGAGGCCACATAACCGCTGTTAATCCCCCCAAAGTATGAACGTTGACAGAAACGCTATATTGTGAGTAATATAGTTCTCAACTACTCAAAACTTGGGTACTTTGTGGAAAAAATTAACTTTTCCGAAAACAATCGGAAAACGCACTAATTTAACGAAAACTGTAGCGTAAGGAGATGCATGACTTAAATCAGTGTATCACATTTGAATTTAGAAAATTTACTAAATAGCAGTTAAAATAGCAGTTGAATAGCAGTGAAGAAAAAAGCGTTAAAAATTAGGATAGTAAAATATTATTTTCAAAAATGATTACCGATATGTTCGTATGTGTAATTTTAAACAATAAAAAAAATTTGCTTCCACAATATGAGCAAAACAGTTGAGTGCAGGAGTTTTTTTTATTAAAGACATTAACATATTTAAAAAAAATAATTATACAACATACTTCGCTTAACCTTAAAAACTTTAAATCACCAGGTATTCCGAAACTGTTTGTATCTTAAACGAAAAGTCAACGATTTTTTTGTAAGTGACATTAAGTGTCAGTATATTTCACAGTGATTTTAATAATTTTAATTAACTGTCGTTGAAAATTGATCGGTGCACAGCGCTTCGCTCGAACAGTCTGGAATCGTATAAAAAACAAATAAATAAAATAGCGGCGAGGCGAGTTGGCGGAAAAAACCGACCGCGAAGACAAATGTAAAGAAGAAGAAAATGTTTATTATCCGGTCGCATAGCCGCGGTACGGAGCGTGCGATAAAGCGAGCGTTCATTAGAGAGCCGCCCGATTTCTCATTTTGAGAGGTGGCATTATTCAGCGAAGTGAGAAATCGGGCACTACCGGGCCTCGCGGTAATTAATGCGCGGCACGCACGGCGGGGCCTCGGGATTTGTCAAAACACGCGAGATGCGCGGCAATAAACATCGGTCGATTGGTGCTGTATGTGGAAATGATCGCGGCACGCAACTGTCTCGCTGTCCGGCGGAAGCGGCTGAAGTGAGCAGCTGATGGGCTTAGCGATCCCACCGTACCTCTAGATGATACCGCTCTTACTCATCTACCCAGGATGAGTACACACACACACGCGCGCGCGTGCACATACACACAAACGCACGCGCACACACACACACGCACACATACACATACTCACACACAAACGCGCACGCGCGCACACACACACACACACACACACACACACACACACACACACACACACACACACACACACACACACACACACACACACACACACACACACACACACACACACACACACACACACACACACACACACACACACACACACACACACACACACACACACACACACACACACACACACACACACACACACACACACACACACACACACACACACACACACACACACACACACACACACACACACACACACACACACACACACACACACACACGCGCACACACACACACACACACACACACACACACACACACACACACACACACACACACACACACACACACACACACACACACACACACACACACACACACACACACACACACACACGCACACACACGCACGCACACGAGAAAAAGGGTTTTTGACGGGGATGTTGGAATGACTCATATATTTTGTTTGGTGTTTATTGAAGTTTGAGTTTTTCTTGTCGAATTTAAATTAAGGGCTTCAAATAGCTTTCTTTTGTGAATTGAAAAAAATACTCTCGAGATATTTGCAAACGTTACTGGAATCGAAAAATTATTTTAGCTCAATTTTAGTTAGAATTGGATATACAGACGGACAAAAAATAATGTCACCGTTTTCGAATTCTGGTCACGTGTTAGCGGACAAATTCAGCAGAACTTCAAAATAATTGTTTAACGATCCCCACACACTTTTACAACACCTAGTACAGTTGAAAAGTAAAAAAATCAAAAACGTTTATCGTAATTTTTTGAGAATCCGGTTTTACCATTGTAGGTAATTATCTTTTAAAACATATTGTTTCGAAATCAAACGGCGGCTAGTGAATATTGTCATATTTTAAACGATATTTTCAAGTAGAATAAGATAAAAATATTATATTTTTTAAGATATTGCATGACCGTAATTTTACAACGGACTTTGATTTGTAACTATAAAAAAGTAATTTTTTTTTAACCGAAGCTTTTAATGCTAGATTTTGGCGAGAGGAATGAATAGAAAAAAAAGATTTTCCGAACGGAAGAATGTAGCAGAAATATGGAACGAACGAGCGAACAAATTTCGTCTCTATTTCTGTCTCTCTTTCTTCCTCCTTTTCGATTACAACTCACGTATTGTATGAAAACCTTGTGTTGCTTTTTTTTCGGTATTTTTCCTTAGTTGAAGAACACGTGCACGTTGTAACGTGCATATATATATATATATATATATATATATATATATATATATATATATATATATATTAACGTTATACATATTATTATTCTCCTATATATATCTTTCTATCTATCTATCTATCTATCTATCTATATATATATATATATATATATATATATATATATATATATATATATATAAGGTGAATAATATACTCTCGCCTCTCCTTTTCAATATGGTGTTGGACAAAGTTATCAGGAATGGGAGAAAGAATTAAAATTGAAGGGCACTGAAACCAGTTCGACTTGGAAGACCTAAGGACAACACAGAAATCGCGTGCCTAGCTTTTGCAGATGACCGGGCCATACTCACAGATAATGAAACATCAGCGATTAAACAGATAGAAGTCCTAAAGGAGTGTGCAGAGAGGGTCGGTCTACAGATCTCGTTTAAAAAAACCGAATTCTTCTGTACAAAATTAAATATTCAAGAACTAAACACAAAATATGGTAAGATAAACAGAGTCAAGCACTTCAAATATCTGGGAGAAATCCTTGAACCCACAGGTGGCGAGAAGGCTGCGCAAAAGGTTCGGCTACTGAGAATGAAGAGGGCTCTTGGTATAACGCCTGATATCTACAATAAGAGATGTATGTCGACGCACACAAATATCAGACACTACAACACAGTCATAAAACCGGAAGTATTATATGCAAGCGAGACGCTAGCACTCCACACAAAAGCTACCATGGAGGATATTTTGACGGAAGAACGCAAAATCTTGAGGAAGATCCTTGGCCCGAGATTAACATAAGATGGATACAGGTTGCACTCCCGAAAGACCACAGAGAAGATATCGAACCTGGCAGCAGATATCAGAAGAAGGAGGCTTCGGTTCTGTGGACACATCATTAGACTCCCAACAACGAGACTTGCCAACAGAATCCTAAAGTATATACAAGGTGTCAAATCAACAACGTCGTGGATCGCACAAGTCAGAATAGACCTACATGACGCAGGAATAGACTCAACAGATGTTGAAGACAGGCATGCATACAAGAGAAAGATGCTCGGTTGGAAGGTCCCAGAGAATGAAATCCCAAAGAGAGCACGGGTAAAATGGACGGAGGAGCGGAAGAGGATCCATGGGGACAGGATGAGGGAGGTGTGGAGGATTAGAAGGAACAAGACATGAGTCGGAGTGCTTTGCGTGATCCAACAGGGTCTATGCGCAAATAATAATAATAATAATAATAATAATAATATATATATATATATATATATATATATATATATATAAACGTATATATATACGTTAATATATTTAATATATGTTACATAAATTAAATGTAAATGTAAATATACTATTTACAATATTATACGATTTATGGTTTTCGGCCAAGAAATATACATTTTGCTACTCGATACTCTAAAACATGGTCCTGTCATATTTTAATAAAATACAGTATTATTAAAAAGTCACTATTATTCAATTAAACTGGAATAGTATTGTGTTTATCTCAGGTACCTAAACCGTGTTCATATCAAATTTAATCTCAATTGGTCCAGTAGTTAAAGTGTGATTGAATAACAAACAAATAAACAAAAACAAACTTTCAGAAAAATAATATGATTACCTGTTACCCGTCACGGCTTTTCCCGCAATCGTAATATACATTAAAGATCACGCATGACCGTGTTAGGACCAACAACCGTGTCAGTTAGGTTATGGTGTATTTCTTTTTTTTAAAATAAAGGTTTTTAACACACCACCGTGTTAGTTAAGTTATGGAGTACTCTTTAAAAAAAAATAGACTTTTTCCTGCATCACCGTATTATGCCCAACAACCGTGCCAGTTAGGTTCTGAAGTACTCTTTTTAAAAATAAATAAAGGTTTTTAATACATCACCGCGTTAGGCCTAACAACCATGTTTGTTAACTTATGGAGTATTCTTTAAAAAAATATAAACATTTTTCACGCATCACCATGTTAGACTTAACAACCGTGTCAGTTAAGGTTTGGAGTACTCTTTAAAAAATAACGGTTTTTCACATCGCCATGATAGGCCCAACAACCATGTCAGTTATGATATGTGGTATTCTTTAAAAAATATAAAGGTTTTTCACGCATCACTGTGTTAGGCCTAACAACCGTGTTAGTTAAGTTATGGAGTACTCTTTAAAAAAATATAACGGTTTTTTCATGCGTCACCTTATTAGGCCCAACAACCGTGTCAATTAGGTTATAAGTACTATTTAAAAAAATTAATAAAAGTTTTTTAATGGATCACCGTGTTAGGTATAACAACCATGTTAGTTAGCTTATGGAGTATTCTTTTAAAAAAATATAAAAGTATTTTTCACGCATTACCATGGTAGACCTAACAACCGTGTCAGTTAAGGTTTTCAGTACTATTTAAAAAAAAAAAGTTTTTTTCACATTTACGTGATAGGCCCAACAACCGTGTCAGTTAGGATATGTAGTATTCTTTAAAAAATATAAAGGTTTTTCACGCATCACCGTGTTAGGCCTAACAACCGTGTCAATTAGGTTATGTAGTATTCTTTAAAAAATTAAAGGTTTTCTTCACACATCACCGTGATAGGCTCAACATCAGTATCAGTTATGTTATGTAGTATTCTTTAAAACAATAAATAGGTTTTTTCACTCATCACTGTGTTAGGCCTAACAATCATGTCAATTAGGATATGTAGTATTCTTTAAAAAAATATAAAGGTTTTTCACGCATCACCGTGTTAGGCCTAAATACCGTGTCAATTAGGTTATGTAGTTTTCTAAAATAAAATAAAGGTTTTTTCACACATCACCATGATTGGCCCAACTAACGTGTCAGTTTGGGATATGTAGTAGTCTTTAAAAAATATAAAGGTTTTTCACGTATCACCGTGATAGGCCCAACAACCGTGTCAGGATATATAGTAGGCTATTTTAAAAAAAAAAAAAAATATAAAGGTTTTTTTCACGCATCACCTTGTTAGGCTAACAACCGTGACAGTTTGTTTATGCTGTATTCTTTTAAAAATTGGTTTCTTATCACCCAAAACCCGTGTTAGACGTATTTTTATTGTTTTACCGATTTACAACACGTTACTGATTTTCGCCGGGTAGCAATTTTGAGGTTATGTTTGTCACTTTTATTTTCGATTTTATCGTACTTCACGTGCATTCATATTTTGTATTCTTGCTTTTTGGCACATAATACTATTTTAGTATTAAATAAGGCATAAAATGCTTATTTTAGTAACAAAATATCGAAAAATAAGGATATGCTTCACTGCATGTTTACCATAATGTAATTACACAAATATATATACTACCTTACAATTGGCACTCTGTGTAGGGATTTTTTTACATTTAATATTGAAAATTCAACACAAAGTAACAAATTAAAGTCAGTTTTGAAAAAAATTTCAACTAAAATATTGAAAATGTTACATTAAAAACAATAATTTTGCAATAAATAAAAACACAGATTAAGATTCTTAAAATAGGATTGAATCTATCTTTATCTCAGGTACTAAATCACATGTCCAGTAAATAACTACAGTTAACAGATGTTACAAAACTAAAAACTGATAATTATTTTGGGCTGGGTAAGTAGTATAATGACGTTTTGTAAAACGGGAATAGGCCTATATGTATCTCTGATACTTAAACCATATACGTACCAAATTTCACTTTAATTGGTCCAGTGGTTAAAGCGTGATTGAATAACAAACAAACAAACAAACAAACAAACAAACAAACAAACACACAAACTTTCAGAAATATAATATGAATTAGATATAAACGTTTATAATAATTGTTATT
>CM040184.1:85601822-85639322 GCA_022606455.1 Callitettix versicolor
AAACACTAATTGATGCTGTTTTTAACTTTCATTACGACAGCGAAATTTTTCAAAAAAGTGCAATATAAAGAAGCCATTTAAACAGTATACAAATATAACGACCCAGTTCTCAGTGTAATGAAAAACGAAGAATTTCCCACTTCTTTCACATATTAAGAATGCCGAAGGACAGAATCCTGAGACAACTGGTAATGAGAAGCATCAACAGGAAAACACAGCGAATGTATATCACACAAGTCCTCAGAGACCTCAGTAAAAATAGGACTGAAAATGGATGATGCAACAGACAAATGTAAAATAACACGCATTCTTAAGACTAATAAATTTAAAGTGGATAAACCGAAGAGACACAAGAAGATGGTGATCACAGATGCAGTCAGAAAGCAACGATCTGATCGAATGAGGAATTATTGGAGAAAGAAATTACAGCCAAATGTTAGGAAGAACTGAAATTTAGACTAAAGTGGTCCCATGAGGCCAAAAATTAAAAAAAAGCAATTTTGAAACAGTTTGAGGGTTTTCTCGGTAACAAAGTTGGTACGTGAGAAAGGGAGTTTGCCAAATTCGTCTTTTTTGAATGAAATTAGTAATTTAAACTTTAAGATCATAAATGAAAAAAAGACATAAAAAAATAAAATGAAAATGACGGAGGTTTTCCTAATATAATTTTAAAGTGTAAAATACAGATTTTAACAGTGGTAATTACGATGGTGGAATCAGATTTTCAAAAAAAGTTAAGGAAACTATTGTTGTAAATTCGCTACGGTCACGTCAGTGAGACTGATTTTGAGTTTTGAAATACCCTGTGGTAGTGGTGGATCAGAGAACACCAAACTGTCAAAAAAACTGCTTTTCTATATATGACAAACAAACTGCTTTTTCAAACGGAAACAAGCAGTTTGATTTGGACTGGTTCGTGATTTGTTAAACAAGGAACAGCTGTTGGGACTTCCCACAACCCACGTTCTATTCGAACGTTGCCGCAAGCGCTAAAACTTTTTCCCTGCTGTTTTCCTGCTAACTGCTTTTATGCTTTTTCCCTTTATTTCAAAGTTGCTTGTTGCTTGTAGTGAAGTAAGAACTGTTTGGGCGTTGTCAACGTTTATCTCTATTTTGTTGCGAGTTGTTTGAAAGTTTTAAATGTAAAATTTGTTGTTCAAACATTTTTTTAACTGTAAAACAGCCATAATTGTGTTTTATATTAGTTTTTCTCCGTAGTTTACTTTGTGTTTAGAAATTTAAAAATATTTAGTGGACAATTTTGAAAGTTTTCTTTTACTTTTTTTATGTTTTTAGAATTAAGTGCATAGTTTTTAATTATTTATTGGATGTGTGGACTTTTTAAAATTCACAATATCTACTCTTGTATATATCTTGAATAATTTTAGGTTATTTTAGTACTTTTTCTAAAATTTTCTTTAAAAACATTTGTTTTGTTAAATATGTTATTACAATGAAGTTTATATTTTTTCTGTGTTGAAAAATGGAAAACTTATTTTCTTGCTAATGCGAATGTTAATAAATTATCATTAACATAGAATAACCTAATGTTGATAACCTATAATTTTGTAACTATATAGAGCTAATTTTATTTAAACACATTTGGCCTATGTTCTTATTACTATATTGTACTTATTAAGGTTACTTTTTCAGTGTTGAAAAATGATGAAAACCTACTTTCTCCTAAATAAAAATATGACAGTAACGTTTCACATTTTGTAAATACATAACCTAATTTTATTTAAACGTATTTTTTATATTTATTGTCAATCATCAATATTTTTTAATCAACTAAAAATATTCTAAATCGTTTGCATTTCAGTAAATATGCAAAGGACTATTTAATTTTTAAGTAAAAAAAGAATGCTTCTTTTAGAAATTCATTGCATTTTGTAAATATAAAATGGCATATTACGTTTTGAGAATGTAATTTAATTATTACTACACTTATAAGGATTATTGTTTTCTAAATGCTTTACACAAAAACAGTTAAGGACATGCTACCATCTTCAATGCGATTCAAAACGGAACTGCTTGTGCAAACAGTTCATTTGTATTCTATTCCTCTGAAGATGGTACGAAACTGTATTACCGAAACGTACATCAGTTTTAAGTAATTTGACTATTCTTTTTATATTCTTCTTCTTTTCTGCTATGATTATTATCATTATGTTCAGTATAATGATCCACCTTCCCTAGCTTCGTCAATTCTACTTTCGTTGACGCGTTTCGGACTAGTCAATCTGATGTGCTACCATCTTCAATGCGATTCAAAACGGGACTGCCTGTGTGAACAGTTAATTCGTGTTCTATTCCTGTCAGAAGAAGGTACGAAACTGTATCACCGAAACGTACATCAGGTTCAAGTAATTCGACTATTCTTTTTATATTTTTCTTCTTTTCTGCCAGGATTATTATCACTATGATAATGATCTGCCTTCCCTATGATAATGAGTATAATGATCTGCCTTCCCTAGCTTCGTCAATTCTACTTTCGTTGACGCGTTTCGGACTAGTCAATCTGATGTGCTACCATCTTCAATGCGATTCAAAACGGAACTTCCTGTGTAAACGGTTACTTTGTGTTCTATTCCTCTGAAGATGGTACAAAACTGTATCACCGAAACGTACATCAGGTTCAAGTAATTTGACTATTCTTTTTATATTCTTCTTCTTTTCTGCTAGGATTATTATCACTATGTTCAGTATAATGATCCGCCTTCCCTAGCTTCGTCAATTCTGCTTTCGTTGACGCGTTTCGGACTAGTCAATCTGATGTGCTTACACAGCTACCATCTTCAATGCGATTCAAAACGGAACTGCTTGTGCAAACAGTTAATTTGTGTTCTATTCCTCTGAAGATGGTACGAAACTGTATCACCGAAACGTACATCAGGTTCAAGTAATTCGACTATTCTTTTTATATTCTTCTTCTTTTCTGCTAGGATTATTATCACTGTGTTCAGTATAATGATCCGCCTTCCCTAGCTTCGTCAATTCTACTTTCGTTGACTCGTTTCGGAGAACCGCCATCTTCAAAAACTATATCTACACTCTAAGTAATTCGACTATTACGTCTGTTCGCATCAAATTCTTTTGTTTTTGTGTTCATTACAAAACAAAAACAGTTTCCGCTCTCTAATCTTTCCCACACAATCGACAAAACACCGTTATTCCGGTATACCAACAAAAGTTGCCTAAAAGCTTGTCGTTTACTTGCGCCTTATATTGAACAAGTTTTGTATTTGCTTTGTCGCGCATCCATCTTCCCAGCTGTCCCACTATCGCGCTCTTCTGTCAGCCGCTGTAATTAATGGCCGCTTCTTCTTGCCTAACTATGCCCGTAATTTTACCTGCCCCCCACCCCGCCCGGCCCGGCTCATCTAACTTGAATTGTTTGTTTTTCGTTGTGAAAAAAAAATGTAATTAAAAGTCGAGTCAGAACATGCACAGTTATAAACGGCGTTAGTTTGATACAGGGTAAATTAAAAATTTTAAGACAAGAAGGTAAATACGGCGATTAATTAGTTTTTAAATAAATTAGTACCGAAAGAAAAGAAACAGGTAATTAGTGTATCGATACGTATTTCTTTTGAAATCGAATAAAATTAAAGCAGTTGTAAAACATAATGGATACAGTAGACAAACTATGATAAACTGAACTTATTTCTGATAGCGTAACATATTTAAAATGTATAAAAATTGTAAACCTTTCTACATAATTTTTAAAGTTAAATTTTATTTATTAAATATATATATATATATATATATATATATATATATATATATAATAATTATTATTATTATTATTTGCGTATAGACCCTGTTGGATCACGCAAAGCACTCCGACTCATGTCTTGTTCCTTCTAATCCTCCACACCTCCCTCATCCTGTCCCCATGGATCCTCTTCCGCTCCTCCGTCCATTTTACCCCTGCTCTCTTCGGGATTTCATTTTCTGGGATCTTCCAACCGAGCATCTTTCTCCTGTATGCGTTCCTGTCTTCAACATCTGTTGAGTCTATTTCTGCGTCTTGTAGGTCTATTCTGACTTGTGCGATCCACGACGTTGTTGATTTGACTCCTTGTATGTACTCAAGGATTCTGTTGGCAAGTCTCGTTGTTGGAAGTCTTCTTCTGATATCTGCTGTCAGGTTCGATATCTTCTCTCTGGTCTTACGGGAGTGCAATCTGTACAATCTGTAACCCGTCTTCTGTTAATCTCGGGCCAAGGATCTTCCTCAAGATTATGCGTTCTTCCTTCAAAATGTCTTCCATGGTAGTATATATATATATATATATAATATCGGTTAAAACGTGCAACGACGTTGTCCGACGCCTTAGATTCCACTCTTTCCGATCTTCCCATTGTCCGATTTGTAAATTTCAATCACTCATAGCTTTACGGATTCCTTCCATCCAGCTCTTTCTTGGTCTTCCTCTTGCCGTTTTTAAGGTCGGCACCCACTCCATTGCTTGTTTCGCCAGTCGCGCTTGGCTCATCCGTTGGACATGACCCCAAATTAACTGACTCCTCTCAATATCCTTTATAATCGTGTCCCCTATTCCCATCTGTTGACGAATTACCTCATTTCTTATTCTTTGGACTCTCGATATCCTAGCAGATCTTCTCAACGCATCCATTTCTACAGCCTCTATCCTTTTCTTGGTTTTTTCTTTAATATTCCACGTCTCAGCTCCATATATTAAAAAACTCTTAATAATCGCATTATATATATTGAGCTTTTGTGATCTTGTTATATTCTTACTCCATAATACGCCGTTCAAGCATCCTATTATTTTCCTTTTTTCTGTTATTCTCGATCTTATTTCGTTTTCATCCGTACCGCTTTTGTCGAACTTTACGCCCAAATATCTACACTCTTCACATGGTTGTATGTCCTCCGTAGAGGCAATGTCTAGACTACTCATTTTGTCACCTGTATATAAATATTTTGTTTTTCCTGTGTTCATACATAATCCCCACTTTTCATATATTTCTTTTAACTTACGCGTCTTGTATTGTAGATCTTCTTTGTCTCCTGCAATTATAGCTTGGTCATCTGCAAACTGTAAAGTGTAAATCATCGAATCGTTTAAAGGTACTCCCATCCCGGAGCGCTTTCAGAACAAAAAACCTTTTTCTTCTTCTCTTCGTTTCACCCTCTTTGGGGTACGCTGAATCAATCATTTCTTGCGCGCTGTACTTTTCTTTGTTCCCAGTAGCTCTTCATTCTTTCCGATCTTCTTTTCCTCTCCTCTTCCGAAATGACAGGTTTAGGTCTTATTTTGGTTTTATCTTGGAATCTTATTCTTTCGTCCTTGGTACTTATCTTAGCAGTTTGGTCAAGCAGTGAATTTTCTGTAATTTTTAATTCTATTAGGTCTTTTTCAATTTCTTTAAACCAGTTCGGTTTTGTTTTACGATTATGGAAAAAATCAAACACCCGTTTCGTTAATCTATTAGAGTTCATTCTAAGAAGATGGCCGTAAAATTTTTTTCTCCTTTTTCTCATAGTATCTGACAGTTTTTCAATTTTCTTGTAGAGAGCGTCATTTCTTATATATACTACCTTATTATCCTGAAATTTTGTTCCTATAATTTTTCTTAGGATTTTCCTTTCCGTTATTTCAAGCTTTTCTATCTGGCCTATGCGATTCATGGTTAATGTTTCTGCTGCGTAAAAAACCTTTTTATTAAACATGTTTTTATTTAATTATCCAAAAATTTGTACTACACGAAATTTTTTACACAAAATTGGTTGTCACTAACACTCGACCATGCGGAGAAGGAAGCGATCCCACCGTACCTTCAGCTCATACTACCCTCACTCGTCTACTCAAGATACATACAGGAGCCGCCTCGGTGGCCTAGTTGATAGCGTACTGGGCTTTCACCCCGAGGACTCGGGTTCAATTCCTGGCCAGGGCTTGGCATTTTCATACGCTATAAATCATCCCATCGTCTGCATTAGCCCAAGCGTGCACAATAGTCGGACGTTAAAAAAAAAAAAAAAAAAAAAAAAAAAAAAATGCAGGGCTCTTTATGGGTGGACCTCATTTCCCTAGTTACTTGTGGGTGTTTTTATTAGTAAGAATGAGCGGGATCTCACTACACAACAAAAAGCTGGCCAAATAGAACAAAAGCCTCTTAATAAGAGAAAGAAAACTTGAATAGGAATTAGTAAAATAGAGTTTTGAAAAATTGGGCAACTTAAAAATAATATGTTTTTAAAATTCGCTTCCATTACGTCAGCGACAAGCTATAATGCCTACTAAAAATTTAATTTCCGGAGTTATACGGAAAATCGGTATAATTTTCCAAAATCAGTTCATTTGTTCCCAAATTTTAATAATTTGAAATTTCACAACCGAACAGATTTTACAAAATTTAAGTACAATAAATTTGTTTCGGTAAAGTTTAAAGATACGTTTGCGTCTTCATGCGCGAGAGTCGCGCAACCTATCGGATTTACTTTGAAACACAATCTAAGACAGTAAAGAATATGATCTTCGGGTGTCGTTAGGCAATGCGTTTGACAATGTACAAAAATACGAGACGGGTAAGGACGGTGTACTAAAGAACAGCCGATTCTCACGTGATTTTTAAGCTTGAAAAGAATTAATGGACTGTTAGAGATGAGCTTAGGACCGCTTTGATTGGACGACCGGTTTGGTAGGTTTTCTGGACCAAGGAAGACAAATGATGTGTCACAAAGATGAACCACGGGCAACGGTATTTTCAGAAACTAATTATTTCGTTGAATAGTAATTATTATAATTGAATATAATTTGACGTCAAAGATAATGGTCGTTTCGAAGTTGAAAAACAGCAAAAAACGCGAGACTTGTTATGAAATTCCGTTAAAACTTTTGGAGTATTATTACGATTGGATGTTTTTTTTTCAGAAATGTGCGTAACGTAGATTTGTCGAGCCGCTTAAACTGTCGCATTAATTTTTTTAAACTTTTCTTTTTTGATTTGGAATAAAATTTAACACATTGTTTCATATACGTATACGTAATATTGTTTTTTTTGTGTTTAACGTCCGACTATTGTGCACACTTGGACTAATGCAGACGATGGGATGATTTATAGCGTATGAAAATGTCAATCCCTGACCGGGAATCGAACCCGGGTCCTCGGAATGAAAGCCCAGTACTCTATCCACTAGGCCACCGAGGCGGCTACGTACTATTGTAATATAATATCGGTTTTGGGTTTACTTTCTTCGTGAAATCAAATCGAAATTTTACACAAAAAGGAAAGTGTTGAATCGATTTTATCGGGTAATGAACTTGCACGAGCTATTAATAAAATCGATTTTTGCGTAGTTTGAAACAAATCCATATACAGTAAAAACCTCTCTACAGCGGCATTGAAGGAAACCGCTTAAAAGAGATTTTTTCTATAGAAATTTGCGCTTCACCAAAACTTGTTTAAAATGTATTTTTATTTGTAGAATGTGTTATACACTATTTTGAAGTAATGAGTGCAAGGTTTATTGAAATAAAACTACAAGACGTACAGTGTTTAAAAAAAAAACAATACCCCGCAGGGGGTGCAGACTAGCTGCACCTATTGAGAGGTTTAGACGTCCCTCTCGGTACCTGAGTAACACACTTACATTTGCAACACTGCACTTACGACTTTAACACTTTACACTCACACTTACATTTAGGGAGGCGATAATAGCCTCAATGTGCTTTTCACCTTAAAATAACAAAATAAATACATAAATAAATAAAATAAAAAACGATAGGCATAATCGTCAAATAATACTGTAATTGCGAGAAAAAGGCAATATTTTGCCGAAACTACTGAAGAATATTCTTGAAGGTATTCCCTTTACTATAGCTTGCTAATAGAAGAAATACCTAAATTAAAATTTCGGAAAACATCTACTTGCTTCACGCCTTTCTCTAACTCACGCAAAACTCTAACCTTTACATCTAACGATAAAATTGTCTATTTAGATGCCATTACAATGTATTGTAGATGCCATTACTGTGTTTTGTAGTCACGAAACACTCGATTCAGTTGACGCACTACGCACTGCTTTTAACACTCGAATGACATCGGCGTACTGAGAAACAGGGTAGAAGAGTAGGAAGTGTGCACGTGTTTCGCCGCTATAGAGAGATTTCTGCGATTTTGTCGGCCTCAGCTAGAAAGTATTATGTGTATTTAATATAAAAATAGAAAGGGACCAACACATTTTACCTTTATAGAGAGATTTCCGATATTACGAGATTCGCAATAGAGAGTTTTTACCGCATTTAGTTTAGCGATCCTTCAAAACGTAACCTAAAAGTCGGTATTTGCGTTCATTTCTAAGTCCTGGGTCTGGGGTTTACTACGATGGCCAGTAAAAGCCTCACCGTCTACCACAGACAGACAAAATCTAAGCGAGTTGCACAGAAAAATCAGCCGATTGTGATTTCAAACCGGCTGTCGTCTGACACAGAAGACTGGCCACGTACGGCGCATTACATCCTCGGCCATATGACCAGCCTCATATTATGTCACTTTAAACAAGATCCACAAGGCATTGGATACTGTATTATTATTATTAAAGTCTGATTGTGTTAAATAAAGTATTGTTCACTGCTTGATAATTTGTAAAAACATTGCCAGAGCATATATTAGATTAGATTACATACTGAAAGGGTTTATAAGACTGCGATCGACGGACCTATTGTGCAACTAAACCTCTTAAGTACTACTTCAGAAGATTGGCGCCCACAGTAAGTTCCAACAATCCACTGACTTGCCCAGGATGCTGGAGGTACCTGTTGTCCTGGAAACCAAAACCTCTTAGCGTCCTGCTAGCAAGAGCCTCGCAATCATAAATTATGTTATGCAGTTTCCTTCTCTTTCCTGAATAACCTAAACATGCATTCTCCTTGGTATATCTATCCTGTTTATGTGCACCCTAAGACCACAGTGCCCAGTAACAACCTCCGTGATTTTCCTGAATTGTGCTCTGCCGAAGACAAAAGTTGCTCCTTTGTCTTTCAACGATAGAAAGATCCTTAATTTCCTCAGGATCGATAAACTCAGAAGCAGATACCAGTCCAGCCAGTCGGTCTGCCTCCTCACTATCCTCAACCCTGGAACCCAGTGAAGATTAACCTGGTTTCCCAGGTATAGAGAACTGAGGTTATCCAGACACTCCCAGATCAGTTTGGACCGAATTAAAGGACCCACAAGTACTTCGATTGCTACGTGACTATCGGTATAAATATGAATACGAGTTTTTTGAAAGATTTTCAAATTCTTCCGAAGACAGTCATTGATGGCCATTACTTCAGCTAGGAATACTGTTGCGTGCTGTCCCAAGTGAACAGCTTTCTTTGTCCTTGGTCTCGGGCAGTAAGCTCCAGCACCAGTGCTTTTCTGTCTTGGTCCATCTGTCACTTTGTCAGAGCCTAAGTAAGACTAATAAAATCCGTGCCATTAAAATGACACTGTCAATAGTCTTAAAGGAAACAAGTTTACTAAATTACTGAAGAGAATGCCTTTTGTTACTTGCGTGATAGGACAAAGCTAACAACCGTCCTAAAGGCAAAACACACTCAAAGTACTCGCAGATAATTAAGGAGGATTTCCAAAGTGTTTATACAGCGAAATATATTAACTCAATTAACAGCACATGCTACCCTTTCAAGTTCCCCTAATACGTAGTAACGTTTCAGACTGTCCCAATCCACGTGTTTCCCACTTAACAAAGGTGTTTTTCAAATCGTGCGCCCCTTTTATCTAAAATCGGTAAACGTGTTTACACTGTTATACAAAACAAATAATCCGCGGCAAATGTCTCGCTGACGTGACAGAAGCAAATTTCCGAAAGTATTTTTGTTGATGTTTTTTGAAGTTTTAATTTTACCATCACGTACAGCGTTAAAATCTGCACATATTTGCATTTTGTTAAAGTACATTTGAAAATACGAGTGTTAACAAGTGAAATTCGTTATACAATTTCAAAAATAGCGGCCATTTTTAAATCTTTTAAAATTTGTAATTTTTTTGTCATAAACGTTTTTTGAAAAGCTATTTTAATATAGTAATCTGCGTTAAAAACTGCGTATATTAGCCCCCCCATGGGGTGCAGACTAGCTGCACCTATTGAGACGATTTAGACGTCCCTCGCGGTACCCGAGTCTAACACACACTTACGCTTACAACACTACACTTACGATTGTCCCCGTAGGAGGGTGCAGACTAGCTGCACCTATTGAGAGGATTTAGACGTCCCTCGCGGTAACCGAGTCTAACACACACTTACGCTTACAACACTACACTTATGACTTTAACACTTTACACTCGCACTTACATTTAGGGAGGCGATAATAGCCTCAATGTGTTTTTCGCCTTAAAGTAACAAAAAAGCGTATATTAGCGTTTTGAAATTTCAAAATTCATTGGAATTAAGGAAGTTACTTCAACGGCGGTCAATTTACGTTTTTTATTATCAATGTAATTTAATTTTAATGCTAATTATGATGTCGAAATCTGAATTTAAAAAGGTAAGATAAGGAAAATACATTCGGGATTTTGATTCTATTAAGTCAGCAAGACAACTGTGTGCGCTAATATTCTATTTTGAATGTAGTGCAGTGATTTGCGTTATAAATGTGTTTTAAAATTTTTAAAATATTGATTTAAAAATTTTTGTTTGAGACTATGTTTGATAAAATTGAATGTTTTTATTAAAAAAAAAAAATTGAACATTTTGCAATTAATGTGAAAAAGTTCTTTCATTAATAATGTGCAATGTCTTGCATTGTAGATGTAGGTTACAGTCACTTGAGTTCTTTTTAGACAATATTATGAATAACAAGCCTATCAAGAGTTCAAGTCTTTCTTAACAATTCGAAACATGCAAAAATAAAGCACTTTATGGCGAGGATATTAGCAAAGACTTTAATAAAACGGAAGAATAAAGCATTAAGTTTGTAAATCTGAAAGATAACTGATTACGACTGTAAGACCGCCCTAAAGGTTATCTCGGCCCTTTCGTCATCCCCCTAAAACAGAACAATGCAAATTACTGCGCGGGTTTTTGATTCTCATAAAGCGAGATGAAGACAAGAGGAGATTTCGAGGGTGGGCCATTGTTTGATCAAGGCTAACAAGGGTGCAAATAAAGTTTAATGAGGGTTGCGACCGCCCTCGATGCATTTCACGAGGCTACAGAATGTCAGCTTATGTGTATATACAGTGTTAAACGTGATTTACTGTCAAGAAATTAAATTCGAGTACAGTGACGTGTTTAGTTATTTTTTTTTTTTTTTTTACGTTTGACTATTGTGCACACTTGGGCTAATGCAGACGATGGGATGATTTTATAGCGCATGAAAATACGAAACCCTGGCCAGAAATCGAACCCGGGTCCTCGGGGTGAAAGCCCAGTACGCTATCAACTATTCCACCGAGGAGGCCCGACGTTCTGGTGTATCGATCTATCGTTTGAAGAACATCGATGGCGTTAAAACATTGACGTGACAGTGTATCGATCTATCGTTTGAAAAACATCGATGGCGTAAATTTTTTTTTTCTTAACGTCCGACTATTGTGCACACTTGGGTATCGATCTATCGTTTGAAGAACATCGATGGCGTTAAAACATTGATGTTCCTGTGTATCGATATTTCGTTTGAAGAACATCGATAGCGTTAAAACACTGATGTTCCGGTATATCGATATATCGTTTGACGAATATCGATGACATTAGAACATTGATGTTCTGGTATATCGATCTATCGTTTAAAGAACATCGATGGCGTTAAAACATTGACGTGGCGGTGTATCGATCTATCGTTTGAAGAACATCGATAGCGTTAAAACATTGATGTTTTGGTGTATCGATCTATCGTTTGAAGAACATCGATGGCGTAATTATTTTTTTTTTTACGTCCGCCTATTGTGCACACTTGGGCTAATGCAGACGATGGGATGATTTATAGCGAGTGAAAATGCCAAGCTCTGGCCGGGAAACGAACCCGGGTCCTCGGGGTGAAAGCCCAGTACGATCAACTAGGCCACCGAGTAACGAAGAAAGTGCCATCATGGTAAGACCCAGACTTTGAATGAACGCTGACCTTTATTTTTAAGACCTTTTTCAATGATTCTTTGGCACTCAGCTTGGGTATTCACGATTTTTTTATGAAATATTTTAAAAAATATAAGGTCATTTTTTACTTATTCCCGATAGTTGGCAAACCTGTGCTTACATTTTGATTCGGGAATTTTTGGAATATATTTGAAAAAAAAATGATCGAATACGTCAGCGCAAATTTTGATTAAATTTTTAACAAAAAATCGGCTTCAAAAAAACTTTGCTTTGAAAAACCAAAAAATCTTCCAGTGATATGAGCAATCCTGACAGTCAGTGCTGAATTTCAAGGAAGTCAGTCATGCATAGTCTCCAGCTGACTGAGGCGATAAGAAAATTGATAAATTAATAAAAAATACTGGCCTTTCTAATGCCTTACTTTTTTTTGAAGAGTTAGCCGCCTCGGTGGCCTAGTTAATAGCGTACTAGGCTTTCACCCCGAGGACCCGGGTTCGTTTCCCGGCCAGGGCTTGGCATTTTCATTCGCTATAAATCATCCCATCGTCTGCATTAGCCCAAGTGTGCACAATAGGCGGACGTAAAAAAAATAATTACGCCATCAATGTTCTTCAAACGATAGATCGATACACCAAAACATCAATGTTTTAACGCTATCGATGTTCTTCAAACGATAAATCGATACACCGTCACGTCAATGTTTTAACGCCATCGATGTTCTTTAAACGATAGATCGATACACCAGAACATCAATGTTTTAACGTCATCGATATTCTTCAAACGATATATCGATATACCGGAACATCAGTGTTTTAACGCCATCGATGTTCTTCAAACGAAATATCGATACACAGGAACATCAATGTTTTAACGCCATCGATGTTTTTCAAACGATAGATCGATACACTGTCACGTCAATGTTTTAACGCCATCGATGTTCTTCAAACGATAGATCGATACACCAGAACGTCGGGCCGCCTCGGTGGCCTAGTTGATAGCGTACTAGGCTTCCACCCCGAGGACCCGGGTTCGTTTCCCGGCTAGGGCTTGGCATTTTCATTCGCTATAAATCATCCCATCGTCTGCATTAGCCCAAGTGTGCACAATAGTCGAACGTTAAACACCAGAAAAAAAATGAATTTTTTTTTGGTGTTTAACGTCAAAAAAAAAAAAAATATAATAAACACTCTCTATGGCGATGAAGTAAAAATTTGCCTTAAGTACACCTTGTCGTTTCGTGTATTACTTTCTAGCGCCTGAATACAGTTCATTGTTACCCTGTACACGCGACGCCTAACCAATCACCAGAGGGGTAGGCTATCGGTCACTGTGCACTATATTACACTCGGACCTGTAATTACGTTCAGGCTAAATTAATCATTCATCGGTAATTAATCACCTGGGCTAGTGTCACAACCAGTGATTGGAATATCATGGAAGTAAAATTAACTGGTACAGTATTTGTTGGTAAAGTGTGGGCTTCTGACTTTAAACTGACCGAGGTTGTAGATACTTTACCATATCCATATTCTTTCCTGTTCTTTTTCCGTTGTACTTGAGGGTTAAGACGATTTTAAGTGTCACAAGCATACCTACACAGCTATCTGTGCTCGTGGAACCTTCGCTACTAACAGCACCAAAAACATAAGTCAGTTAAATTGCAGACTGGTGAGACGAAGAGCTAATGTTTTCAGAAAAGTACTCCCATTCCACCTGCCCGCCTTGTCTCACACACGCTAAACTTTTTTTTTTGTTTAACGTCCGACTATTGGCACACTTGGGCTAATGCAGACGGTGGGGATGATTTATAGCGTGTGAAAATGCCATGCCCTGGCCGGGACTCGAACCCGGGTCCTCGTGGTGAAAGCCTAGTACGCTATCAACTAGGCCACCGAGGCGGCCCGACGTTCTGGTGTATCGATCTATCGTTTGAAGAACATCGATGGCGTTAAAACATTGACGTGACAGTGTATCGATCTATCGTTTGAAAAACATTGATGGCGTAAATATTTTTTTTTTTTAACGTCCGACTATTGTGCACACTTGGGTATCGATCTATCGTTTGAAGAACATCGATGGCGTTAAAACATTGATGTTCCTGAGTATCGATATTTCGTTTGAAGAACATCGATGGCGTTAAAACACTGATGTTCCGGTATATCGATATATCGTTTGAAGAATATGGATGACATTAAAACATTGATGTTCTGGTGTATCGATCTATCGTTTAAAGAACATCGATGGCGTTAAAACTTTGATGTTTTGGTGTATCGATCTATCGTTTGAAGAACATCGATGGCGTAATTATTTTTTTTTACGTCCGCCTATTGTGCACACTTGGGCTAATGCAGACGATGAGGATGATTTATAGCGTATGAAAATGCGAAGCCCTGGCCGGGACTCGAACCCGGGTCCTCGTGGTGAAAGCCTAGTACGCTATAAACTAGGCCACCGAGGCGGCCTCACACACGCTAACTAAACGGTCTTACTGTATAGGGCTTATAATTAAAAACGATAATTAAAAACTATGAAATATTTAATTTAAATACTAACCAAAATTAAATTATTATTTTCCCCTAATCTTTGTTAATTTCTTAGAAAATGAAATGACACAACATATCGTTACAAAAAGAGTTTAAAGATTGAAAGGGTTTTCGTTATAGGAAAACGCAACGAATAAAAAAAAGTATTTAATTTTAAATAGAAGAAGTTAATGTCTTATGAGTGAATTGAAAAACAAGACGTACTAGATGGCTTTTAGGATATTCTGTTTGTTTTTAGTTGAAATATGTTGCATCATTAGTGAAGATCTGCTGTATTAATGCAAATAAAAGCAGTGTAGCCAACTAAAAAAAAAAAAATTAGCCGCCTTGGTGGCCTAATTAATAGCGTACTGGGCTTTCACCCCGAAGACCCTGGTTCGATTCCCGGCCAGCGCTTGGCATTTTCATACGCTATAAATCATCCCACCGTCTGCGTTAGCCCAAGTGTGCACAATAGTCGGACGTTAAACACAAAAAAAAAAACTAAAATATTTTTACTCATTATCCATACAAGCGTTAACAATTTTTAATGAACAAAGTAATTTTTGAGAAAAGTATCGATAGAACATTTCACAGTTATTATACACAGTTGAAATGTATCACGTAAAATAATGAATTTTAGAAGTAATATATTTACGAGTGCAAGTAAAAAAATAAAGGGAATTTAATTTTCCCTCCGAATCACATGAACGTCAGCAATGATTGTTCTACTATCACTTATAACGTCTGTCAGCTGTTCATTGAAAGCACTGTTTCATTGTTACCTAATTGTGACTGTGTTTAAAAGACTACGTAAAATGTGTTTGATTGCACCAAGGAAGAAAGGCGAGCAGTGATACGTTTCCTCAATTCAGAAGGTGTGAAACCAGCAGAGATTGTGCATCGAATGCAGCAGCAATATGGAGAGAGTTGAAATTCTATTTACATTCTTCTTCTTTTCTGCTAGGATTATTGTCACTATGTTGAGTATAATGATCTGCCTTCCTAAGCTTCGTCAATTCTACTTTTGGTGACGCGTTTCGGAAAACCATCATCTTCAAAAACTATATCTATACTGGTCACCAATATTAAGGCCCGTCCTATTTATAATTGGATATTGGTGACCAGTACAGATATAGTTTTTGAAAATGGAGGTTCTCCGAAACGCGTCAACAAAAGTAGAATTGACGAAGCTAGGGAAGGCAGATCATTATTCTCAACATAGTAATGGAAAGAGTTGTTTCAAAGCAAGATCTACGTTGATCGCTTTAAAGTGGTAGGATTTCCCTGACTGAAGAACAGCGGCCTGGTAGGTCTTCCACTTCAAAGATTAATGACAATATTGAAGCGGTTAAACAAATGGTTCTCGATAGTCGACGAATTACAGTCGATAATACTACAAGTGAGTTGAATGTAAGAAATGGCTCAGCATATTCAATCATCCACGATTCTTTCAACTTTCGAAAAGTCTCGCTGGGTTCCACATCGACCAGCATCCACAAAGAAAATCGTTTCAAAATTTTGCCAGAAGCATTTAGAACGTTATGAAAAAAGAGATGAATTTATTAAGCGAATAACCGTTGTTGAGACATGGGTTCATTATTTTGAACCAGAGAGCGAGCGACGAAGTTTGGTGTGGAAACGTCCTTCATCTCCCCAAGGAAAAAAGTTCAAAACTCAGCTGTCTGCAGGAGAGGTTATGATGACGATATTCTGGGATATGGAAGGTTCAATCGTTAACTTCAAACCTAAAGGTCAGACAATAACTAGTGGCAGCTACTGCGTTTTTTGAAGTCAAAAAACAAATCCAAAAGTCGTGGTGACCTTTCCAAAGGCATGATTTCGCTTTAGGATAACGCTCGACCTCGTACGGATAAAAACACAGTCCTGTGACTTTAAAATCTCAGTTTTCAGCTGCTGGACTACCCTGCATATAGTCCAGACCTGGGTCCAAGAGATTTTCATTTTTTCGGTCTGCTAAAAGAACAGTTGCTAGGGAATCATCGATCTGACGAAGAGGCCGTACAAGCGGTGCAAAATTTTCTGAACACCGGGCCGAAAACCTTCTTCCAGGAGGAGCCGCCTCGGTGGCCTAGTTGATAGCGTACTTTTCACCCCGAGGACCCGGGTTCGATTCCCGGCCAGGGCTTAGCATTTTTATACGCTAAAAATCATCCCATCGTCTGCATTAGCCCAAGTGTGCACAATAGTCGGACGTTAAAAAAAAAAAAAAAAAAATTCTTCCAGGAGGGAATTCACACGCTGGTTAAAAAATAGACTAAGTACACAGAAGTAGGAGGGGATTATGTTGAAAAGTAACGCTAGTATCATTTATGTAAGTACAATAAATATTTTTTTTTCAATTTCACTTATAGACTTACCTGTAGTATTTTTTGTGACTATTTAATAACATTTTTTATGTACTGGTTCCCTTAACCTTAATAAGCAATTTACAACGCTGGCTGAAATTATTTAATTATACATACTGAACATGTTAATAAAAACACTAATTAATTACAAAGCTCACTTTAATTAATTAGCGTTTCTCTTAGTCAAACACAAACATTTTAACACTAACATTTGAATATAACTAATAACGATTGTTTATTTTTACGTAACGTAAACAAAGTCAGTAAACATAACTTCAGTTATCACAGCTGCGCTGCGTTAACATTATACATCTACTTCGCTACACCATAGAGTAAACATATTTGATCTGTGTTTTTATATTTCTAAAATAAATACGTGTGAACGTCTTTTTGAAACACCCTATACTTCGTACATCGTGTAAAATTTTACGTGCATGAAGGTAAATACGATATTTTACGGGATTATAACCGAAAATTCCTCGATAAGGGTTGGAAGAAGTGTCTTGTTCGCGGGGGACAATTTGAAATGTTAGCGGGGGAAGCGCAGCAGATGCTGGTAATTGTGTTAATCTATTGCGCTGCGTGAACACGCTGGGAACACCCATTTATCTGTGCTTGTAAAGTATGTGTCTTATTGGACAATTAATTGGCTGAATTAAAGCGGAATCTTCTTGCATAAAGTGGGTGCTTGAGTTTGCGATCAAGATAACCCGCAACTTCTGGAGCACCCTCTACAGATGTTAGAGAATTTCCATTGGGAAAATAAGCTATCAAGGGAAGGCACACATCCGGGAACTTGAAATGAGAAAATAGACGATATATTTTGAAAGATCTTTACAAATTCTATATTTGTATGTGTGTGCTTTATAACGCGTTAATAATTTTGGTAAAATTCAATCTTGGCATAAAGCCGATTTGACAGTTTTATCTATAGAAGTATCAAGATAAGGTTTTTTCACGATACCTCCTATTTCTCTTTATATACAGTAGTTATACATAGGGCATACTTTATATACAGTAGTTATAAATAGGGCATACTTTGTATACGTTAGCTATAAATAGGACCTACTTCACACACCGTGGTTATAAATAGGGTGTATAAGCACACCCCATGACAAAAAGAGAGTTGTCATACTTTACATACGTATTTATAAATAGGGCCTACTTCATATACCGTAGTTAAAAATACGGCCTAATTTTCATATACCGTAGTTCTAAATAAGGCCTACTTCATTTATGGATGCTATAAATAGGGCCTACTACATATGCAGTAGTTATAAATACGGCCTACTTTATATACAGTAGTTATAAATAGGACCTACTTCATACACCGTAGTTAAAATAGGGCCTATTTCATATACCGTAGTTATAAATAGGGCCTAAGTTTCATATACCGAAGTTATAAAAGGGCCTAGTGCATATACCATAATTATAAATAGGACCTACTTCATATACTGTAGTTAAAATATAATCTACTTCAAATACCGTAGTTATAAATAAGGCCTACTTCATGTATGGTAGTTATAAATAGAGCCTACTAAATATACTGTAGTTATAAATATGGCCTACTTCATATACACTAGTTATAAGTAGGAATTACTTCATACACCGTAGTTAATATAGGGCCTATTTCATATAAAGTAGTTATAAAAAGGGCCTAAGTTTCATATAGCGAAGTTATAAATACGGCCTAGTTCATATACCACAATTATAAATAGAACCTACTTCATATAACGTAGTTTAAATAGGGTCTACTTCATATACCGTAGTTATAAATAAGGACTACTTCATGTATGGTAGTTATAAATAGAGCCTACTACATATACTGTAGTTATAAATATGACCTACTTCATATACAGTAGTTATAAGTAGGACCTACTTCATACATCATAGTTAAAATAGGGCCTATTTCATATACCTTAGTTATAAATAAGGCTTAATTTTCATATACCGAAGTTATAAATAGGCCTACTTCATATACCACAATTATAAATAGGACCTACTTCATACACTGTAGTTAAAATAGAGCCTATTTCATAAACCGTAGTTAAAATAGGGCTACTTCATATACCGTAATTATAAATAGGGCCTAATTTTCATATACCGTAGTTATAACTAGAACCTACTTCATATACCGTAGTTGAAATAGGGCCTTCTTCATATATCGTAGTTATAAATAGGGCCTACTTCATATACTGCAGTTATAAATAAGACCTACTTCATATACATTAGTTATAAATAGGGTTTACTTTATATACAGAAGTTATAAATAAGGCCTATTTCGTATACATATACGGTAGTTATAAATATATCCTCATTCATACACAATAGTTATAAATATGACCTACTTCATATACGGTAGTTGGAAAGTTTAACTATATTTTGCAATATACAGCACTTAACATAAATTTTACGTTAACTGAAATAAATTTTACAATTTCTATTCTATTTTTATTGTTTATTGTTCGGAGATGTTAAGTCATTCTGTAGCTTTCGTGGAACGGAAGTAATCGCGGCATCCAAAAAAGGGGAAATTACTTTTGTTTAGGTGGTTGGTGAATATCGAAAATACTCTAAAGGGGAGACGGTGTCAGCTGGAAATACTGTGAGTCAGACCGAACACTCATGTTTTCTCTAGTCAACAAAGGTGAATATTCGCGTAGTTTTGGTTCTCTTTATAAGTAATGGGAACGAAACAAACTGCACTACTTATGTTGTGGTATATTCCACCATTTTGTTTGGTAAAGGGAAATGGGAGGATGTTTTGTAAGAAGGAAAAGCAAAGCTGTTCGATGAAGTGCGCTAACGGTAGACGCTGCGCAATGGTCGGTGGTAGAGCCAGTTGTGTTGGTTGTAGTGGTGGGGCAGAAAACACCAAACTGTTAAGAAAACTGCTTTTCTATAAACGAAAAAAAACTGTTTTTTCAAACGGAAACAAGCAGTTTGATTTTGACTGGTTTATGATTTGTTAAACAAGGAATGGACTGTTCTATTCGAACGTTGCCGCAAGCGCTAAAACTGTTTTCCTGCTGTTTTCCTGCTAACTGCTTTCCTGGCTAACTGCTTTTCTTCTACCTGCTTTTATGCTTTTTCCCTTTATTACAAAGTTGCTTGTTGCTTGTAATGAAGTAAGAACCGTTTGGTCAATGTCAACGTTTATCTCTATTTTGTTGCGAGTTGTAGTAACAACCTCTCACATTTTGTAGATACAGATCCTAATTTTATTTAAACATATTTTTTATATTTATTATCGATCATGAATATATTTTAATCAACTAAAAATATTCTAAATCGTTTGCATTTTGGTAAATATGCAAAGGACTATTTAATTTTTAAGTAAAAAAAGAAATGCTTCTATTACAAATTCATTGCATTTTGTAAATATAAAATGCATACATAATTATTACGTTTTGGAATGTAATTTAATTATTACTACACTTATAAGGATTATTTTTATCCTATATAAATTCTTTATACCAAAAAACAATTTAAGGACATGGTGGTAATGGGAATGAAAAATTAGTCTTAGAAAACTGAACGTATGTGCTTTATGTTTTAGCTGCTAATACAACTTTGAGTTTTAGTTTTCTAAACCTGTTTTTTCCAACTGTTTTAAAAAGCAGCTTTTTCCTTCAACAAACAGTTTGTTGACGTTTTGTAAAAATAGCATAAACGCCCATCTCTAGCTGGTTTTTGCAGACATGCGTCGTTATGATGCCCAAGAAAGGACGAAACTTGAGTGCGGGAATGAAATACCCAAAACTAAAGCGAAAATAGTTTTGCCAGGAATGTTGAGACGATAATACGAGAATGTTAGAAAGAAACCGCTTTCCATTGTAAGCCTCAGTGATGGCCAATGAGTATAAGAAAGTGATAAAGAAATCACGAACCGAGATAGCGATTCCAACAATGATGACGCTTTGATGCAATAAATGTTCGAAACAGAAAAAGTGTTTGGAAGCGGCGACTAGGAAGTCAGCTGTTGTCTAACAATATTTTTACAAAGATGATTCAAAAGGTCATCTGGTACAACGATACTGGGTTGCTGGAAAGACAACAGCCGCCTCGGTGGCCTAGTTGATAGCGTACTGGGCTTTCATCCCGAGGACCCGGGTTCGATTCCCGGCCAGTGCTTGGCATTTTCATACGCTATAAATCATCCCATCGTCTGCATTAGCTCAAGTGTACACAATAGTAGGACGGAAACACCAAAAAAAAAAGAAAGACAACAAGGACGAAAAGAGAAGAATACCGTTAAGTATCGAAGATAAACACTGCTGAAAGGCGCTGCGCATGAGTAAATAATATGCGTCCATCTCGAAGTTATACAGTAACGTGGATCTAATGGGGTATTTGTGTTTAGAAAGAATCTATGCTTAGGATTTAGCGTGTACGAGGTAGGGGTAAAAAGTTGCCGGAACTTGGACAGTGAACATTTATTGCATGTACGTTCACTTCAAAATACCCTTCTGTTGAATGTACACAATTCTTCCACCGTTCATAGAATTGTCCTAAAAGTCATTTCTAGAAATTTCGTTTAGCCTTTCGTCTTATTTTCCCTTGCAAGAGCAAATCAACAAAACGATGTCCCTTCAATGTCATTTTCAGTCATGGAAACAGGTAAAAATACAGTGATGCAAGGCCGGAAGAATAGAAAGGTGTTCTAGAGTGGTAACATTGTGTTTGGCAAAGTATTGTTTCATCAGCGATCGATGTGACGGGGCATTGTCATGCAACCAATCGTTACTTGTCCATTTTTCAGGTCTTTTCATCTAACTGAATCTCGTAGCCGTTTCAGGATCTCCTTGTACAGTTCTTTGTTAACTGTTTTTCTTAAAAAAAAACACCTCCAACAGCACTACCCTTCTCCTGAATGTACACGTTCTTCCACCGTTCACCCCGCAGGGGGGTGCAGACTAGCTGCACCTATTAAGAGGATTTAGACGTCCCTCGCGGCACCCGAGTCTAACACACATTTACACTTACACTTACAACACTACACTTACGACTTTAACACTTTACTCTCACACTTCCATTTAGGGAGGCGATAATAGCCTCAATGTGCTTTTCGCTTTAAAATAAAAAACAAATCTTCCACCGTTTCTACAATTGTTGGAAACACTCCCGAAAGCCATTTCTAGAAATTTCGTTTAGCCGCTAGTAGCATTTTCCATCGCTTCTTGCAAATCAGGAAAAACGATATCCATTCAATCATTTTCAGTCATGGAAACCGGTAAAGATCCGGTGGGTAGCTTTTTTCTTTCTTGGTTACGTTTTTTTATAAGCACCATGTTTTTTTACGTGTTTCCACGACTGGAAATGACATTGAATGGATATCGTTTTTCCTGATTTGCAAGAGGTTAAACGGAGTGGCTAAACGAAATTTCCAAAAATGGCTTTCGGGAGTGTTTCCAACAATTGTATGAACGGCGGAAAAATTTTTTTGGTTATTTTAAGGCGAAAAGCACATTGAGGCTTTTATCACCTCCTTAAATGTAAGTGTGAGTGTAGTGTTAAAGTCGTAAGTGTAAGTGTGTGTTAGACTCAGGTACCGCGAGGGACGTCTAAATCCTCTCAATAGGTGCAGCCAGTCTGCACCACCTGCGAGGGAAGAAGTGTGTAGATGCAGAAGAGTATTTTGAAGGAAACTAAGTAAATATAGATATTGTAGTATTGTCCTGAAAATTTTTGATTTTTAATAGCTATGAAAAATTGTAAGATTTAAAACGAAAAACGTGGGGCGCATCCAATAGGTAATAGAAAATGATCTCCTATTAAATTAGGAGCTACTTGATCTCCATTAGGAATTAGCCTACAGCATTTAATACATTTCAATAGGTCCCACGTTTTTCGTTTTACAAGTACAAGCTTATCTAGTAGTTATAACTTAATATAGATCACTGTGTGTCAGATGTTCATTCCACCGAATGGCTCTGATTGCCAGCTACAGCCTCAGCTTGATATGCTATCACTACACCAAGTCCTATGTGCTAGCACCTGCTGTTGGCGAAAAGCACATTGAGTAAAAGCCTCCCTAAATGTAAGTGTGAGTGTAAAGTGTTAAAGTCGTAAGTGTAGAAGTGTAAGTGTGTGTTAGACTCGGGTACCGCTAGGGACGTCTAAATCCTCTCAATAGGTGCAGCTAGTCTGCACCCCTGCGGAGGAAAAAAAAAAAGGTTTAAATTTATATTTTCAATAAATTTGCATTGACAAATTTCGGGAACGTTTTGACCCTACCTCGTATATCAGGAAGGCATAGCGCAACCCATAGAGTGAACATTCAGATACCGTAATAAATAAATTCAATTAAAGTTATTCTGTTTTTATCCCCAATGTGGAATCGAATCGCAGTATTGCAGCAGGTAAAAACAAGTGTATCAGCTTGCCAATACAAGTATCACTTAAACAATTCAATATTCAGTAATAAATAAATCGGCTGCAAAAACCGAGCAAGCCGAGTCCCCGGAGGGTTTGTGATTTCGGGCGTTCATTGAAAGCGTATTGATATATAATCTCCCAGGATACATGACGCAGGATGATAGCGAGTCCTGCAGCACAAAACTAATATTTTGATAAGGAACACAGCGGGATTACACTTTGTTAGCTGTGTTTGTGTAGGCCTGGATTACTGTTGCCGGAAAACAGCAAATACAAATTAAGTCGCCCGGGAGTGGGTTGTTTGTAATGTACGAAAATGTTATCGATTATATCTTGCAATGATATGCTTTCTTTCGAATTCGTGAAAATATAAAACGATAGTAGTTCTTATTGTTTATTCAAAATTTCATTTTTTTTATTACGTTATTAAGAATAATATATAATCTGAATATCAGGAGATTAAAAACCGTAACTTTTGTTAATTGTTTTTTTAAAAACATTCATAATTTATTGCTACTTTAGACTGATGAGGTGGAGGGATAAAAATTAACGAAAAGGGTAAAGCTTACGGCAGTAACTGCAGTCTCGAACCCACGATCTTGAAGTACACCCGTTCTGAATTGATGTTCTACCCAGTAAGGGAAGAATTAATAATATTGATGGAATGTATTAAGATCAAAACATCGTATTCAATATGGTAACAGGAGAACATGATATTCCGTATTTAGAACAAAGTATGGCATAACATAGTGTGCAATAAGACATAATATGCACTGTGACTACAAACAGAAGAACCTGACAGATTATAAGAAGAAAAAATACTAAATGGTTCCTAGTAACAGGAACACATAAAAGATTGTAACTATAACTAGTAACAGGAGGACATGGCAGGTAATACTAAGAACGTAGTACGAATTGTGACTAGTAACATAAGAATTCGGCGCATTATATTAAGAACAAAGTACCACACTGGATCGAACAGGAGAACATAACCGATTGTGATTATAACTGGTAACAGGATGACGTGGCAGACAGTACTGAAAAAACGTAGTTCAAATTGTGACTAGAGCAGAACGCGGCAGATTATATGGTATTGCGAGCAAAATACAACACTGTACCTCGTAACAGGAGTATATAACAAATTGCGACTATAGTAACAGGAGAAAATGACAAACGGTACTAAGAACAAAATAGCATACTATAACTAGTAACAGGAAGACATAACATGTACTAAGAACATACTACCCACTGTGACAAGTAACAGGATGACATGACAGATTGTAATAAGAACGAATTACGCGCAGTACCTATTAACGGCACGAGATGTTAGGTTGTGCTAAGAACAAAGTAGCGCTTCTCAGTAACATTTGGATATTCCCGTCTGTAACAGGGACACATAAACAGAGCTAATGTATACAAAGGACCTGCGTATTTTGTCTGTTTTCTTGACGTTATATAGCATCACATTAACTTTTAATAAGTAGCAGAGTGCATTACGTTGTTTTGTTATTGTTTGTGGAGTCAAAGTCACAGATAGCGGTACAATATGGCTACCTTTTCTGTCAGATGTACAATATAATAATATTAAACGAGCTATTTCTGTATGCATGTACGTCCATGTTATCTCGAAAACGGATCTATTTTTTTGAAAATTTGTATACAAAGGTTATTTTACGCCCGAAAGCGATTGCGCGAGGTCTCATATCTGCGAAAAACCGCTAAATAGCTAATTTCATGTTATGTAAACGTCATTCAATACAGTAATTACCAGATCTCGTGGATTACTAACCATGGGGTAGCACCTCGGTAGGACTATGCAGCGGTGTAAGATCGATTGTGACTGAACTTTATAACAACACTAGCATTACCCGCCGCGGCTTCGCCCACGAAACTTAAACTTTTCCAGTAATATAATAATTTAGAAACATAAAAAAATAATAATAAAAGCGTGATTATCTAAACTCATGATTATTTTACAAAGAATATGAAAAAATATTATAACCTGAATATGTTTTTTATTGTCTTCAAACGTGTTCCATTCGAATTTAAGAAAATCTGATAAAAATATTTTTCTCCAATACAAACATTGTGACTCTTTTATAATTTTGTCTTTTTAGGGGATGAATTCGGTGGGGGGGATGCTGAATTATTTGTATTATAATGTGTGTTATAGAATATTTTGTTTACTTTTAAGAAAAGCCGATAAAAAATATTTTTCTCCAATGAAAACACTCTTTTTCTCCAACTATACCTCTTTTTTACATTTTTATTCTTTTAGGGGATGAATTCGGAAAAATATTGAAATATGTGTTTCATTATTTGTGTTTCATAGCATATTTCTAGAATGGGAAATGGTGAAAAATATATTTCATTACTTATATTTAAGAGTGACTATGTTACGTTTTAAGAAGGTCAGACGAAAAACATATTTTTCCAATAAAAATTGTTGTACGTGATTTTTATCTCTTTAGGGGGTGAATACTGAAAAATCGTTTTTCAGTGCACCGCTACATGTGGTGGTAACCCTAAAATTTTCAAATCTTTAGCTATTATAGTCTCAGCTATATTTTGATTATTAAAGTTTGACTCGGTAAGTAGTTTAATGGCGTAAAAATCAAATTTTTGCAAAATCCTTTCTTAGTGTACCTTGACATTGTTGTAAGAAGGTACCCTGAAAATTTCAAGTCTCTAGCTATAATAGTATTGGCTGTTCGTTGTTTATTAAATTTGGACTGGGTGAGCAGTTTAATGGCGTCAAAATCAATTTTTTGCAAAATCCTTCCTTAATGCACCTTGACATTTTTGTAAGAAGATACCGTGAAAATTTCAAGTCTCTAGCTATAATAGTATTGGCTGTACGTTGTTTATTAAATTTGAAGTGGGTAAGTAGTTTAATGGCGTCAGAATCAAATTTTTACAAAACCCTTTCTTAATGCACCTTGATATTGTTGTAAGAAAATACCTTGAAAATTTCAAGTCTATAGCTATAATAGTATTGGCTGTACGTTGTTTATTAAATATGTACTGAGTAAGTAGTTTATTGACGTCAAAATCAAAATTTTGCAAATTCCTTTCTTAGTACGCGCTTACATATTAAAACGAAGGTATCCTCAAAATTTCAAGTCCCTAGGTTTTATAGTTTGGGCTGTACGTTGATCAGTCAATCAGTCAGGACTTTGCCTTTTATATATATAGATTTTTAAAGCCAAGACTACTAAGGATTAATTTTCAGATCAAGACATTCACATACCAAGAATTACATTAAACTCTAGCAAAAGTAAACCTGGATATGTTATGCAAGGCCATTGATTTCCCGTCAAACCAGCTTTTGCAATGCTTATAAATATGTGTACGTATAATATTTTTGTAGGCATGGCATTTAGGTTTTTTTGTATCTAAAGACAAATTTTCTAAAATTTTATTTATAGAAATAATAATTTAAACGTGTAAGGTGTTTTGCTGTTTTTAATATTGCGGATGATGCACAATAAATACGAGGTGTGTTCAGAAAGTAACGAGAATTTTTAAATTTCGCAGGCTTGGAGAGTCCGATTATAAAACATTTTTTTATTATGTTGGTATACATGCGCTTGAAGTATAATAAAACTTTCAGCTGTTTTCATTGTTGACTTTGTCTGTGACAGCCACTAAGGGCAGACGTGTTTTTATGAGCTCGACGATTTTCGTTTGTTAAAAGAAATGGATCAAAGAATTTGTATCAAATTTTGCGAAAAAAATGGAATAAAGTGTAAAAAAGTGTGTGAAGTGTTAACAAAGGCCTATGGTGAGTCTGCTACGAGTAAAGCAAGAGTTTACGAGTGTTATAAGCGTTTCCAAGAAGGCCGTGAAGACGTTGAAGATGACGAACACCCTGGACGCCACAGCATATCAACAACCGATAAAACATGGAAAAAGTGAAAGAAATGGTTACGAACAATCGCCGAATCACAATCAGAGAGGTTGCTGATGATGTTGGCATATCGATTGGATCATGTCATGACATTGTTTCCAATGTTTTGTGTATGAAACGCGTGGCAGCAAAATTCGTTCCAAAATTGTTGAATTTTGAACAAAAACAGCGGCGAATGGAAGTCGCTCAGGAGTCACTAAATGAAGTCAACGACGACGCAGAATTACTGAAACTCATTATAACAGGTGACGAAACATGGGTTTACGGGTATGACTTCGAAACTAAGGCTCAATCATCCCAGTGGAGGCATTCTGGCTCGCCAAGACCGAAAAAGGCTCGACAAGTGCGGTCGAACGTGAAGGTTATGCTCACTGTGTTCTTCAATATTAATGGCATAGTGCATCATGAATTCCTGCCACCAGGTGAAACGGTCAATAAGGAGTACTACCTACAAGTTCAACGCCGTTTGCGTGAAGCAATATGAAAAAAACGCCCGTATCTGTGGAAAAACAATCAATGGTTTTTGCACCACGATAATGCACCAGCTCACACTTCATTGCTTGTTCTGAATTTTGGGCAAAAACAGTACTGTAACGATGCTCCAGCATATTCGCCAGACACGGCTCCGTGTGATTTTTTCCTATTTTCAAAAATAAAGAGAACCTTAAAGGGCCGTCGTTTTACAGACGTAGATGACATTAAAAGCGCATCGCTGAAAGAACTAAAGGCTATCTCAAAGATCGAGTTTGAGAAGTGTTTCGAGGATGGCACAAGTACATAATCTCCAATGGGGACCATTTTGAAGGCGACAACATTAATGTAGAAGAATAAATAAATATTTTGTTAAAAAAATTAAAATTCTCGTTACTTTCTGAACACACCTCGTATATTGATAAACATACGAGTTTAGATTTATAATAAATATAATCTAAGAAATATACAGTGAACTGAGAGCCATATTGAACGCGACATTTTAATTATATGTATACAAAATATATTTTATTTTGTATAAAATAACTTTTTATTAATACAACTTTTATTTACAGGAGTAATTAATTATAATTTTATACACAAGGAGAGATTCAACTGCATACTTCATGTCAGTTCTTAATGTACTTTTTGTTCCTATTATCAGCAATCATTGAAGTGACTACTTCTTATCGCGGGGTATCGGCGTATGTTTTGCACGGGGAAAAATTCAGTTTGCCGTCACGGAACGCTGTAATTTTTTTTAGTGATTAATAAAATATATTTTTCAAGTGAAAACTCGTATGGTCGCGGTTGACAAAACATGGGTATAAACATTTGCTTTCACGTCACGCTTGAATCCGTAATGCACACCTCACAACTTATATTGTTCTTACTGGAAGTGACTTCTAAACAGCTGATTTCGCACCTTCAATATCATTTAGCCGCCTCGGTGTCCTAGTTGATAGCGTACTGGGCTTTCACCCCGAAGACCCGGGTTCGATTTCCGGCCAGGGCTTGGCATTTTCATACGATATAAATCATCCCATCGTCTGCATTAGCCCAAGTGTGCACAATAGTCGCACGTTAAATAAAAAAAAAAAAATCATTTAATTTAAGGTTGTGTTTATTGTTATTGTTAATTTTAAAAATGTATATTTTCTAAATTTGTGTAGTTATATTGTTTAATGTGCACGACCTATGCCAATTTTTGAATGCTAGAATCACAAATATTATATTTATTATTATACTTAGACAGTATAACTGTCAACAGTAGGGTTATAAAATGATTAATTATTAAAGTCCCTTATATAGCCTAAGATATTCAAATTCATAATCTGTGACAGTTTTAGTTAGTTTTTAAGTTGTGTACACACGCACGCGCGGAATTTAATACGAAAATAATTTTCAATAGTAGAATTTTCCTGCGTGTATCTAAATTTTTATAAAAATAATTAAATTATAATAGTGGAGAAGTATACAGTCAGGCGTGCCAAAAGAAGTAGTCACTTTTGTCGGCCAATTCTGCAATGCCTAATTTTTTAAATATTTTCTTATTTTGTAAATAATAATTTGAATAACTTATAATAATTATGTTTCTTTTAATTTTAAATAATTGTTATACGTAATTTGACTGATAAGCGGTAATTTACTTGAATAGTGGTGTTTTTGTTGTGTGGGTGTGTTTCGTTCCTGTTGATTATTTTCTTCTGTAGATCCCAACGTACAGATTTCATAATAGTCCGTCTTAATTATACCAATACAATTGTACTGCGTTTTCTTTATTATTAAAAAAATCTGTAAAATCTTTAACAGAACAATTGTACTGCGTTTTGTTTTCTCTTAAAAAATCCGTAAAATCTTCAACAGAATAAACAGATCTTTTCTGCCGTGAAAAACGTTGCCAAAACATTATTCACTTTTGTTTTCGACACTGGTAGTTTTGTCTCGCAAGAGAGTTAGTTAGCGCGATGTGTTTTTCTTGTCACTTGTAGGTCCTGTTAGACAACGTCATTAAGGTGAAGTGTGGTCGGCACTTCGAACACCGTTAGCGTATTTCCAATCGAACGGCGTATTACTAATCTTAATCAGGACTGACTGTAACGGAGGAACATTTATACTGAAATGCCAATGATTATCCTATTCTCGATAAACTTGGAAAGATTAGCCGGAGACAGAAATTAGAGTCGAAGAACTGGTTCGCTACCGAGTAACGAGTAAATTATACAAAAAGCGCAAGGAGTTCAATAACTCTGTTCTGTAGTTAGCTTCTTAATAGATAAAATAATATATTTAAGGATAATTCTCTTTGGTGCACCCATCATTTCAGTGACTTCTTTTACAATATTAGCGCAAAAACCTACGCAATATAATCTACACTTCCCTTAGGCAAATTCTAGAGTCAAGTTATACGCAGTAGTTAGCATTTCACTGCGCTGGAACTTAAATTATTACATTTATTTGTTTTTATTACCGTAAGACCAATGTACAGCCTTTGCAAAGACTTGTGTATACTTTTAAGTCTTTAAGATATATATTAACATTATAACATTATATAGTTAATTACTTTTAGGATTTATAGATGTTATTTTAAGATGTTATTTTAATTTGTTATTTTAAGTCTTATTTTAATTTGTTATTTTAAGTTGTTATTTTAATTTGTTATTTTAAGTTGTTATTTTAAGTTGTTATTTTAATTTGTTATTTTAAGTTGTTATTTTAAGTTGTTATTTTAAGTTGTTATTTTAATTTGTTATTTTAAGTTGTTATTTTAATTTGTTATTTTAAGTTGTTATTTTAATTTGTTATTTTAATTTGTTATTTTAATTTGTTATTTTAATTTGTTATTTTAATTTGTTATTTTAAGTTGTTATTTTAAGTTGTTATTTTAAGTTGTTATTTTAATTTGTTATTTTAATTTGTTATTTTAATTTGTTATTTTAAGTTGTTATTTTAAGTTGTTATTTTAAGTTGTTATTTTAAGTTGTTATTTTAATTAGTTGTTTGTTTGATTTAGTGTTATTTTTATTTTGTTGTTTTTTACATTGCAATTTCGCGTCATGGCAACAATGAAAAACTATCGAATATTGGAAACCGGTAGCATCAGAGCGTAGAAAAAACAATTTTAAAGTGACATTTTTAACAATTCAACGTTTACACCTAAACTACTGAACCTATTTCGATCAATCATGACCCCAGTTAACCGTTGTGGTTGCAGGTTGTGCCTTTTCATAAAAAAAATGAATTCTTTTATTGTAAAATAACAAACAATAAAAAATAGAACGAAAAAATTAAAGAAGGCCCTAAACTTTGGGAACGTATAAGAAAAAGTCGCTTTCCATAAAGTCGAAATAGGACATTATAATACGGTCACAAGACCGGAAGTGACTTATGCCGCTGAAACTTTATTTAATCTAAGAAGCCGAAACAGAACAGAAAGAAAAATATCGCGAACCATTATCAATAAAAATACACGGTAGAAGGAACATACAGACTGCTGCCAAGTTCAGCCATCTATCAGGATAAGGAACATCTGTTAGATAATATTAGAAAGAGAAGACTGATTTTTTATTGACACCTAATAAGGCTACCAGAAGAAAGACTGACGAAGAAACTCCTAAATTACCAACTCAAGATGAAAGTAAAGAACGAGTGGCTTAAGGAAGTGGAACAGGACCTAAAAGAATTAGGGATAACGGAGGAACGTCTGAAAGAAGGAGGGGAAAACCAATCCTTAGCAATAAAAACACTAGATTAAAATTTAAAGAAGGAACAAAATGAGTTGCCTTTTACTCGGAGGAAGTTAGACTGCAGAGATCTATAAGGCTGAAAAAGTATTGGGAGAAACTCAAAAGAACCAAAGTTGAAAGCTCAAAAGAACCAAAATTGATTAAATGTGCTCCATTGATGGCTTAAAAAAAATAGCAAAGAGAAAACCGTCCTTTAAATATTTACTTTCCTGCAACATAAACTACTGAACCGATTTTCATCAACGTTCGCTCATTTTATGATTGCAGGATGCGCCTTTTTTACAAATATTCTAAAAATACGTACGCTAAAAATGACTGCCAAAACATTTACTTTCAGTCTTGTTTATCTTAATTAACTGATGACTATTAATGATGACTTCTGGCGTACGTTATGAAAAAATATATTTTAAAATTCTCTACAATTCTAGAAAAAAACCAGTTCTCACAGTCTCGGGCTGATCGATCAAAGAACAAAAATGACTCTAGTCTAAATAAAAGCCACTAAATGTTAAAACGATCCCTTTGAAGGGCCCAACAATCCGCGTAACCAGGTAACTGGTTCTTGGCGGAATTCAAAGCTGATTTAATTGTAGATTTGGCGAAGTAATATTCGCCACGGTGGTTTTTGTTTAGGAAGCATTACATTGGAGACTTTAACAATTATCCTGAATATTAAGTAATTAAAATAAAGAAATTGTGAATATTTAATTTTTTTTAAAACGAAATACGAAAGAACCGAATTAAAATAAAGTTTGCTTACACTTAAAGCTACTCTCGAGCTCTGATGAGAAGGCATGGTCGGTTGGGAGCTTTTTGAGTTGTTTAAGCGGTGGAAGTCTTGGTCCTTGTTAATGAGTGAGAACTCAGTAGTTCAGAAGTCTAAAAGAGTTTCATTTAATGATTTTCACACCTTTCTTACACCAGCTTCAGTTTCACCAGGTATACGCCCCGCAGAGGGGTGCAGACTAGCTGCACCAATTGAGAGGATTTAAACGTTTCTCGCGGTACCCGAGTGTAACACACTTACACTTACAACACTACTCGTACGACTTTAACACTTTACACTCACACTTACATTTAGGGTGGCGATTATAACCTCAATGTGCTCTTCGCCTTCAAAAAAAAAAAAAAAAAAAAAAAAAAAAAAAAACAGTTACAATTCTCGTTATTACTTTTTTCAACAATATTTTGTTTGTAACTTCATTACAATTTAACAGCTATTCATATATTTAACTGTTCAACTTCGACAACTATTCATAGTAACAAATTCTACTCCACTACTATGCAATGTTAGGTCGAACCAGGAACCAACATGGCAGCCTGCTGAGACTGGTGGCCACTGTGTCAAATCATGGGTTTATATATTTCTAGACGAATTGTTCCAGAAGTTTCTGTGACAAAGGTCGACTATTACAAGTCATTGATAACGTACTGAGCTGTTTGTTTGCTAGAGTAAAGTGTAAAGTAACATTTTTACTGGCTTATGCGTCGTTTTTATATCTTAAGGTTTTATTAGTCAGTTGAAATGTAAAATATTACAATAATCCAAAAAATTGTTCTAGGGACATAATACTACAAAATTACACTTAAAGCATAACACTACAGAATTGTATTGGGTGCGCAACACTACAGAATTGTTCTGAGGACACAGTACTACAAAATTGTACTGTGGGCATAACACTACAGAATTGTTCTGGGGTATATAACAATATAAAATTGTACTGGAGGAATAAGAATACAAAATTTTACTTGGGGAAAAACACTATAGAATTTTTCTGGGGACACAGTACTACAAAATGTTTCTGTGGGCATAACACTACAGAATTGCTCTGGGGACATAATACTACAAAATTGCACTGGAGGAATGAGAATACAAAATTTTACTTGGGGAAAAACTATAGAATTTTTCTGGGGACACAGTACTACAAAATTGTTCTGTGGGCATAACACTACAGAATTGTTCTGGGGACATAATACTACAAAATTACACTTAAAGCATAACACTACAGAATTGTATTAGGTGTGCAACACTACAGAATTGTTCTGGGGACACAGTACTACAAAATTGTACTGTGGGCATAACACTACAGAATTGTTCTGGGGTGCATAACAATACAAAATTGTACTGGTGGAATAAGAATACAAAATTTTACTTGGGGAAAAACACTATAGAATTTTTCTGGGGACACAGTACTACAAAATTTTTCTACGGGCATAACACTACAGAATTGTTCTGGGGTGCATAACAATACAAAATTGTACTGGGGGAATAAGAATACAAAATTTTACTTGGGGAAAACCCTACAGAATTTTTCTGGGGATACAGTACTACAAAATTTTTCTGTGAGCATAACACTACAGAATAGTTCTGGGGGCATAATAATACAAAATTGTATTAGGGGCCATAACACTACAAAATATTACTGGGGGGCATAACACTACAAAATTGTACTCAATGCATAACACTAAAAATTGTACGAGGTGCATAATAATACAAAATTGTATGAGGGTCATAACACTGAAAAATTGAAATAGGGCAATAACACTACAGAATTGTTCTGGGGACACAATACTACAAAATTTTACTGGAGGGGCATAACACTAAAAATTGTACTTGGGTCTTATGACCTTAGTATTCTGTAGCACGACACTACAAAATTGTTCTGGTGACACAATACTACAAAATTGTTACTGTGGGTGTAACACTACAAAAATGTTCTGGGGGTATGATAATACAAAATTGTATTGAGGGCATAACATTTCTAAATTTACTGTGGACATAACACTACAAAATTGTACTGAAGGTATAACACTACAAAATTTTACTGAAGGGCATAACACTACAAAAGTGTACTGGGAGTATAATAATATATAATTGTGCGAGGGTCGTATCACTAAAAAAATTACTTGGATCATAACACTACAGAATTTTTCCTGGGACACAATACTACAAAACTGTACTGTAGGCGTAACACTACAAAATTGTATTGGAGAATAAAATACAAAATTGTACTGGTGGCATAACACTACAAAACTGTACTGTAGGCGTAACACTACAGAATTGTATTGGAGCATAAAAGTACAAAATTTTACTATGGGCATAACACTACAAAATTGTACTGTTGGCATAACACTACAAAACTGTACTGTAAGCGTAACACTACAGAATTGTATTGGAGCATAAAAATACAAAAGTTTACTATGTGCATAACACTACAAAACTGTACTGTTGGCATAACACTACAAAACTGTACTGTAAGCGTAACACTACAGAATTGTATTGGAGCATAAAAATACAAAATTTTACTATGGGCATAACACTACAAAATTTTACTGGTGGCATAACACTACAAAACTGTAGTGAGGTGCATGGCAATACAAAATATACGAATAAAATAAAAATAATTCCACGTACTTTCACGAAAGGTTGTCACATCGCATTAAGGGCAAAACAATTCCTGATTGGAAATGACATCACTGTAGAAAAATCCATTAGCGCAAAATAAAAGGCAGAAGTAAGGGGAAGGACGCCGGGAATAGTGAAAGGTTTCCCTCGGGAACGTCCACGTCATTGTCCAGAAATGTCTTTGTGCCACTAGACGTCAGCCACACAAGACGTAAGAAGTGAATATATCCGTTGTTCTTGCACTTCGGGGAAACAAATGAAGAAACAGACAAGGGTTGAAGGAGAGGGTGTCAGACGATTAGTGTACAAGAACAGCCTCACTTGACACATTCCTGCAGGATCCATGATGGATCGCCTCACACATGTTGATCTCTCATTACAGGGAACTGTTAAGGGAACTCCCACATTATCTCCGGGCCATTAATAACAAGGAGAAATTTAGGCTCAACTTCGTTAATGGGGCAAGAAATACGGAACGTGTCGGGACTACATGATTTAACGTTAATGTGCGTTATCATAATTTTATTGGCTTTTGTTTGTAGTTTTATATTTTTCATTCTATCATTACATTTTTTACTGAAAAAAATAAAGTTTTAATATTACTATGTTGACTGTAATGATCTGCCTTCCCTAGCTTCGTCAATTCTACTTTTGTTGACGCGTTTCGGAGAAACTCCATCTTCAAAAACTATATCTATACTCAGTATATCTATAGAGGTTCTCGAAATCGCGTCAACAAAAGTAGAATTGACGAAGCTAGGGAAGGCAGATCGTTATACCCAACATAGTGACAATAAACCTAGCAGAAAAGAAGAAGAATATAAATAGAATTTCAAGTTTTAATATGTTGGAATAATGATGATTGTTCTCCGCTAGGGATTACAAATTCACCCCTTCAAAACTTCGGGACGGAATTATTGAAAATTTTTTTTTTTTTTTAAATTAACATTTATTATTAAAATAATTGTCAGCTTCTAACAACCCACTGTTTTAGAGGTTACATGATTAATGGGGTTTTACGTTTATACTCTTTCACCCTTATTTCAATCCATTATTTTTGAAACATTTTTCACAATCACCCAGTACTTAGAGGGATATTTCAAAACAAATGATTAAGTATATAAAATTTACTAAATTTTTACCGTTCGGAATGGAATTTCGGATAACGTTTCCTTGTGCACCTGCAAAATTTGTTATGTCTGTGTTTACCAAATTTTATTTCTCTACGTCTTTTGGATTTGGACACAACGCGGATAAAATATAAAGTTTGTTTTTATCCCATTTTCAGCCCTTGCAACAACTGGTGCATTGTTTGTAAACGGTTTCTTAGAGAACACGTTGCATATATATATATGTGTGTGTGTTTGCTTGTGTGTATGTGTGTGTGTGTGTGTGTGTGTGTGTGTGTGTGTGTGTGTGTGTGTGTGTGTGTGTGTGTGTGTGTGTGTGTGTGTGTGTGTGTGTGTGTGTGTGTGTGTGTGTGTGTGTGTGTGTGTGTGTGTGTGTGTGTGTGTGTGTGTGTGTGTGTGTGTGTGTGTGTGTGTGTGTGTGTGTGTGTGTGTGTGTGTGTGTGTGTGTGTGTGTGTGTGTGTGTGTGTGTGTGTGTGTGTATGTGTGTGTGTGTGTGTGTGTGTGTGTGTGTGTGTGTGTGTGTGTGTGTGTGTGTGTGTGTGTGTGTGTGTGTGTGTGTGTGTGTGTGTGTGTGTGTGTGTGTGTGTGTGTGTGTGTGTGTGTGTGTGTGTGTGTGTGTGTGTGTGTGTGTGTGTGTGTGTGTGTGTGTGTGTGTGTGTGTGATGTGTGTGTGTGTGTGTGTGTGTGTGTGTGTGTGTGTGTGTGTGTGTGTAAGTGGTACATTTCATCTAAATCGGTTAATTCGTTTAGTCTCCATAAACGTGTGTAGACGTACAGATTTACAGACATCCAAGAGAAGCTACACTTTTGGATTCAGAGGACCTAGTACTTATTAATCTATCCAAAGTTTTAAATAGATTTTTGGTCTCGATGGCCTAAAGTAAGATACTGTTCAGTCTGCTGCGCCTCAAGGTCGTGGGTTTGAGACGTAGTTACTACCGTTATTCTTTATCCTTTTCGTTTAATGCTGATCCTTTGTCCTCATTAGTCTGACTAGTTCAACGTATTGAAGTAAAAAAAAAAAAAAAATGGATTTTCCGCCTGACAATGTGTTTCTGTATGCTTAACACAAAGTAGAATAAAGGTGAAAATATATTCGCTTCTTGTGCCGTTAAGGGAAATGTAAATCCGCCGACCTGTGCAGAGCAGGGCGCTGAAAGAGTGAAAGGACGATCTCGTGCGTGCTCCAGCCCTTTGACAGAGCGAATTCAATCTATATTCAACCCTCCCCGCTTTGCGACACATTGTAACTTAGCCCTTCTGTTTTCCTTTCAATCCAAGTGTTCAAAAGTTTTCCTTTTTCTTCTCAATGCTTATTGTGAATCTCTGGAAAGCTACTGTAAAGTGGCGATACCTTAACAAGGAAACCGTAAATAAAGAGAACGGAATTGATTCAATTGTAGCAGCTGGCAGGACCGTGCGATCACAGTAACTGGACTGTCAGTTGATCCGTGCGGGCGTGCGCGCGCGCGCTCGCGCGTGTTGTGTATA
>CM040184.1:85641822-85646822 GCA_022606455.1 Callitettix versicolor
GTTCAAACCGTAATTCGTGGATTTTCGCCATGGCAACCGCTGAGGTGTGAGACGGTGCGTTGTCTTGGTGAAACAGGATTTTCTTTTTCTGCAAAAGTGGCCGTTTTTCCGCAAGTTCTGACTTCAGATTGTCAAGTAATGATGCGTAGTATGCTTCTGTAATGGTTTTTCCTTTTTGAAGATAGTCGATTAAAATAACTCCATGACTATCCCAAAAAACAGTCGCCATCACTTTCCTAGCCAAAAAAAAAACAGTTTTTGCTTTTTTTGGAGCCAGTTTCCCCTTTGCAGTCCACTGTTTGGAATGTATTTTTGTTTCGGGCGTATAATGGTGTATCCAAGTTTCATCTACAGTAATTAATCGGAGCTAAAACTGGGATTTATTGCGCCTAAACTGCGCCAACAGAGCATTGGAAATGTTCATTCGAACACGTTTTGGTCTAACGTGAGTAAAAGCGGCACCCAACGCGCGGACAGCTTTCTCATGTCTAAATGTTGATTTAAAATGTGACAAACACGTTCTTTTGACATGTTCATAACGTCTGCTATCTCTCTCACTTTAATTCGGCGGTCATCTAGCACTATTTGGTGAACTTTGGCGATGTTTTCGTCGGTAGTTGCAGTTTTTGGACGTCCCGAACGTTCATCGTCTCCCAAGCTCTTACGACCACGTTTAAATTCAGCTGCCCAAAATTTCACTGTGGTAAATGATGGTGCAGAGTCCCCATATACAGAATCCAACTCATCTTTGACGTATTGCCTTTCAAAAAGAAATATTTAATGACAGCTCGATACTCGATTTTGTCCATTTTCATAAAAATACTCACATCAACTCATTCAAATAAGTGTTACATAACAACTGCGCGTCCAAAATGGCTGAAATTTTGGTGAGTAACTGTCAACAGATGAACAACGAAATTCGAGTGCTGTCACCGAAGAGTGCTGCTATCTTCATGTTGAGGTCGAAAACTTTTCAGACCACCCTCGTATTTGTAGGTAGACTTGGTTTTAAGCGATACCTAACTGCCATGAATGAATCAGTTTGTAGCGTATCTTTGTAGATCGCAGTGCATTTTCCCCCATTATGTACTTTATTATTGAATTAAGGGATATTCACCCTCGTAAGATTAAATTTATTACGAAAAGTTACGATTTTAATCCATCCACCGACCACTAAGCTAATAACCTAACTGTCATTACAAAGTTAATGACATTCATGCAGTACGAGTTATATAAAAAAAACCGCGTCAGTAAGGTCCTTCACTTAAAAAAATGCTTTCTTTTCATTATTAACAACACGTATTTAATTAACCGTTTTCGCAATGAAACACGCGTTACATACTTTCGCGCGCTAGTCATTTTGAGGTTATGTTTCTCGCTTTTATTTTCTATTTTTTCCCGTAGTTTTCGCACCTTCATATTTTGGATTTTGAATATTGGGCGTATAATAAAGCGTTTCGGTGCTAAAAATCACCAACATTAACAAAAGTGCATTTTTACAAAACGTAAACAATAATTCAAAAGTCAAGGTCACATAAACAAAAGTCAGGGTCACATAAGCAAAAGTAAGGGTCACATAAAGAAAAGTAAGGATCACATAAACAAAAGTAAGGGTCACATAAGCAAAAGTTAGGGCCACATAAAGAAAAGTAAGGATCACATAAACAAAAGTAAGGGTCACATAAACAAAACTAAGGGTAATATAAAAAAAAGTAAGGATCACATAAACAAAACTAAAGATCACATAAAGAAATGTAAGGATCACATAAACAAAACTAAGGGTCACATAATGAAAAGTAAGGATCACATAAGCAAAATTAAGGGTCACATAAAGAAAAGTAAGGGTCACATAAAGAAAAGTAAGGATCACATGAACAAAACTAAGGGTCACATAAAAAAAAGTAAGGATCACATAAACAAAAGTAACAGTCACATAAAGAAAAGTAAGGATCACATAAACAAAACTAAGGGTCACATAAAGAAAAGTAAGGATCAAATAAACAAAATTAAGGGTCACGTAAAGAAACGTAAGGCTCACATAAACAAAACTAAGGGTCACATAGAGAAAAGTAAGGATCAAATAAACAAAAGTAACAGTCACATAAAGAAAAGTAAGGATCACATAAACAAAACTAAGGGTCACATAAAGAAAAGTAAGGATCACATAAACAAAAGTAAGGGTCACATAAAGAAAAGTAAGGATCACATAAATAAAACTAAGGGTCACATAAAAAAGTAAGAATTACATAAACAAAAGTAATGATCACATTAAGAAAAATAAGGATCACATAAACAAAACTAAGGGTCACATAAAGAAAAGTAAGGATCACATAAACAAAAGTAACGGTCACATAAAGAAAAATAAGGATCACATAAACAAAACTAAGGATCACATAAAGAAAAGTAAGGATTACATAAACAAAAGTAACAGTCACATAAAGAAAAGTAAGGATCACATAAACAAAACTAAGGGTCACATAAAGAAAAGTAATAATCACATAAACAAAAGTAAGGGTCACATATACGAAAGTAACGGTCACATACTACTTGCTATGTATTCAGTAGAGAAATCCCCCTGACATTTTAACTGCACAGATGGCATTACTCGCCAGATTGTGTCACGTTATTAATGATGTTAGGAATAACAGTTTATGCAGTGGCAGGGAGAAAAATGTGCAAGGTCATCTGTCACAAGTCCCGAGGGACGCTTGGGGTGCCATTGTGAAACAGTACGACGCTCCCTCCTCCTCATAACACCGCCACTTAATTAATGTAAACACTGTTCTTCATTTTCAACTGTGACAGTTCAGTGAGGAAGGCGTTTGGCTCATTTTTTATAGTAATTTAAAACTGTATTAAATTTTTGTTAAACGTGTCCGTTCGTTTTACTTCCCGAAGCTAAAACAGATATGCTTCAACAATTGAAAAAGTGTTTTCAGGCCGGCTTAGCTAGCCCACCGTAACTCTAGCTTATAGTACTCTTATTCATCTACTCAAGATACAATTATACATTCACCACAATACATAACCTGGCTAACTTTAAAGTGTAAAGTAACCCGTGTTGACGGAGTGAATGGTGTATCAAACAGAGCACTGGAACAGTTGGCAACCACCCAGTATACCTCAGGCTCATCCATGCGGACCTAATTTCCCAAGCTACTCATTTTCTCATGAGTAAGAATGAAAGAAAACTGTGTAAGAGAGAGAAATTACCAGAGCAAGCATCCACAATAACGAATTGGGAAGTCACCAGTTAGAAGTAGGTGAATTATCCACTTGGAACCCTTCCCAAAGCCTAGAAAGTATGAAGATACTATGGCTGGAAAAGGCGCTACAGAAGTGCATCAGTAACCTTAGGAAGTCATTCAGTCATGGGCAAACTAGACTACCAAAAAATTCATTGAAATTGGTAAATCCGTTTAGTAAAAACACACAGTCGGACGTCAAGCAAATTTAATGATTTTACATTTAGGGGTGAGTTGACACTCATACTGTTCGCGAGGGATACGCATTAGGAGAAAATACACATGCAAAGAACATTTTTTAAAAAATAAAATAATAATTATTATAATTATAATAATTGCGTTAATTAAACAATACAGCATTAAAGTTGCGTGCAGTATTTTAGAAAAAACGTAGTTTCATTGTTCGAGATAGATTTTAAGACCAGAGAAGCCAGCCCCTTCTGAGCAGGAAATACTGCAATTTTACACGAGTATATTTCGTACCGACCCAGGGATCAGACAGTAACCGATATACAGTATAATATCAAAATCGATTTTTTCTTGATTATAATCATTCTGCGTGCTCGATATATGTTACTGTCACTAGATTTATATAGTGACAGTAACAGTTATAATATCGAAATCGAATTTTGTGATTAATAATTATTTAGCGTGTTCGATATAGATATAGTAACAGTAACCTTTATAATATCGAAATCGATTTTTTTGTGATTATAATCATTCTGCGCGTTCGACATAGATATAGTGGCAGTAACCGTTATAATATCGAAATCGATTTTTGTGAATATAATAATTTAGTGTGTTCGATATAGATATAGTGACAATAACCTTTATAATATCGAAATCATTTTTTGTGATTATAACCATTCTGAGCGTTCGATAGTAACTGTTATAATATCGAAATCGAATTTTTGTGAATTTAATAATTTAGCGTGTTCGATATAGATATAGGTGATAGTAACCTTTATAATATCGAAATCGATTTTTTCGTGACTATAATCATTCTGCGCGTTCGATATAGATATAGTGGCAGTAACTGGTATAATATCGAAATCGATTTTTTCGTGACTATAATCATTCTGCGCGTTCGATATAGATATAGTGGCAGTAACTGTTATAATACCGAAATCGATTTTTTCGTGATTATAATCATTCTGCGCGTTCGATATAGATATAGTGGCAGTAACCTTTATAATATAGAAATCGATTTTTTCGTGATCATAATCATTCTGAATGCTCGATATAGATATAGTGACCTTTCTTCTTCTTTTCGTTTCACCCTCTTTGGGGTACGCTGAATCAATCATTTCTTGCGCGCTGTACTTTTCTTTGTTCCCAGTAGCTCTTCATTCTTTCCGATCTTCTTTTCCTCTCATCTTCCGAAATGATAGGTTTAGGTCTTATTTTGGTTTTATCTTGGAATCTTATTCTTTCGTCCTTGGTACTTATCTTAGCAGTTTGGTCAAGCAGTGAATTTTCTGTAATTTTTAATTCTATTAGGTTTTTTTCAATTTCTTTAAACCAGTTCGGTTTTGTTTTACGATTATGGAAAAAATCAAACACCTGTTTCGTCAATCTATTAGAGTTCATTCTAAGAAGATGGCCGTCAAAATTTATTCTCCTTTTTCTCATAGTATCTGACAGTTTTTCAATTGTCTTATAGAGAGCTTCATAGTGACCTTTATAATATGGAAATCGATTTTTTCGTGATCATAATCATTCTGAATGCTCGATGTAGATATAGTGACAGTAACT
>CM040184.1:85649322-85666822 GCA_022606455.1 Callitettix versicolor
GAAAGGTAGCTTGTAAAACTTAACGAGTCTAAATCAACCAGTATTTATTTTACTTATAAAAAATGAGAAAGTAGGGCCAGTACTAATAAACAGTAGAATTATGGCATACAGAAATGAAATGAAAAATTTGGGAATGAATTTGGATTCAAAGCTGAACTGGAAGTCACACAATACAAAGAAAAGAAGAGAGATTGAGATTAAGTTCAAGAATATGTATTGGCTATTAAGATATAATGCAGGATTAAGTATAAGTAATAAATTACTTTTATACAATCAAGTTCTTAAGCCGGTGTGGAGCTATGTGCTGCAAATTTGAGGATGTGACAAGACAAAAACTGTAAAGAAAATTCAAAATATTCAAAACAAAATACTTTGGATAATACTAAATGCGCAGTGATACATGCGCAAAGAAAATATTCACAGATACCTTAAAGTGAACATGATTGTCGACGAAATCAAGGCAGTAACAACGAAGCACGAAAAACTTCAAACCCATACTAGTGTTCATTTGTATTTGCTGTTTTCCAGCAACAGTAATCCAGGCCTACACAAACACAGCTAACACAGTGTAATCCCGCTGTGTTCCTTATCAAAATATTAGTTTTGTGCTGCAGGACTCGCTATCATCCTGCGTCATGTATCCTGGGAGATTATATATCAATACGCTTTCAATGAACGCCCCCGGGGACTCGGCTTGCTCGGTTTTTGCAGCCGATTTATTTATTATTGAATATTGAATTGTTTAAGTGATACGTGTATTGGCAAGCTGATACACTTGTTTTTACCTGCTGCAATACTGCGATTCGATTCCACATTGGGGATAAAAATAGAATAACTTTAATTGAATTTATTTATTACGGTATCTGAATGTTCACTCTATGGGTCGCGCTATGCCTTCCTGATATACGAGGTAGGGTCAAAACGTTCCCGAAATTTGTCAATGCAAATTTATTGAAAATATAAATTTTAACCTTTGTTTTTTCCTCCGCAGGGGTGCAGACTAGCTGCACCAATTGAGAGGATTTAAACGTACCTCGCAGTACCCGAGTCCAACAAACACTTAAACTTACAACACTACACTTACAACTTTAACACTTTGCACTCACACTTGCATTTACGGATGCGATAATAACCTCAATGTGTTTTCGCATTAAAATAACAACAACAAAAAATCAGTATCTGGATTTTCACTCTATGGGTTGTGCTATGCCTTCCTTTATACGAGGTAGGGTCAAAACGTTTCCAAAAATTTGTCAATGAAAATTTATTGAAAATATCAATTTTAACCTTAGTTTTTTCTTCCGCAGGGGGGTGCAAACCAGCTGCACCTATTGAGAGGATTTAGACGCCCCTCGCGGTACCCGACTCTAACACACACTTGCACTTACTGTGCACACCTACACTTACGACTTTAACACTTTACACTTTTACGTTTAGGGATCCGATAATAGCCTCAATGTGCTTTTCGCCAACAAGAGGTGCTAGCACATAGGACTTGGTGTGGTGATAAGCATATCAAGCTGAGAGGCTGTAGTTGACCATCGGAGCCATTCAGTAGAATAGCACTTGAATGGTTGACTGTTGAACGAACTTTACACACGCGCGCGCACGCACACACACACACACACACACACACACACACACACAAATGTAACCATTCAAATGTGACACACAGTGGACTATTTTAAGTTATAACTACTAGATAAGCTTGTACTTGTAAAACGAAAAACGTGAGACGTATTCAAATGGATTAAATGGTGTAGGCTAATCCTATTGGAGATCAAGTAGCTCCTAATTTAATAGGAGATAATATTCTATTACCTGTTGGATATGCTCCACTTTTTTCGTTTTAAATCTTACAATTTTTCTTACCTATTTAAAATTCACAATCAAAATTTTTCAGGACAATACTACAATATCTGTGTTTCCTTCAAAATACTCTTCTGCATGTACACACTTCTTCCCTCGCAGGGGGGTGCAGACTAGCTGCACCTATTGAGAGGATTAGACGTCCTTCGCGGTACCCGAGTCTAACACACACTTAAACTTACAACACTACACTTACGACTTTAACACTTTACACTAGCACTTACTTTTAGGGAGGCGATAATACCCTCAATGTGCTTTTCGCCTTAAAATAACAACAACAAAAAACAATATCTATGGGGCTGGAGAAATTATGTTATTTCCCTTAAGCAATTATTTTAAACTCAATACGGTGTTTTGTTAATAGGTGCAGAATATTTCAGCCGTTTATTAAACGTTTTGATAAATTGTTTTCTTAGGTTAATTCGAAGCGAGGCCGAAAATAGCGCGGGTATAACGCGATGCATACATTATTTTTGACGGTGTCAGATCGGTGCAATACTTCTTGTGTGTTCTGTTTGTCTTACCGGTTTGCGTGTTTGTTATAACAAGATTGTAATTATAATTGTATAGTCTAGCAATCAGTTTATATTTGGAAAATTAACGTATTCTAAATATTCGAATGCACATTTAAATAAAGCTTGATGTTACTTTATCACTACTAACTGTATCCAGTGTTTAGACTTTCAATAACCTATTCGTATACCATGTTATAGGTTCACTAATCAGTGATTTATTCCGTTAGTAAAATGATATATACTGTTTCCCACGAAGAGGTTTACGCGTTAATACTCCATTATTTTCTCATTCTTCCATTGATCATTTTGAAACTATACGCACTTTTAAAGAAGGGACCAGAAATAATACGTGATCATTGCATCTGGCTGATGTTTGTAGAAACAAAATGACCAAAATAAATAAATTCTATCCCTATTAAAAAGTCTCACTGGGTGCAGTATTAAGTGTTATTATTGAAGAGCTGTTTAATTACCTTTTTTTCGATACCGGAAATGGGGCAAACACGATGGTGCTGCACTCACTACGCACAGTCAAGCAGTTACAAAATGACAACCTTCAAGGACGTTGTATTGGTCGTGGAAGTAATTTTTTTGGTTGGCCACCCAGGTCTTCTGATTTAAATGTGTGACGTTTTCTTATGGGGATACTTAAAGGAACAAGTTTATACCAATAGTTTCAGTATCGATGACGATTTGAAACGTGTTATCGAAGAGGAATTACTTCGAATACATCAGGAGTTATTTTTAGGAGCAAAATTGTGTGTGTGTGTGTGTGTGTGTGTGTGTGTGTGTGTGTGTGTGTGTGTGTATGTATGTATGTGTGTGTGTGTGTGTGTGTGTGTGTGTGTGTGTGTGTGTGTGTGTGTGTGTGTGTGTGTGTATGTATGTATGTGTGTGTGTGTGTGTGTGTGTGTGTGTGTGTGTGTGTGTGTGTGTGTGTGTGTGTGTGTGTGTGTGTGTGTGTGTGTGTGTGTGTGTATGTGTGTGTGTGTGTGTGTGTGTGTGTGTGTGTGTGTGTGTGTGTGTGTGTGTGTGTGTGTGTGTGTGTGTGTGTGTGTGTGTGTGTGTGTGTGTGTGTGTGTGTGTGTGTGTGTGTGTGTGTGTGTGTGTGTGTGTGTGTGTGTGTGTGTGTGTGTGTGTGTGTGTGTGTGTGTGTGTGTGTGTGTGTGTGTGTGTGTGTGTGTGTGTGTGTGTGTGTGTGTGTGTGTGTGTGTGTGTGTGTGTGTGTGTGTGTGTGTGTGTGTGTGTGTGTGTGTGTGTGTGTGTGTGTGTGTGTGTGTGTGTGTGTGTGTGTGTGTGTGTGTGTGTGTGTGTGTGTAATGTGTGTGTGTATGTATGTGTGTGTGTGTGTGTGTGTGTGTGTGTGTGTGTGTGTGTGTGTGTGTGTGTGTGTGTGTGTGTGTGTGTGTGTGTGTGTGTGTGTGTGTGTGTGTGTGTGTGTGTGTGTGTGTGTGTGTGTGTGTGTGTGTGTGTGTGTGTGTGTGTGTGTGTGTGTGTGTGTGTGTGTGTGTGTGTGTGTGTGTGTGTGTGTGTGTGTGTGTGTGTGTGTGTGTGTGTGTGTGTGTGTGTATGTGTGTGTGTGTGTGTGTGTGTGTGTGTGTGTGTGTGTGTGTGTGTGTGTGTGTGTGTGTGTGTGTGTGTTTATGTATGTATGTATGTATGTATGTATGTATGTATGTATGTGTGTATGTATGTGTGTGTGTGTGTGTGTATGTATGTATGTATGTATGTATGTATGTATGTATGTATGTATGTATGTGTGTGTGTGTGTGTGTGTGTGTGTGTGTGTGTGTGTGTGTGTGTGTGTGTGTGTGTGCGTGTGCGTGTGCGTGTGCGTGTGCGTGTGCGTGTGCGTGTGTAAAGTTCGTTCAACAGTCAGCCATCCAAGTACTAACCACGCCCAGTGTTACTTGACCTCGGGGATGCGCACCTTAAGGTTCGAGCCGCAGTTGCTCCCGTTGCTTAACCCTTACATTTAACTCTGATCCCTCATCCTCATTAGTCTGAATGGCATTAAGTAAATCTGATTTCACCGTCGTAATCAACGTTAAAGACTGCACAAAGTAGCGTTTTGAATTTTCAAAATCGGTTGATATTTAGAAATTTATTTTGACGGCGGTCAGGTTCATTTTCGTATTGTCAGTGTAATTCGACTGTTAGAAATGCTAATGTTTGCATATTTTATTGTTGATTACTAACAGAGAAATTAGAATTTCAGAAGTAATAAAATAATAAAAAATACTTAACGTAATACCAGCTCCAAACGTGGAAATTCGTATTTGTCAACCATTTTTATATTGTTTCCACTTACATACCAGCCGCCTCGGTGGCCTAGTTGATAGCGTAGTGGGCTTTCACCCTAAGGACCCGGGTTCGATTCCCGGCCAGGGCTTGGCATTTTCATACGCTATAAATCATCCCATCGTCTGCATTAGCCCAAGCGTACACAATAGTCGGACCTTAAAAAAAATGTTTCCACGTACTACATAAGTAAGATCAGTGAACACTTCATGATCAAGTATGGCTAGCTATCGCTTTAGTTTTACATTTCCATAAAGAACTTCACTACAGAGGCAAGGGAACTAATTGAACTAATGAACGTTATGTGAAGTTCTGCCAACACAGACTTCCCGCAGACAGTACTCGACTCTCCGCGGGGTTCCGCTTCACTCGGGGACTTTAATCTATAGCCACTTTCCCTCAGGCTGTCATCCTGATTTCCCTTTCTGTTTTATTCCGGTTTGTTTGTTCACAATATACATGCTGAAGTGCACGGTGTAGCGATAACATCGCGTGTATCGATAGTATTGTTTTAACAAAATATGATTTAAGACTTTCTAAGCGTTGCAATAGTTCAGCCATTGATTTTAAAAATCCAAATAAAAAATTATCGTGTTGACAGTATAAATGTTTTTATTTATCTTGACGATAATCGCAAAATTTAAGTGAATTATGTAATAATAGCTTAACTTTATATTTGAAGTTCGATTATATTTTGAAGGGAAGTTTTTGATGTTAGCTTTGGCGAGAGTAATGAATAGAAAAAATATCTGCCGAACGGAAGAATGTAACGGAAATGTGAAACGGAAACTAGCAAACGAATTTAATCTATTGCTGTTCCTCTTTTCTCGCCTCGGTAGCCTAGTTGACAGCGTACTGGGCTTTCACCCCGAGAACTCGGGTTCGATTCCCGGCCAGGGCTTGGCATTTTCATACGCTATAAATCATCCCATCGTCTGCATTAGCCCAAGTGTGCGCAATAGTCGAACGTTAAAAAAAATCTTTCTTCTTCCTTTTCGATAACAGTACACGCGTATTATATGAAACGTTGTGTTGCTTTGGTTTCGGTATTTTTCCTTAATTGAAGAACACGTGCACGTTGTTATAATACATCCGAAATTAATATAAACGTTTTTAATAGCTGTTTTCAATATTGTTAATTTTTAACTACATAACTTGAAACGTATCATCAGCTGTTCCGTGAAATCAGCTGATCGTTACGAATTAATATAAAACAGCTGATATTTTACTACAACTACAGTAAATAATACCTAAGCTAGGTTCACGTGTTTATTTAAACAAAACAAGATATTTGTAAATATACCTTCAAACTAATTATATATTCAGCAAATATACCAAAAGCTTCGCTTCTGTCGGTAACTCCCCGAGTTCCGCACGTGTACTTTTTTATATATTTTTTACTGTATTTCTAAGCCAATTACTTTAAGAAATATGGTGATTGTAATAATCATATATCAAGTACATAGGCGAAAAATAAAGAACAGACATTAACGAAATTGGGTTCGAGATTTACGGATAGAAGCCTGTGGCATCTCAGATCCTCAATTAGATACCTAATGTAAATATAAGTTGAATTGTGCAATATCAATAAGATGATACGTTAAATAAACAGCTGTTCGGAAGGAACGATTGGGACGACCGACCAGTCTGTTCTGGAGTGAGGCTAAGTCTAGTTCGCGCAAGACTTCTGCGCTTAGATAGAAATTGTGCATCGTAATTTTTGATATTGAACATTCTCGCGAACACGCGAATCGTCATAAATTTCACCGTAAGACCTATTTTTTTGGGTTGTAGAGCCAGTAAGGAGAGAATTTTATAAACAAATTTGACAGTGCGAACTTAGGTGTTTTCACCGATTTTGTAGCTCCGTTTTTAAAAAAAGAAATATCGGCTAACCTAGGGAAGAAAAATCACTAAACTCTGATTAACGGAAAAAAACAATCAACCTGTTTAATACCACTAAAGTCTGTATCTGTAATTAATTTTTTTTTCACTATATATTTTTGTAAAGGGCCCTGGCGTATTATTTTAGTTAGTCATAGTGACGTCACTGATAATATTTGTTACTTTTAGTGAACCTTATATCTTCCAGAAGAATATATTTTAGTTGAAGAGTTAGTTTTGTTTCGTTAAAGTTTGTTTTGGTGGATAACTGACATCCGTTAGATTATAGTTGCATTCCAAAAGGTTGGTAAAGATTTAAGTTTAGTTTTTGAGTTTAAGTTAAGTTTTGATTTATTTTGTTGTTTGCCTTGCTGAAAGTTGAACTAATTTATCATTATAAATGTTCTTTCCTTTAATTACTTTTTTTTCCTTTCAATATTGTATGAAAACAGAAGTAATTAATTTAAATATCTTTTTGCCTGTCACTACTTGTGTTTTTTAATTTTTAATGTGGCATATTAAAAAAAAACAAGACAATTATAAATTTTTGATTTCTTTGATCATTGTAACCTCGCACAGGCATTCTCGTTGTCTTGGCCTAAACAATGCGGTATAAATTATATTAAAATTAAAGACAACGCTCAACAAATGGTTCATTGAAATAAGATACAATATTAGTTACGGCTCACACCCCTTCTCCTCTGTAGCTAGCAAACAAAGATTTGCCAAAGATTTATTACGGGAACGTGATAAGCCTAACTGATCTAATTTTTCAAAATCGGTTGAATTTGGCAAACGTTGTATCGATACTTATAATTGAAATCAGTGTATCGAAACAGAAAAATTGAATTTGAAAATTTATTCAATTAATTTAGCTTACTCAGAGAGATTTTCAATAAGCCCGATATTCCAATATCCTCTCACGAAGACAATATTGTTCTGAATTTGCAAAGTAACCTCATCTAACGCGCAGTGGAAACAAAATCACAATCGCGTGAATCGTTTCTAATAAAGTTTTGCAGGTGTTACTGTTTGTATCGCAACGCTACTGGATTTAAGTGACGTAATAGGACAAGTGTTGGAAAGCTATTACTCATTTCCTAACCCGGAGATTGCAATCAAAGACGTAATTTATTGCAATTGCCATTTCTAATTGTCAAAGATATTACGCGATATCGTCTCCACATTTACATACAAAGCCTGAAGTATATCGACAACGTTTCTGCTGGTCGTGAACCCGGCTGGGATTTGTTATGAGAAAGCGTTGGTAATAGGGATTTAAAATATTCGAAGCCATACGAACGTTTTTTTTAAATGGTGTTTTCCATATGAATCGTTGTGGATCTACAGTGATACTATTGACGTCACGCAAAATGCGTTTTAATTTTATCACTCTACGAAGTCGGTTTTCGGGCAAAACATTCTACAATTGAACAAGTTCATAGAGTGGTGGATATAATAGAGGAAGCTATGGAGAGGAAGCAAATCTGCTCAGGTATATTTCTTGATGTGGCGCAGGCGTTTGATGGAGTCTGGCACTGTGGACTGGAACATAAACTACAACGGGACTTACCAGAGAAATTCTTCAGAATTTTAAAGTCATACCTTTGTGAGAGAAATTTTCGGGTTAGATACGAACTCGAATACTCACAAATTAAAACAATTAATGCAGGAGTACCTCAGGGAAGTGTTCTTGGCCCTGTACTGTACCTTCTGTACACTAGAGATATACCAGTTACTGGTAGCAACTCCACAGCAGTTGGGGACAACGTTTGCAGATGACCACCAACGCAGCAATTTGGAGAGTAACAGTTGAAGCAAAACTGGACACATTAATTTTAATAGAAGTTACACAGAGAAATTAAATATCAGAATGCCACCAACGCAGTAAGTCAATGGACAAAAATGGATTCAAAATAAAGTATTGAGAACGATTGTCAACGCCCCTTGGTATGTGAGAAATGAAAACATACATAAGGACCTAGGTGTTGAATCTGTTCAGGAAGTCATTAAAAAGCTCTCGGTTAAGCATTATTGCAGGTTAGAACAGCATAATAATACAGAGATTGTCCAACTACTATGCCGCAGTGACAACATCACAAGAAGGCTGAAGAGGACCAAGCCAACTGACCTCTCCAGGCTGTAAACACATTGGGACCAGCCGTCGGACTGCACCCCAGCGCACAATGATAAAGAAAAATTACTAGATGGAGCACGCCTCAGTTGTAATTAATATAAAATAAAAAAAAAAAACTCTACGAAGTATACTATAGATTGGATTAATTTTTGAGGTTATTTAGTTTGGGAGGCTCGTGGTACCACGATCAAAGAAAGTATTATGCAACTAAGCATCTTTGATTCTCGTTCAGTAGCCCTCAGCTTTAGCATTCCACTGTCTAGCGCATTCTGCTGAATGTTCTCAGGTCCTGGAAGCCACCTTTTGCCTCCTGCTGACACAAACATCAAAATCATAGATTATCCTGCGGTTTCCTCTTTCTTCCTGCGTAACGTACACACGGTTTCGCCGTGATCATTCTACGCGGTGCATGATCGTGTTCATTAGCACAGTGCCCTGTAGTGATTTCTTGAGTTATCCTTTGCTCAGGATCCTGACTGATGATTCTGGTTGAAGTAGGATTCCTGCCAGTCTTGTCACCGCAGTCGTTGCTTTTCTCACAACCAATCCTTCTACAGCGAGGTCTTCTGCTTCTAAGTTTAATTAGAAGCCCCTTTGACACAGTTTCTTCTCTTCTCAGTTTGCACTTTTAAGCACCCCGTAGACGTTTATAAATCTATAATCGTCTGTCTAATTTGAGTTGTTTAACACCATCGCTTACTTCTTCCACTGCTGACTGATTAAGTCCGCCTAGCGTCTCTACCGTTTGTGCAATTCACTGCTTGTAAGTTCCATGTGGTTAGGATACAGCTCCGTATGTTTCCTCCCCTTATTCTATTTTCACTCCCCATCTCACTTTTACCCCTAGGGTTTTCTGGGCTCTGAAAATTTGTTTTACCCATGGAAATCTCACAAGTAGTTAGGAAAATAAAATAGCCTTTCAGCCATTCGCAGCCCCGCCTACATAGGTAAGGCTAGATCAAATCTAGAGGTCTACTGATATACAGAGTCCACATATTTAGCCATCACCTTGGCTTTGGATCAAAGGATCTAACCTAAGAACGGATATACGAAGGTTAGATTCATCTAGATCGCCACTGAGAATGTATCGCGTTTGTAGGAGAATCCCCTCCAGCTCCCTCCGACATTCTAGCCACTGACATACAGTCTGCCAGTCTGAGTCTACAAACTGTTACTACCGACGATAGTGAAGGAGTGGGGACTCGACCTTTTACTCGCACATTTTTTCTCTCTGTCCCACTGGTGTTCTTAGCAGGCCGTTTTCTAAACCCCCTTTTCGTAACAGTGCACTTGCCTCTAAGAGAAAATATAATAAGTATAACCGCGGAAAACTTACAGTTATCCAATCACTGTCTGCTTGTTGGAAACAATTTTTTTATTCGAAGTGTTTAATTCTAGACAAATTATGATGCTGTTTAATCCTACCTATCAAGTCGCCTCGGTGGCCTAGTTGATAGCGTACTAGGTTTTCACCCAGAGAACCCAGGTTCGATTCCCAGCAAGAGCTTGCCATTTTCATACGCTATAAATCATCCCATCGTCTGCATTAGCCCAAGTGTGCACAATAGTCTGACGTTAAACACACAAAAAAAAAAATCCTATCTAATGTAATTTTCAAACTTTTCTTTGTTAGAATAATGACTTTAGGTTTCAATTAATAATGTTCAGTGTTATCATCACAGCAATAAACATAACCTCAATTGAAATAATATTAACGTCTACAACCGTGGTGAGAAATTAAGGGGGGTCGGCCTTCCCTATCTCGCCAATGTTATTTTATTATATCTTTAGGTACATTTTTCTCAGTAACTATTTTAGATACAGCTGTGAAATTTTTTCCTAGTAATATATAGACACTTGCCAACATTTTAACACAGGGAAATTTAAATATGTGTTTTTATAAAACTGTGGCAATTTTTAAAAATTATAATATTTTTATTTCAGATTTTCCGTGTTTCTGCACACATGAAATTAAATAAAATCATTTTTGTTAAAATATTTATAAACCCCTGTGTTAAAGTATGCAGAATGATGTAATAAACAAAACAAAGCAAAAATGAATCTTCTAGCTTTTGTAGTTTATGAGAAAATGTACCTAAACATGAAAAAAACAAGTTTCGGAAAAACGCGTTTAAAGTTTATTTTACATTACAATTCTTTACTTACAAATATTTAGTGCATTCCTGCACCATAAGCTGGATTATCAGGATCTTCCTGCATCTGATAATCATCTTCCAACTTTATTCTGCCTAAACTATTCTTCTGTCTGCTTCTAACCATTCAACAGTCTAACCCAGGGTCTCCAAACTACGGCCCGAGGGCCACATCCGGCCCATGGAGAGCTAGCATACTTGAAAACTCCTTTTAGAGAACATATTTTTATAGCAAATTAAATTTAGTTTACTGAAGTATTCTAATTTTATATTAAATAATTATTAATATGACATCTACATTGATATGGTCATGGGCTAACTACTCATAACATTGTTTTTCGGACTTTTTTTTTCATCAGTGGACTATTTCACTTTTTACCACCGGCAACAATGATAATATGGTTTTGGCCCTCGAAACTTACTGGAGTAATCAGTATGGCCCTAAGGCTGGAAAGTTTTGGAGACCCCTGGTCTAACCCAAACTATATTGTATGCAGTGAATTCATCCCACGCTACTTTTTTTTGGAAAAAAAAAGTCGGTACACTACTACATATATAATTTTTTTGACTAATTGTACAGTTTCAAAGTATAAAGTGTGTATAAGTGTATTATTAAACAAAAAACTCCAGAGAATATTAATTCAACATAAAAAAAAAATGGAATTTTTTAAGATTTTTTCAGGCCGACCCCCCTTAAATGTTTAGGAAATTTTAAATCCTGAACGTAAGAATATTTCTGTTTCATATTGGAACTTTACGATAATTTTTTGTCTTTAATAGATATATGGACGTCAGACCTGTGAATAGATTTTATCAGATGAAAGAAACTTTATTTTGACGTACATTTGTATCCTGTTAGACTATAAATAATTATTGGTATGTTATACCTTGTCTTGAACGTAATATCGTTATTTCAAAAAGTAATTTTTATAAAATTTTCAACAATTAAAAAAATTTATTGTACTAACAATTTCCGTTTCCGTGGTAGCAAGGGAAGTAATTGTTTTGGTTTGTAAAATTTAGTATCTCGCGTCTTCATGGTTGAAGATATCGACAACGTTATTGAAAAACTATTGACATTTCGCGGCGGTAAGCAACTTCAAAATTACGTTATAAGGGAAACCGACATCAAAACCATCTGCACGAAGGCGCAGAAAATATTTCTGGAACAGCCGATGTTGCTGGAAATCAAAGCGCCACTCGTGGTGTGCGGGGACATACACGGGCAGTACGAGGACATGTTGCGCGTGTTCGATCAAGAGGCTTACCCTCCGGAAAAGAAATACCTCTTCCTCGGCGATTACGTTGACAGAGGCAACCAGTCGGTAGAAACGATTACGTTACTTCTGGCGTACAAAATCAAATATCCAGATGATATCTATCTTCTTCGCGGGAATCACGAATCGGCCGGCGTGAACAGAATCTACGGGTTTTTCGACGAATGTAAGAGAAGGTACAGCTTAAACTTATGGAAAACGTACGTGTCTTGCTTCAATTGTTTACCGGTAGCGGCAGTGGTCAACGGGAAGATATTCTGCTGTCACGGAGGCCTGAGTCCCGATCTGACGAGCTTGGAACAGATCAAAGGAATCGAAAGACCGCTGATAGTTCCGGATTTCGGACTGGTTTGCGATCTACTCTGGTCAGACCCGACCAATAATATCAAGAAGTGGGGCATTAATGAACGCGGGGTGTCGTACATTTTCGGACCCGAGGTGGTCGAACAGTTTCTGCGCAAGTACGATTTCGATTTGATTGTAAGGGCACATCAAGTGGTGACCGACGGGTATGAGTTCTTCGCGAACAAACAGCTGGTCACGGTGTTCACTGCTCCGAAGTATTGCGGCGAATTCGACAACGCAGGGGCGTATCTGATAATAAACGAAGAAATGCGATGTACGTTTCGTGTCTTATCTTGAGGTAACAGTTTAACTTGGATGTGGAGAAGCTGCGTAAGTAGGATAAATTTAACTGAATTGTTAAAGAAGTTTTTCTTTTTTTTGTTTTTAATATACGAATTAATCACGTGTTGTATTTATTCATTGAACTGTAGGTTATGTGTGATTTTTTTTTGTTTAACATCCATACTTAGAATGAGGACGAGAGATCGGTGATAACGGTAAGGGAAAAGCAACGGAAGCAACTGCGGCTCGAAAGAACCTTTCCATTAGTAGACTGGCCGATGCTTTAGTCACTTCGACCACCGAACAAATATATGTGGGAAAGGCTGTGGTTACAGTAAAGATAGAAACATAGAACAAACTGTATTTTGTAGATAATGTCATTCACTAGGTTGTCTGCAGTGCTGTATAAAGGGTGTAGCGAAAATTCATACAGCCTGCAATGTCTAGTATGATTGCTTAGTCTCTACGTAGAAGTATAAATAAATTATTATACTCTTAAAATGTTTCAAATTGACCCGATAAACGTTTGTGTTCCTGTCTGTCTGTCTGTCTGGTAGTGTTTAGGCCTATTCCTGATTGTGTCACGTTTCGATTGATTGCCAGATTTCTTAGTGAATTTTTATCTACAAAATGCCAATCATTTGGTAAAATGTTTGGTATCGAATTTCAAAAAGAAACAAATTAATTACATTATTTAAACAAACAGGTATGCGTGTATTTTTTATTTAAAAAAAAAAAAAAGATACGATTTCTGATTATTGCTACCGTTTTAATACCAAAAGTTTTATTTTGGTACTTTTCGGAAAATGTGTTAAAATAACGAGGCGTTTGTTGTTGTAGTATGGGGGGGGAGATTGAAGTCCGGGCGTTTAGCAGGTCGGCCGCGGATTGGCGAGAAATGTGAAACAAATTCACTTCGTGTTGATTGTTGGCCGGATCCCTCCTATTTCCACCCGAGCAAGTTGTGGTGTCTTGTGCCGTTGGTCCGGATATCGGAAAGCTGCGTGTAGTTATGTAGTGGGTGGTCCTCCTCGATGTCCTACCGATTCTGATTTTCGGCGGGCAACATAATTTCTCATAATTCCTTTATTAAAACTATAGAACGAACGAACCAATCAGAATGAAGCTTTTGTGCGCGGGAGATGCGATGTATGTTATAGACCCGAGATACGCGTGCACTGCGAACCAATTGGAAGTGAGTTTTGGTTGAATTGGTAGTGAATTAGGTTTCGTAGGCTAAAGCTCTTTTCAAGCCTAAAGAGAGTACGGGGATTCTTAGCGTGGTTGTTTTGGTGTTAGTAAGCGGAAGTAGGTTATGAAATTGTGTTCAGTATAATGATCTGCCTTCCCTAGCTTCGTCAGTTCTACTTTCGTTGACGCGTTTCGGAGAACCTCCATCTTCCAAAACTATATCTATACTCTCTTCCCTAGCTTCGTCAGTTCTATTTTCGTTGACGCGTTTCGGAGAACCTCCATCTTCAAAAACTATATGTTTACTCTGTGAGTATAGATATAGTTTTTGAAGATGGAGGTTCTTCGAAACGCGTCAACGAAAGTAGAATTGACGAAGCTAGGGAAGGCAGATCATTATAGTGAACACAGTGATAATAATACTAGCAGAAAGAAGCATATAAAAAGAATTAGGTTGTGACATTGTTACATTAGGTTTTTTTTAATCACTGATGAAACAGAAATTTCAATAAAATATAATTTGTCTTCGCTTTCTGTAGAGAGAAGTTAGAATACGTGGTTTAAACAAGGAACGATCCTACAGTGTCCGTAGCTAACGTTTCTTTCTATCATAAATATTCGCCCCTCCGCGAAGCGTTTCCTTTTTGGGAAGACAAATCGCCGAGCTTATTTATTTGGAAAATTAACAGCGTTCGTTGACGACCAGCCAGATGCAAGGACGTTGTAGTACTTGAAGTTGTACTTTTTTTTGGGCGTCAATTCAGCCCAAATACTTAAATATTTTTATGAACGATTTGAGATTTGAACGGATAAACGTTCCGTTTCAAGGCTGTGACTGCGCTCGTACTTGTTTGAAAAAAAACGCTTCGTTATTGCAGCTTTAAGAAACAAAAAAATTTAACGAGATAAGTAATTTCGTTATCTATTAATTATTACGGTTTATAATTACTGTCGCATTAAATTAGCGGACATTTCACGTACACCGCGAACTTCGCGCGGAATTAGAACGTACCGGGCGAGCAGGCTAGATCGAACGATAAACTTGGACAGTCATTGTCCTCTCTACTTCTATTGTTTAGTTTTATTTACTCAGATCCTGCGCATTATCTTCCCGGCTAAATCGTACAAGTACCCGAAGTAAGTAATTACGAAAGCGCCGATGGTGACATCGGTTTTGTTTTTGTTTATTAATTTTATTTATGTTCGCTGCTAGCCTGAGTTCACTTGTTTAATTGCTTCCTGTTTATAGAAGGCACTGGCATGACACCCGCCAGATATCACGACTGCGATTATATTGCTGTGGCCGTAGCTAACGTTTCTTTCTGTCATAAATATTCGCCCCTCCGCGAAGCGTTTCCTTTTTGGGAAGACAAATCGCCGTTGACGACCAGCCAGATGCAAGGACGTTGTAGTACTTGGAGTTATAGTTTTTTGGGCGTCAATTCGGCCCAAATACTTAAATATTTTTATGAAAATACTAGCTGTTACCCGTTGCGGCTTTGCCTGCAATTATAATGTGAGCAATAAAATTTATAGTCAATTTTCAAAATCAGAATGGGTCATTTCATTTTAATATATTGCTATATACAATATTATATGATTTATGGTTTTCGGCAAACACATATACATTTTTGCTACTCGATACGCTAAAACAGGGTCATGTCATATTTTAATTTTTTGGGCTGGGTAAGTAGTATAATGACGTTTTCTAAAACAGGAATAGGCCTATATGTATCTCTGATACTTAAACCATATACGTACCGAATTTCATCTCAATTGGTCCAGTGGTTAAAGCGTGATTGAATAACAAACAAACAAACAAACACACAAACTTTCAGAAATATAATATGAATTAGATCATGAAAAGAACAATTTGAGATTAGAATGGATAAACATTCCGTTTCAAAACTGTGACTACGCTCGTATTTGACGTTTGTTCAGATGTACTTGATCAGTGGACCAACTTCATCGCTTTTTTCTCAAACATCTTCGCAAACTTGACCAAGATCGACTTCTACGTTGGCTGCTTGAATCAGAACACAACGTGTTATTAATAGCTAATCCTAATGGATTATGCTCTATTTTCTTCCGTCTAGTGGTATATTTTATTCACTTCGTAAAGGCTACCGCGTTTCGAAACCTTACGGTTCATCTTCAGGCCGTAATACAAAATGGCAAATCCCTCTGTCGAGGACGTCACAATGTTAACAAAACATTGAACACACGTTACATATACTAAACACGATTTTTATTGAAACGCGCGACGATAAAATTTATTTAGGCTATGCAACGTGCGTCTTGTATGCCATTACTATTTTATCGTTGCGCGTTTTAATGAAAATCGTGTAATTGTGTTTAGTGTTTGTGACGTGTGTTTTAAGTGATAACAGTACACGTGTAATATATGAAAACGTTGTGTTGTTTTCGTTTCGGTATTTTTCCTCAGTTGAAGAACACGTGCACGTTGTAACCGTTTATAATACATTCGAAATTAATATAAACGTTTACAATAATTTTTGTTGAGTTTTTAACAACATAACCCGAAATTTATCAGCCTTCATTGAAATCAGCTGAGCGTTACGAATTCATATAAAACAAATGACTATTTACTATAACTACAGTAAATAATATCTAAGCTAGGTTCACGTATTTATTTGTTTAAACAAAACAAGATATTTGTAAACATATCTTCAAACTAGTTATATATTCAACAAAAGTAGCTTTTCTTGTGTCGGTAAATCCTCGAGTTCAACACTTGTACTTTTTTATACACAATTCACAGTGCTGTCGAAGTATAATTTGTGACTTTTTGTTGTGTTTAATTTTTACTAATTACATTTTTATTTTTCGCAAATTTTTCTCCAAATTATTTATCGACATGAACAGCATAACCTATAAATTAATTTTTGCAACTAAATCACGAAATAACCGAAATTACCGGATTATCAAAGTAAATTTCATTTAATTGTTTTTCAGATAAACAATTATTAAAAATAAAGGGTGGTTCACACTACTAATAAGATAATAGATAATAGATAATTATCTAATAGATAATAGATAATAGATAATAGATAATAGATAATAGATAATAGATAATAGATAATATATAATATATAATATATATATATGATAGATATAGATAATAGATATATATATAATATATAATATATAATAGATAATAGATAATAGATAATAGATAATAGATAATAGATAATATATAATAGATAATAGATAATAGATAATAGATAATAGATAATAGATAATAGATAATAGATAATAGATAATAGATAATAGATAATAGATAATAGATAATAGATAATAGAATAGGCAATAGGCAATAGGCAATAGGCAATAGGCAATAGGCAATAGGTAATTGATAATAGGCAATAGGTAATAGGTAATTGATAACAGGTAACAGATAACAGATAACAGATAATAGATAACAGATAACAGATAACAGATAATAGATAATAGATAACAGATAACAGATAACAGATAACAGATAACAGATAACAGATAATAGATAACAGATAATAGATAATGGAT
>CM040184.1:85679322-85694322 GCA_022606455.1 Callitettix versicolor
GTGTGAGTGTGAGAGAGAGAGTGAGTGTGAGTGTGTGTGAGAATGTGAGTGAGTGTCAGTGTGTGAGTGTGTGTGAGTGTGTGTGTGTGAGAGAGTATGAGTGTGAGTGTGCGTGTGTGAGAGTGTGAGTGTGAATATATGTGTGTGTGTGTGTGTGTGTGTGTGAGAGAGAGAGAGAGAGAAAGAGAGAGTATGAGTGTGAGTGTGTGTGTGTGTGTGTGTATGTGTATGTGAGTGTGAGTGTATGAGTGAGTGTGTGTGTGTGAAACCCACGTTATACGCTCACGTTCGCAATACCAGACCGATTTGAATCGTATAAAATCGGACTGTACTTTGCGAACGCGGCAGTGCTGACACAAAAAATAGGTATTTTAATATTACATTAGCATTGATGACGTAAATAATTACGGTAATAATATACACAACCGTTGTATTTCTGAAGGGGATTCCGTACAGCAAACATCACATAAATTATTCCGCCGTTTCTTAGGAAAGATAATTTCTGGAAAGGTTAGCTCTTACCACAGCGTTCGCAGCGGTTATTACCATTTCAAATTATCAATTGCGATTCATAATTCAATTTCAAATTCAAATTAATTCCGATCAACGAGTGGGTAACGTCAGTGCGACCTATATTTCAGCTATGCATTCATTTCCTTCCTTTCTACTTCTGCAGGATATCTAGGAATTTCTAGTTCCGCAGCTCTTCGAGTACGTCTTCGATTCTTGGGTGAAATATCTTATACAGGGTGTCGTGTAATGCGTGCGCGAAGATAATACAGGAAACGGTGATATAAATTGGAATTGAGAAAACATTTTTTTTTTTTTTTTTTTTTTTTTTTTTTTTTTTTTTTTTTGAGGATTTCGATTGTAAAATGAGCTACTGGTTCGGCCTAATCTACCCGGGACTTTGAAATCAGCGCTTTTTGTGGTGACCTTAAAATGTTTATATTTTTATAAAATGGCTTATTGAAACTATGATTTTAACGTATGATTTAGGCATATCTTGTTATGTGTGTTATATACATAAATAATCATCGTATCGAGGTTAAAAAGTACATTTTGAAAATTGAAAATCCGTTTAAATAAAAAAAAATTTCGACGGCGGTCATGGTTCATTTTCGTATTTTCAATATATTTTAAAAGTTAAAACGCTAACGTGTTTTGGTTATGATGGTAAAATAAGCATTTAAAAAATATTACGTTAGCCTAGTTGATAGCGTAATTTTCACCCCGAGGACCCGGGTTCGATTCCCGGCCAGGGCTTGGCATTTTCATACGTTATAAATTATTCCATCGTCTGTATTAGCACAAGTGTGCACAATAGACGGACGTTAAAAAAAAGTATTTTCTTACAGTAATGTATAGCTTGTAACGTTTTGAAAATGTTGTCCTTAAAGTGTGATTATTTACGTAAAGTCACTATTAGTGTTGACAGACATCCAGTCAACGTTCTACTTACGTCTTACGTCTTAATCAATTAATTAGAATTTGTAATTGAATGCAGCATTGACAATTTGAAATGGTAATGAACACACAACAAGCCGCTGAAGCAGAAATGCATTAAACAAAAGCTACAAACGAGTTCAATCCGTTAAACGCTATTTACATGTTGAACAGATGGTAAACAATATAACGTATACGAGGTGTGTTCAGAAAGTAACGAGAATTTTTAAATTTCGCTGGCTTGGAGAGTCCGATTGTCAAACATTTTTTTTGTTATGTTGGTATACATTCCCTTGAAGTATGATAAAACTTTCAGCTGTTTTCATTGTTGACTTTGTCTGTGACAGTCATTAAGGTTAGACGTGTTTTTATGAGCTCGGCGATTTTCGTTTGTTAAAAGAAATAGATCAAAGAATTTGTATCGAATTTTGCGTAAAAAATGGAATAAAGTGTAACAAAGTGTATGATGTGTTAACAAAGGCCTATGGTGAGTCTGCTATGAGTAAAGCAAGAGTTTACGAGTGGTATAAGCGTTTCCAAGAAGGCCGTGAAGACGTTGAAGATGACGAACGCCCTGTACGCCCCAGCACATCGTCAACTGATGAAAACTATGAACAATCGCCGAATCACAATTAGAGAGGTCGCAGATGTTGTTGTCATATCGATTAAATCTTATCATGACATTGCTTCCAATGTTTTGTGTATGAAACGCGTGGCAGCGAAATTCGTTCCAAAATTGTTGAATTTTGAACAAAAACAGAGGCGAATGGAAGTTTCTCAGGATTCACTAAATGAAGTCAACCATCATGCAGAATTACTGAAACGTATTATAACAAGTGACGAAACATGCGTTTACGGATATGACGTCGAAACTAAGGCTCAATCATCCTAGTGGAGGCATTCTGGCTCGCCAAGACCGAAAAAGGCTCGACAAGTGCGGTCGAACGTGAAGGTTATGCACACTGTGTTCTTCGATATTAATGGCATAGTGCATCATGAATTCCTGCCGCCAGATGAAACGGTCAATAAGGAGTACTACCTACAAGTTCAACGCCGTTTGCATTAAGCAATCCGAAAAAACGCCCGGATCTGTGGAAAAACAATTCATGGCTTTTGCAGCATGATAATGCATCAGCTCACATTTCATCGCTAGTTCGTGAATTTTTGGTTAAAAACAGTACTGTAACGATGCTCCAGCCTCCATATTCGCCAGACATGGCTCCGTGTGACTTTTTCATATTTCCAAAAGTAAAGAGAACCTTAAAGGGCCGTCGTTTTACAGCCGGAGATGACATTAAAAGTACATCGCTGAAAGAACTAAAGCCTATCTCAAAGATTGGAAGCGCTGGCACAAGTGCATAATGGGGACTATTTTGAAGGCGACAACATCAATGAACGTACAAGAATAAATAAATATTTTGTTCAAAAAATTAAAATTCTCGTTACTTTCTGAACACAACTCGTAAATACTTAATAAGTGTCTTTTTTTCACAAAAAATCAATTTCTGAAACTATTGACAACAAATCGGCGAAATAATTTTATAAAATTATTTTTGTTATACTGCCGTATAAAATTATTTTTATTATACTGCCGTATAAAATTGTTTTTATCAGGTTTTAGTGTATCACTGTAAATTTTAATTAGTGGAAATCTGCTATTCTGGAGGTGATCAAGGTTTATTTTAGTTTTGTCGATTTGCTTCTTCTCAATAAATAGATTTTATTTCAAATTAGCAGTGCCCATAACGGCCCGTGAAAACAACAAACATATTCGAGCATGAGATAATGAATTACGATAGTTCTCTTTTTGTTTGCTAAATTAAAACAGTTTTAAGAAAAGACGCTAGATAACGTCAAGTGTAATTTTCTGGTAAATATTTAATTTAAAAAAATTGTAAAATCCGGCTTCGAGCTGTTGTGCAACCTTGTTTTGTGCACCTACCTGTAAAATTTCAGACCTCTTTGTGCCATAGATTTGGCTTACTCGCGCATGCGCGAACGCACACACTTTCCTTTATTAATATACGTTTGGTGCAAGTGACAAGAGTGGTGAATCTTGATAATTTTGAGAGGTTTTTTTGTTGATAGAGTCAAAACCAGATTTTTCGACGAAATAACTCACCCAAATGGATTCGTTTCATAAATAGATTTGTGTAACATTTTCAAGGTTTGTATTGAACAAATGGTTTTGAAAACAAACAGTTTTTTTTACCGGGATAAGGCTATAAGGCATAACCGTTTAATGTAGTCTATAGTTCGAAGCACGAATCTAGTCCGTTCAGTCAACCAATAGCGGGAGAGCGCGGTGTTGTCACATGGTGGTGGCACATAAATAGCCTTGAAAAGGCACTTTTACGCATACTTCAGTTTGTAATGGGGAAGCAATTTGGCAACACAGCTCTTTTCCGATTTGTTGCCTCAAGGTCACAGCGCGTATAGACAAATCCCTTTACGGACGGGTGTAGAATAGAGGTGGGCGTTTATGCTATTTTTACAAAACGTCAACAAACTGTTTTTTGAGGAAAAAAAACTGTTTTTTAAAACAGTTGGAAAAAAAGGTTTATAAAACTGAAACTCAAAGCTGTATTAGCAGCTAAAACATAAAGCACATACGTTCAGTTTTCTAAGACTACTTTTTCATTCTTACTGCCACCATGTCCTTAACTATTTTTGAGTATAAAGCATTTAGAAAGGATAAAAATAATACTTACAAGTGTAGTAATAATTAAATTACATTATCAAAACGTAATAGTTATGTATGCCATTTTATGTACAAAATGCAGTGAATTTCTAATAGAAGCATTTTTTTTTACTTAAAAATTAAATAGTCCTTTGCATATTTACCAAATTGCAAACGATTTAGAATATTTTTAGTCGATTAAAAAATATTGATGATTGATAATAAATATAAAAAATATGTTCAAATAAATTTAGGCTCTGTATCTACAAAATGTGAGAGGTTGTTACTACAACTCGCAACAAAATAGAGATAAACGTTGACATTGACCAAACAGTTTTTACTTCACTACAAGCAACAAGCAATTTTGGAATAAAGGGAAAAAGCATAAAAGCAGGTAGAAGAAAAGCAGTTAGCAGGAAAACAGTTTTAGCGCTTGCGGCAACGTTCGAATAGAACAGTCCGTTCCTTGTTTAACAAATCATAAACCAGTCCAAATCCAACTGCTTGTTTCCGTTTGAAAAAGCAGTTTGTTGTTTATAGAAAAGCAGTTTTTTTAACAGTTTGGTGTTTTCTGCCCCACCACTAGTGTAGAATATTATCCTCGAAGGAGTTGAGTGAGTAAAACAGCTGTCCTTTAGAGTTTCAAACGGACGTAAAAGTAACAAATATGATCTGTTCTGTTTTTGAGTCATTCTTTTTCACTGTAAGGCTTTTCTATTACGATTTCTGAAGCAGTTGTTATGTAGGCTGACAGAAAATCGTTCAGACCACTGGCCTTTTACCGGATAAATATAATTGTATCAGCGTCACCCATAGGGGCAGTTGTTGTGTACGTGTGTAACAGTTACACAAGTCTGTGCAGTTTACCACCGTAATACCCACTTACTCGCAGATCATAAATTATACGCGACTTTTCTAATGGATTGAAAGAATGATGTTTACAACCGGAATATATATCTCAATTATATATTAGCTCTACGGAGGTTTAATGGATTACTGGGCGGAAAGCGAGTTTTTATATCCTGGTATACGTTACACATAAAGACTAAGGTGTGCTCAGTAATGCCAAATTGTATATGAAAAGTACACATGCTGTCATATTTATTGAGTTTTTTTCCATTAACTGGTTAGATTTTTTTTTTTTTTGGTGTTTAACGTTCGACTATTGTGCACACTTGGGCTAATGCAGACGATGGGATGATTTATAGCGTATGAAAATGCCAAGCCCTCGCCGGGAATCGAACCCGGGTCCTCAGGGTGAAAATGTAGCACGCTATCCACTAGGCCACCGAGGCGGCTCAAAAATAGTAGAACTGTAGATAATAATTGCTGCACGGGTGCACGGCTGTCTTGCTAAAGTGATAGAAGCGTATTTCGAAAATTATATCTATATCGTACAAGTTTTTAAATTATGATTTCACTGTCATAATCTGCTATAAAATCTGAATATATTAGTATTTTCATATTATACTGAAAATACGAAACAAAACCCTGACAGTCGTGAAAATATTTCTTAATTCAACGGATTTTTAAAATTCAAAATGTTAATTTATGCATTTTCTAACGTTGGGTACGACGGTGAAATCAGACATACAATAAAGTATAGAACAAATATTTTACGATTTTTTTACAGATTTGTATCAAAGCCGCCATTTTGAAGCTCTTGAACAAATTTCGCTGGTTTACGAACTGTCCAAGCTGGGTTTACGAATACCCCAATACATATTTCTGTTACAATTTTGGATCTAATCAAACGTATAATTTATCGATCCATTCAAAACGTGATCCTGATATGCAGTGAAGATCGAAGTTCATTTCAAGGTCTAGGGTATGGGTCTTACAATGATGGCTGATATAATGGCTAATTTTAAAATACACAATTATCTAAAAAGATTGTATTATAGTGAGCGTTAAAATCTGCATTTTAGACTTTGAAACTATCCTGAAAATACGAAACGAACCTTGGCCGCCGTCAGGATATTTTAGACTTTCAAATTCTACTGAAAGTACGAAATAAACCTTGGCCGCCGTCAGGATATTTTAGACTTTCAAATTCTACTGAAAGTACGAAATGAACCTTGGCCGCCGTCAGGATATTTTAGACTTTCAAATTCTACTGAAAGTACGAAATAAACCTTGGCCGCCGTCAGGATATTTTAGACTTTCAAATTCTACTGAAAGTACGAAATGAACCTTGGCCGCCGTCAGGATATTTAAGACTTTCAAATTCTACTGAAAGTACGAAATAAACCTTGGCCGCCGTCAGGATATTTTAAACTTTCAAATTCTACTGAAAGTACGAAATGAACCTTGGCCGCCGTCAGGATATTTAAGACTTTCAAATTCTACTGAAAGTACGAAATGAACCTTAGCTGCCGTCAGGATATTTTAGACTTTCACGTTCTTTTTTTTTTACGAAATGAACCTTGGCCGCCGTCAGGATATTTTAGAATTTCACGTTCTACTGAAAGTACGAAATGAACCTTGACTGATAAAAGCACACACGTATGTAATCGGAGCTAATTCTATATTTGTGCAATATTATATCCGGAATTTCTATGAAACAAGCAGCGTTATCTCAGCATAACTTTGCTTACTGGTATTTATGACGTGACACTGTTTTTCTGCTGGATTTGAAACAACGCGCACTCTTGTGCGGCATAACGGAATGGAAACGTGCGGGGGGAGCGTGAGGTCTCGAGTCCCTAACGTCACGGTTGCGTGCACACAGACACCCGCGTGCGATCTTTTAAAATATCATGTCGGCATTTTATATTCTGTAAAAGGCACGGTGGTGAAATACTGCGACTACCAGGAGATATTTTAAAAATACAACTGCTAAATATTTCTCATCTGGCAGCATCGGAACGTCTTCAGCGGGATCGGCGAATCCGGCGATACGATCGTGGGTAATTTGAAGTTCGTTTACACGTTCATGAGATAAACGATTTCGTTAAAATTTAGCGTGCCGTTTCAGTCTTCGCTGGTTAAAAATAGTTTAACAAAATGTGTCCTTGAAAACGTTTTCGGTCGAAACAAACTTTGAAAATATCACGAAAATCTAAAATCCTGAAAATTTCGCTACAGTTTCTTATTTACATGAAGATATTTGGAAGCTAATCGCCGGAAAAACTGGTTTCAGTGCTACGAGAAAAACCGAAAGCGTCTTTGTTTCTCAAAATTATGAAGATTCATATCGCGCGCGCGTGTGTGTGTGTGTGTGTGTTTTGCGATGCCAAAAAATGTTGAAAATTTGTTTATAGACAATGACAATCTGGAGTAAGGTACCGTCACTCCCCAGAGTGTGGGGACTCAAGTTAAGTTCAAGTGTTATTGCTACCCACTAAAAAGCCACCAATAAATTCTTCCACTAAACCCCCCACGAAACCGTCGCTAGGCATTACCTCGCAAGGAGGTGGACTGTCTGCCCGCCTATCCGTCTACAGCGTTGCCTCTCCTTTTTTGATCTTCAATCAGCCTCTTCATGACCACTGCAATGAATCCTGCAATAGCTTTCCAGGTGTTTTCTCAAGTCGTCATTTTCTGAACCCGACTTTTCGGTAACGTTGCTTTGCAGGTTCATCGTGTCTTTACCGAATCTCTGAGGGAATAAGTGCTCCGCATCTTTCTTCAGTGCTGGAAGACAGAGGAGGCCCGTCGCGTCTGTTTGCAGCCGGAAAGTTCTGACACTCTTTCATCGGCCATTAGCTCCAATGGAGGCTCGCCAGTTACTACGTATGCTGCCTTTTAGGAAACTGTTCGGCACTTACGTCACGCAGCAAGGTACAGCGGTGCACCGCACTGACCTTGCGCGCATAGCTCACGACCGTCATAGCCTGGCTCCATATCGGCGCTACGTAAAGTAGCACTGAACTCACTACCACGCCAGGAGTCGGCGGCGTGCTTGTCTTAGGCCTCCTAGATTGTGTGCGTGCGTGCGCGTGTGCGTGCGCGCGCTCGTGCTCTTGCGTGTTCGTGATAGCACTCATAACAATTATAATTTTGGTCCGATTGGATTACACTTCGCACAATAAGTAAATGATTTTAGGGGGGTGGAGAAATCCACAGCACAAACTGTTAATTAATTCTGTCCGCCTTTAACACCAACACATTGAAACTAACTGTTCCTCGTTCGAGACACGTTTACTCGTACTTTATGTTGGCGCTGTTTATGCTCTAAGACCGACGCTAAAGGCAATATTGCCTTTGAATTATCGCCGTTGTACAAGTTTTATTCGGGTTTAAATTTTCCGACTTGAATTATAGCAATAATCAGCTGATTTATCCTTAGCGAGCTTTTGCAACTTGCCGTGTGTTCTGGACGACTGTAGGGATCGATAAATAACTATGGATGTGTGTTTCTTGTATCACACTCACACGCGTGCGTAAATGGAACAACCATTGGGCATATAACCCGTTCACTTGTATGGTTGGGATAGAACAAGTACCAAAACAGGTGCACTCTTTACTATGCTTCGCTGTTTGAGATCACTAACGAAAAATGTGGCCATAATAATAATTTTTAGATAAACTGCATTTTAGATTTTTATTTTCTGTGCTTGCGAAATTCATTTGGTCATGCAAAAATTCGATCTGTATATTTCGGAAAATTAGTACACTATTTGGTTTTTTTTAATCGAAGGAAATGCGCGGTTTTTTCGATTTTGTAATTCAGTAAATATTTTATTTCAAATTTGGTACGTTCACTCGATTTATTAAATAGATAAATATCTAATATCTGTTATAATACAGCAGAATTATAACAGGAGAGCAGAAACAAGACAATAAGGAATAAGATGAAAATAATGAAGATATAAAGCATACGTGTAACATAGTGTAACACAGAAATTTGCGGGTATAAAAAAGATGATTATTATTAGGAGAGCATAAACAAGACAATAAGAAATTAGAAAAAATTAGTGAAGAAATAAGGCGCTTGTGTTACAAAATGTAACACAGAGAATACGGGTATCAAAGGAGACGAGAATCGTAATTAGGAGAGTAGAAACAAGACAATAAGAAATAAGAAGAAAATAGTGAAAAAATAAGGCGCTTGTGTAACAAAGTGTAACACAGAGAATACGGGTATCAAAGGAGACGAGAATTGTTATTAGGAGAGTGGAAACAAGACAATAAGAAATAAGAAGAAAATAGTGAGAAGTAAGGTGCTTGTGTAACAAAGTGTAACACAGAGAATACGGGTATCAAAGGAGACGAGAATTGTTATTAGGAGAGTAGAAACAAGACAATAAGAAATAAGAAGAAAATAGTGAAGAAATAAGGTGCTTGTGTAACATAGTGTAACAGAGAATACAGGTATCAAAGGAGACGAGAATCTTCATTAGGAGAGCAGAAACAAAACAATAAGAAATAAAAAAAAAAAAATAGTGAAGAAATAAGGCGCTTGTGTTACAAAATGTAACACAGAGAATACGGGTATCAAAGGAGACGAGAATTGTTATTAGGAGAGCAGAAACAAGACAATAAGAAATAAGAAGAAAAATAGCGCTTATTGAAAATATCTCACTGTATATGACTAAAATACGATAAATGTATAAAACTGCGACCCATTTTAATAATCACGGCACGCAGCTGTATCGCTGACGTGATAGAAGCGTGTTGACCTTGAGTGCGAGGTCCTGGGACAAAAGAAGGAGTCGCTTTGAACCTCAGCAACCACGATACCTAATACAAGATTCTGGAGCTAGTCGAGGGAGTACTGGAGTCAGTTTAAGGTACACAAAAAGCTCTTAAGCCGACGTGTCGGAGGCCATAAAGCCTCTGTTAATCCCCCCCCAAAAACGTGAACAGAAGAGCTGCATGTCACAAAAAAATAGTGATTCAATAAGCTGTGAAACTAATATTGTCTTACGCTATTTATAAAACAGAGTGAAGTAACTTACGTCAATTTAAAAACGTGAACAATAATATTACTAACTCTTTTTTACCTCCATTAGCTGACGTGATCCACCTGCTCACTAGGTATAACCTATAGTATGCTAATTTGAATGTTAAACCATGAGACCTTATTAATACAATTGAAATTCCATTTATTAGTACTATCAATAAGGGAAAGGCCTAAGCTAAACGAACCATGTAGTCCAAGGCGACACAGCTGCGCACAATAATCACGAAGACGCGACAAGTGTCACTGTTGCACTCACGAAATGACGTCACGCGCGCTGTGTAACTCAATCATATCCGTTGTCATGCTTTGCTTGTTTCACCAGAATCGATTGAGACATTGCGTTGTCGAGATAAGCTAAAATATTGGAACGAATGTCTTACAAACGTCGACAAGTACTTGTACTGCGCTTTGACATTAGCGCGAGGCGCCTGGCGAGGTCGAAACGTGGTCACACCTTCGCTGGCTTTAGCCGTTTTGAAATCATCAGGGATATTTCTTTTTAAAGGCAATTCAATGTTCGTAGTTGACTGATTTCTTTCCTCAGGTTCTTTGCTAAGGTTATACTCCTTTACTTCTTCTTAATACTGTGACGCAGAGAATATAGGTATCAAAGGGGATGAGAATTATTATTAGGAGAGCAGAAACAAGACAATAAGAAATAAGAAGGAAATATTGAAGAAATAAGGCGCGTGTGTAACACAGAGAATACAGGTGTCAAGGGGGATGAGAATTATTAGGAGAGAAGAAACAAGACAATAAGAAGGAAATATTGAAGAAATAAGGTGGTTGATATAGTGCAATAGAGTGAATACGGGTATCAAAAAAGATGAGAATTATTATTAGGAGAGCAGAAACAAGACAATAAGGAATAAGATGAAAATAATGAAGAAATAAAGCATACGTGTAACATAGTGTAACACAGAGATTTGTGGGTATAAAAAAGATGATGATTATTAGGAGAGCAGAAACAAGACAATAAGGAATAAGATGAAAATAATGAAGAAATAAAGCATACGTGTAACATAGTGTAACACAGAGATTTGCGGGTATAAAAAAGATGATGATTATTAGGAGAGCAGAAACAAGACAATAAGAAATAAGAAGAAAATAGTGAAAAATAAGGCGCTTGTGTAACAAAGTGTAACACAGAGAATACAGGTATCAAAGTAGACGAGAATTGTTATTAGGAGAGTAGAAACAAGACAATAAGAAATAAGAAGAAAATAGTGAAGAAATAAGGTGCTTGTGTAACATAGTGTAACAGAGAATACGGGTATCAAAGGAGACGAGAATCTTTATTAGGAGAGCAGAAACAAAACAATAAGAAATAAAAAGAAAATAGTGAAGAAATAAGGTGCTTGTGTAACATAGTGTAACAGAGAATACGGGTATCAAAGGAGACGAGAATCTTTATTAGGAGAGCAGAAACAAAACAATAAGAAATAAAAAGAATATAGTGAAGAAATAAGGCGCTTGTGTAACAAAGTGTAACACAGAGAATACGGGTATCAAAGGAGACGAGAATTGTTATTAGGAGAGCAGAAACAAGATAATAAGAAATAAGAAGAAATAGTGAAGAAATAAGACGCTTGTGTAACACAGAGAATACGGGTATCAAAGTAGATGGTAATTCTTAAAAGAGCAGAAACAAAACACTAAGAATAAATAAGTAAAGAGTGAAGAAATAAGGCTCAAGAGTGCTAATTTTAATATTTAAAAACACAATATTTTTTGTAATTTTTATTTTTAAATTATTTTTTAAACTAAATTGATATTAAGTTTTGCCTACATTCAAAATTAAGAGTCGATCGGAACCGGAACTGAGCGACTACACACGACTAAACACGAACTTAAACGAAAGAAATACGATCAAAGACTACCAGACACGAATATATCTGAGTGACACGAAGTTAGCCGAACAGTCTACTTAAAGTCAGTAACACTAAATCGTATATTGCTATATTTTTAATATCCTTAATATCAACGTACATTTCCTTTTTTTGTGCCTACACGTGGTTATTATTCAGTTTTGATAAGGACATGAAGGAAATTACAATTTTGTTTGGTTCCATTTTACTTAATAAATTAATTTTAGAAAAATAGCATTAACAGCAGTAAAACAGCTGCTTTTTTACTATATACACATGGTGTGCAGAAAGTCCGGTGATTGTGGTAAAACGGATTTTGAAATTGTAATAAATTGCGGTTTTTGTAGAAAATGACATTATCAGTTTTCCGGTCAACTGAAATAAAAAAAAGTATCAAACTCTGTACATACCAGATTAATTGACCACAATCAGAAGATTTTGTTAAATGTTGCCCGTAAGTGCCCAAGTAAAGTAGCATACGAATCAATCCTACTGAAAAAACAATCTAATTTATCGAAATATCTTCACCGTCAATTTGTTATTGACAACTGAAGCCAGTTCAGCAAATTTGAACTCAAATAAAATTTGACCGGGTTCGATTCCCGGCCAGGGCTTGGCATTTTCATACGCTATAAATCATCCCGTCGTCTGCATTAGCCCGAGTGTGCACAATAGTCGGACGTTAAACATAAAAAAAAAATCAAATAAAATTAATGTTCAAGAAAGGGTCGACAAATTTATAAACAATGACTTAAGTCAATTTTTTCGACCTATTTTTTAATCTAATTGCCAAACAAAAAGTACTAATAAAATGAGTGTAATTTTATTATAAATAATAATAATACATAAGAGAGGGTGCAGATAAGTGGGGTGGGACACGGGAGGCTACAGCGGCTCTGCAATAAAATATTTACATACTAATTACTTGGTTGACCCATATTTTTTGAAGATTACAATCAGTAATTTAGCCTCAGACAAAGGCATCGTGTTTGCCCGGCTCTAGGTACGTGAGCCTTTCTTGCTCGTTTCAAAGTGGAGCCTTTAAGACAACCTTTACAAAAATACCTGCTTCTAAATAATACACTTTCGAAAAATAACCACTGAAATAAAAGTATCTTCGTGCTGAAAAATATTTCCATTCACCGGCTTGTTGTGATCAGTTAAAAACAAAACTATACGAGTTACCAACCTGTATTTAGTTTGTGGAAATGTTTGAACACCCTGTACTTTTCCGATTTGATACGTGTTAATCTGTAGAAAAATAAGGAAAACTCGTTTCCATAGAAATGTAAGTCAACAAGCTTTGTAAATCCCGTTTTAACTTTATAATATTTGAAATTCTTTAATTCAAAAAGTAAAAATAACTTTATTTTTTCCATAAAAATGACTGTCTTTAGAGTAAAAAAAAAAATGTTCATTTATTCAAAGCTCAAATTAAGATATTATGACACATTCTGTACATTTTAAATTTAGTTTCGGTGCACCCTGTAGATAGTTAATCAGAAGTTTTTTAACGTTTTTTTTGCGTATATTTTGCGCGTGTTAGGCGCACTTAATAACCATTACACTATGGAAACTACGAAGAAGTTTGATCTATATAAATACATGGCAATAATCGTTAAATTTTTTTTGTGTGTCTAACGTCCGACTATTGTGCACATTTGGGCTAATGCAGACGATGGGATTATTTATAGCGTATGAAAATGCCAAGCCCTGACCGGGAATCGAACCCAGGTCTTCGCGAAGAAAGCCCAGTACGCTATCAACTAGGCCACCGAGGCGGCTAATTGTTAATATAGACACCTACTTTTTATAAAATATTGTTTAACGATATGTCTGTGTATTATTTATAAACGCTGTGATATTAGATCGTGGGTCTTACGTTACGAAAAAATTAAGAATAAAAATCATGTGTCGTATTTTTGAACAAATTATCGTAATTAATATAACAAAAGGACGTGAAAACATGATACATTACTTTTATTTTTGGTTCAATAACAGAATTTTGTTAGTTTTTTAAAGTCCTTCTGCGGCCAATTGTACTACACGCACGCACGCACACACACACACACACTCTCCTTCTCTCTCACACACACACTCACTCCCTCTCTCTCCCTTCCTTTCTCTCTGACACACACACACACACACACACACACACACACACACACACACACTCTCTCTCTCTCTCTCTCTCTCTCTCTCTCTCACACACACACACACACACACACAACACACACACATACACACTCTCTCTCACACATACAAACACACACTCTCTCTCACTCACACACACAACACACACATACACACACTCTCCCTCTCTCTCACACACACACTCACTCTCTCTCTTCCTTTCTTTCTCTCTGACACACACACACACACACACACACACACACACACACACACACACACACACACACACACACACACACACACACACACACACACACGTATACACACGTACACACACGTACACACACGTACACACACACACACACACACACACACACACACACACACACACACACACACACACACACAGAAATCACTCTAAATGTAAAGTGTAAATAACAATAATTAAAATGCTGTTATAATTTTTCATTTGGAAATTTGCCAACATTTGTGCATATGTAAACAATAAACACGTTGGCGAGTGGAGCATCAGTAAACTGTTTTCTTTTGACCAGCATACACCCCTCTTTTGTTAAGGTAAGTGGAGCATGTTGTTTTCTTTGACCAGCATACACCCTCTTTTGTTAAGGTATTTGTCAGCTGTTAAGCATTTGTTTCGTGTTCTTTGTTACTTGCAGATCTTCCTTCATATTTTTGTCCACTCAAGACATCAAAGCCGTGAGCCTTTATTTTCAGTTATAGTAATTTAACACATGCCAACGTGTACAGTAATATTTTACGTTATGTACTCGAGAATGGGAATCACATACTGCGGAAACATGTATTGTTTTCGTACACTTAGACGATGGTAAATTTCAAATAAACAATTGTAGCAGCTCGAATAATGCATCAATAAGTAACAGTTTTATAAACAGACTGACCAAATACGTATTTGTTTATATTAGGCATTACCTTAACAAACGGAC
>CM040184.1:85709322-85711822 GCA_022606455.1 Callitettix versicolor
CCTCATTAATCGCTGACATTTGATAGGCACATTAAGGCATAATCACTGCACGCAGCTGTCTCGCTGTCTTAAAGAAGCGGATTTTCAAAAGTATTTTTGCCTTTATCTTACCTTTTAAAATTCTGATTTCACCATCATAAACAGCATTAGAATATGCATACATTAGCACGTTAAACGTTCACATGAAAGAAAGAAAACGAACCCTGACCGTCGTCAAATTGAATATCTCAATTCCAAAGGATTTTGAATTTTTACAGTTTTTAATGCTGATTGTGGTAGTGATATCGTATATTTAAAAACATCAAAAACGAAAAAGTTACGAATTTTTATAGATTTGAAATTGCCGCCATTTTGATACTGTTTAAAGATTTTTTCTGGTTACCGAAGTTAATCAAGTTATTAGCTCGGATAACCAAGTTATTATCTTGGGGGAGAGAGAGAGAGGAGAGAGAGAGAGAGAGAGAGAGAGAGAGAGAGAGAGAGAGAGAGAAAGAGAGAGAGAAAGAGAGAGAGAGAGAGAGAGAGAGAGAGAGAGAGAGAGAGAGAGAGAGAGAGAGAGAGAGAGAGAGAGAGAGAGAGAGAGAGAGAGAGAGAGAGAGAAAGAGAGAGAGGGGGGAGAGACAGAGAGAGAGACAGAGAGAGAGAGAGAGAGAGAGAGGGAGAGATGGAGGGAAGGGCGAGAGGGAGAGAGAGGGAGAGATTATTGATAACTCAAAAAGTGATAAAGGTCTAGATAAGAGCACATTTCAAGATTACAGGTCTGGGTCTTACCATGATGGCTGTTCCAATAACTCGTTTCATAAAGAATGTGGGAAATTCGAAACCGCATGATCGACCTAATTTCTCTAAATCGGTTATACGGAATTTACTAAAAATCCCTTCATGTGTGCAAAATGCATAACGCAAGCTAGTGTAAGCCTATAAAATTAGAAATAAAGATATTTACTGTTTAAAAAACATTTCAAAAACATATCGTAAACTAAGAACGGTGGTAATGGTTATGTTTTTAACGAATTTTTATTGGAGCTGTCATCTAAGCGTGGGACTTTAACAAACACTGTACAATGTAGGGGCATTATCTGCATTATTATATGTATTATTATAATATCCGGAATGTAACGACGTACGATTTTCAAATAGTGTTTCATCAAAGCATATTTTATAGTATGCGTTTTATTAAAAATCGTGTAATTGTGTTTAGTGTTTTATGACGTGTGTTTTCAATGTTTTGTTAACTTTGTGATGACCTCGTTATTATTTAAGTATGTGGTCCGGTGGCTATGTCGCAATAACGATAGTATAGTTTCGTCGAAATCGGCCAAGCAGTTTCTTAGGCTGTGTGCATTGGCACACAGACGGTATACGTTGGAGTTGTAACCTATTTTTAGGGCTGGAATTACGTGAAAATATAAGTACACTTCAACATTTCAAAATTACATTTTTTTCACGATCGATGCACTGTTTATGTGTTACAAGCTGCACTACATGGGGGAGGGGATGATCAGGAATAAGAGGATTTTACATATTAATACACTCTATACTTTACTTTGATTATACATATAAACTAATATACATTTTATCGATTCTCTAAAGAAGAGGTACAGATCGGTGTTTATTTCAAGAAGCAGCTAATGAGCTTAGTGATCCCACTGTACCTCTAGCTTATACACACACACACACACACACACACACACACACACACATACATATATATATATATATATATATATATTATTATTATTATTATTATTATTATTATTATCTGCGTATAGACCCTGTTGGATCACGCAAAGCACTCCGACTCATGTCTTGTTCCTTCTAATCCTCCACACCTCCCTCATCCTGTCCCCATGGATCCTCTTCCGCTCCTCTGTAATCTTGAAAGTCCAGTGTTTTCACTGGGATTTTTAGAACCAGGGATTGTTAGTTCCTGGAGCGTTACGTACAGCCGCATCCTCTGGATGAACAGACGCTGACCAGGTTGCCGGTGGTTGCCACTACAGACGCACTCCGGATTTTGGTGTTCTTGGTTCCTCCGCCCTCTTTGCCGTTGAGACATACATCTTCATCCGCCATTGAGACCGTTGACCACTTCACTGATTTTTTTCCACCCTGGGTATTTTATTTCCCCAGTACCCTCCAACCGAAATTGGCGAGCATCCCCGTCGCCAGGGGCGGCCCCCGTAGCAGATCAGCAACTGACAAGGGGTATATATATATATATATATATATATATATATATATATATATATATATATATATATATATATATAGAGAGAGAGAGAGAGAGAGAGAGGAGTAAATAATTAAAACCATCCTACCAGAATACGAAATTATGAATGCCTATATTATCTTGGGAAAAATCTCACGAGAAAAGAGTGCGTTTCGAAATATTGTTCTCACCTTCACTTTAATCTAACGCGACTTTCAAATTGACTCCCGTCGGGATTGAATCAATAAACTCTTTTTTATAAGAATGTAGTGGAGTAAAGACGCAATT
>CM040184.1:85714322-85719322 GCA_022606455.1 Callitettix versicolor
ACTTTGAGTGAATGACTTTTTGGTATTGCTATTACACTGCGACCTTGTATGTAGATTTATTGCGCATCCTTTCACTATTCCTGCGATGCTCAAGTTACTGCGCCTCCTTCAGTCCTAGTTTACTCATAACTCATAAAACCTAGAATTTGAAGAGGATTCAAGGTGGATAACGTCCCTCCTTCTAATTGGCGACTTTCTGATTAATTATTGAGGTACTTATACATGCTTACTCTGCTAATTGTCTGCCTCCTTAATCTTGACTTTTATCACTCAGGTTGGCTAGGTTTTCGTTGCCCGGTGAGTTCCCGCTCATTCTATTTAGATTTTCACTCATGGGAACATCAGCAGCTGGGGATATGTCCGCCCACACAGAGCCCTGTATGAATTGGTAAGGCTAAGGTACACTGTGAGGCTGCCAGGCATCCCAGAACTCCATTTGATACACCATCAGACCGGTGTAACACGTCGTCAGCACGGTTCGCTTTACTCTTTAGATTCAGTCAATTATTGTAGAGTAGTGTGTGTGTGTGTGTGTGTGTTTTGCGATGCCAAAAAAGGTGGAAAAATCTTTTATAGACTACCTGGGGTAAGGTACGCACTACCACAGAGTGTGGTACTCAAATTAAATTCAAACTCAAACTTAAACTTAAGTTAAGATACGCGTATATTGTTACCCACTAAAAAAAACACCAAAAAAAGCATCCTCTTATGTAAACCCCCCCCCCAATGGAACCGCCGCCAGGCATTACTTTGTGGGAAGGTGGACTGGCTGACCGCCTACTCTTCTACAACGTTGGCTCTCCTTTCTCGATCCTCAGCCCTCAACTTCTTCATGACCACAGCAGCGAATCCCGCAATGGCCCTCCAGTTGGCCTCTGAAGTCATCATTGTCGCAAGCAGACTTTCCGGTGCAATGCTGCCTCGCAGATATGTTTGCAGCCTCATCCTTTCCTCGTCGAATCTCCGACACCGGAAGACTGCTGGAAGACAGAGGGGACAAGCCGGGTCTGTTTCCAGCCTTAAACGGAACAAGTAAGCTCGGAAGCAACCGTGCCCAGTGAGAATCTGTGTGAGATAGAAATCCACCTCCCCATGATCCCTGTTGCATCAATCCTGGATGTTACCTATGAGTTGGTATGTCCATCGTACATTTGTTGATTCGTCCCACTGTCGCTGCCATGTCTCCAGGGTCCGATTTCGCTCCTCTGTAATTGCCATTGTATGACTATACCGCGGCTCAGCACTTCGTCTGCGCCAGTAGAACCTCGCTCATCATCAGCCATCAGTTCCATTGGGGGTTCGCCCGCCACTACGCAAGCAGCATCGTAGGAAACTGTTCGGTAACCACTTACGACACGCAGCAACGCACGGCGGTGCACCGCATTAACCTTGCTCGCATAGCTTGCGACCATCATAGCCTGGCTGCAAATCGGCGCTCCGTAAAGGACCACTGAGCTTACTACCCCAGCCAGGAGTCGGCGGCGTGCCTGTCTTGGACCTCCCAGATTCGGCATGAGCCTGCAAAGGGTTCCTGCCACGTTCACAGCCTTTTCACTAACTGCCTTGAAATGTTCTCCGAAGCAGAGTCTCACGTCAACCCACACAGCAAGGTATCGAAGGGCTGGGACGGATCTTATCTGCATATCTCCAATGTAAGAGTTATTTTTTTCCTCATTTTCCTGCTGGTCACAAACACGATCGACGGAATGTGTGTGTGTGTGTGTGTGTGTGTGTGTGTGTGTGTGTGTGTGTGTTAGTTTGCAGCTGACGTTAGCAATTTTAGACAGATTTGATTCACCCTTTGAGTCTACAGTTTCAAAACGGCGGCCATTTTGAATCTCTAAAATTCATGAATTTTTTTTTATTAAATTGTTTTGAAGATCTGTTTTCACAACCGCAGTAAACGTTGAAAATTGCATAAATTTTTGAATTTTTTAAAATATTTTAAAATTAAGAAACTTAATCCGACGTCGGTCAGGGTTAGTTTTCGTATTTTCAATGTAATTTAAAACTTCGTAAAATGTCAGTGCACAGAGAGTTTAATGCCGATTATGAAAATTAATTCAGTATTTTGAATAAAACTGAGATAGGAAATTATTTTTGGAAATTCGCTTTCATAGAGCGAGCCTCGTGCTGCGATTATGGTGGTGGTTTTATGTCCGTTAAACGGTTCATCGTTGATGCGCACTAAAAAGGCAACTGTCCGCAACCCTACCGACTGAGCCACAAGCCTCTTGGTATAAACATATCGCTTACAGCGAACCAACTGCGTGCAAGGTAAAACGGCCGATAATATTTCCACGTTTGACACACTCGCCGTAATAAAATGCAACACATAAAAGTATTAATAACATAAAACTAAAAATAACCAACAAATTGGTCTGGCTCGGGTATTTGTGACCCGCAGCTCTGCGCCCCAACGCTGTTATTATAAATTTATTGTATATTATTAACCGGTATTACCCCCGAGGGACCGAGCAAATTAAAACAGTGGCCATGCTCCACCTTTCACTTCTAATCAGCTGTTAGCTACAACAGTCAGCTGATACTGGTCGCGTGAGAACAAAAGTGTCGTTTAGATTTAATACATTGTTATCGGGTTTTTTATACAGTACCGAATGTATCACGAAGTGAATAATAAATTTAAATAGCGGTGTAGGTACCGCGGTAATTACGCTGACGTTAAATAGTTTTATTGCTTTCGTCTCTTTGTGCGAATATTTTTATTGTTTTTGCTTAGCATCTTAACTTTACGCCAGTTAAGGAATGTGGAAAAACCTTAAAGCAGTAACTGTGTCGAACCTACGACCTTGAGATGTGCCACTTCAGAAACGCAGCAGGCTAGTGCTTTAACCACATCCGACACGTCAAATACTTTAGGGAGGAAGTATTGCATTCGTATACTTTTTTCCAGTGCCTAATTTTTGCCTGTTATGCCACGTAGCTTCGACTGAGTCTAGGTTCGATTTTTAAACTGACTCAGCATACTCCATCAAACTGACCACGCCTCCAAATTTATCATTTCTCGTTACCTAGGTTACCATTAGGGACTTTCGTAGATGTATAGTATGTATATATATATATATATATATATATATATATATATATATATATATTCCGCCTTAGTGGCCTAGTTGATAGCGTACTGGGCTTTCACCCATAGGACCCGGGTTCGATTCCCGACCAGGGCTTGGCATTTTCATACGCTATAAATCATCCCATCGTCTGCATTAGCCCAAGTGCACAATAGTCGGACGTTATACAAATATATATATATATATATATATATATATATATATATATATATATATATATATATATATATATATATATATAAATTTCAAAGCACATGAGCAAAATGAGAAAATTATTGTGTGGTTATTGCCAGCAAGAAGGAAAAATGGTTTGGTTTTTATAATCCTGAAGACCTCTGGGAGAATGAGCGAGTCAGTGGAATGCTAGAACGTGTTGATAGCACGAGTCTAATGAACTAGAATCCAAAAGCTTAGCTGCACTGTAGATCCTTCGATCGCTGCGCCGTTGGTCATTAAACCACATAACCTCAAAAATGAATCTACTCTAATCGGCTTAAAAACAGAATAGATGTCATCTAAAAAATCTCTCCATTTTCACAATTCTAATTCTTGACACTTCTTTTCGTGAGGGACGTACAACCCTTACAATAATTTCAACTGTCAAGTTTACGTTAAGGGAAACGAATATTTTGATATTGTTAGCGGCAAATAAAAACCAAACAGAAATGCGTTGACGAAACGTGGTCTTGTAGTTTCGGCATTGTTTTGACACATGATAAACTACTTCGCTGCAAGAGGCAAGTGAAACGCTCGATGTTATCTGACACCCGGTGGCTGTAACGCGGTACATTGTTTATCTGTGCACCGTTGTACTAAGCCTAAAATTAAAAGCTTACAATCGGTTTTAGAAAGGTCCAAAAACTGACCTTGGGTCAAGGTGAATGTCGAAATCCGAAACAATAGAAAATGACCGATTCAAATAGCAAATATTTTGAAAAATATAGCCTGCGGAGCGCGCAGCTGTCTCAAAGACGGGATGGAAGTAAATTTACAAAAAAAAAAAAAAAAAAAAAAAAAAAAAAAAATGCCGGTATAATAAGTTACTTTAATAAGTTTACATTCTCCAAAGTTCAATTCAGGAGAGAACCCTCCAACCCTTTTGAGATTAAAACAGGAGTCCGACAAGGAGATGGACTCTCTCCATTGTTATTTAATTGTGCTCTAGAAAAAGTAGTTAGAGAGTGGAACGTGAATACGCATAGTGGAATCAGACTAGGAACTAAGAACAAAGGCATTAAGGTAAATTGTTTGGCATTTGCGGATGACATGGCCTTACTAGCTGAGATATTGGAAGAAGCTAAGGAACAGACTCTTGAACTCCAGAAGCAAGCGTTAAAAATGGGACTTAAAGTTTCATTTGAAAAGACTAAAATATTGACAAACATACAAAAACCACCAAAAAAGCTTCAAGTGGGAGAACAATACATTGAGTTAGTCAAAGAATTCAAATATCTTGGGGAATGGATCAGCTGGAATGCTCTAGAGAAAAAAGCTATGGAATTTAGGAGAAATAAATTTGAATTAGCCTTTCAACTTACCAAGGACACATACAACAAGAAGTCCCTCTCCTGGAATACAAAGATAAGGCATTATCATTCGGTAATTAAACCAGAAGCCTTGTATTTGGCTAAAACATTATCTTTCACAACCCAGGGCCGACTTGAAAGGCTGGAGATTAAAGAAAGAAAGATATTACGAAAAATCTTAGGCCCCAAATTCCGTAACAACCAATTACTCCACATCAGTAATGAAACTCTTTACCAAAAAACTGAAACATTATCAGATACAATAAGAAAAAGGAGAATTGATTTTTTTGGGCACATCCTCCGAATGGACAAAAATAGACTAACCAAAAAAATATTTGACTACTTTCGCAGTAGAAGAGCAAAAACACTTTGGTTTAGA
>CM040184.1:85724322-85729322 GCA_022606455.1 Callitettix versicolor
TTAATCACTGTGGGAATCGATTGTTGCTTTATCCGTGAAGAAATGTTTGGTGAAATAATATTGCCAGCTTTGCTCAAGGTTATTATTTGCAATTTAAATACTTTTTTGGATACCGTCAGAGTTATAGAAACGTTTAATATAATAACTATTGACGTTACATTTAAAAGGGAGCAATTTTTTGTTAAAAACGTATCAACAATTGTTATAAACGTTTATATTTCGAATGTATTATAAACGGTAACAACGTACACGTGTTCTTCAACTAAGGAAAAATGCCGAAAAGGAGGAAGAAAAAGAGAGGGAAATAGAGACGAAATTCGTTTGCTCGTTCGTTCCATATTTTCGTTACATTCTTCCGTTCGGCAGACTTTTTTCTATTTACCCTTCTCGCCGAATATTTTTCAAATATTTAGTTTAATAAATTAAGAATTTACATGTTAAGTTCATACAATAAATGCAGTCAGGGGCTGCATCTCAATATATTTGTAATAAAGAGCCACCGAATGCACCTATAATATAAACTTAACATGGAAATTCTTAATTTATTAAACTACATACTCGGAAAATGTTCTTTTGCATTTATTCTAATAACTTGTTTTCATCTTTTTAAATCTACAAAAGGATTACAGATTTTCATTTATTTTAATTAGGAAATATATAATTTTCGTGTTTTTTTTGTATTTTGTGTTTTAGCAGTCGTGTTTTTTATTTTTTAAGTATTTACTCATTTTTTGTGATTATGCCATTAAAAATGTTTAGACATTTTGCCAATTTTTGCGATTTTAAAAAATAACAAAACTATAATGTAGGCACTGCAAAGTCCTGGCGCTGATCTGTTTTCCTTCTTATGGTCCTGCCCCATGTACGTCATACGCCGAATGGGATTGAAGAATTTGTATTTCGATTTAAATCAATTACCTGCGATTTTAATTTTCGAATTATTTAATTTTTGTCGCGTCGACGATTTAACGTTTTTCGCTATTTACTTTAATTTGGAAAGCCGGTGACGTCCCCAAGCCTGACCTTTTAATAAAGCCTATCGCTAGGTTATCTACCATTCCTTTCGATTTTCATAACACCGATTCGGCTCTGCCGATTTTTGTGTTCAGGGTGTCATTTTTCCCAGCTCAACGCCCTGAATCAGCTCAAACTTCAGTGATAATTCTAGACCTATTGGTTCCAAAGTGAATGTTTTTCTATTGCTTTCCTTGGTTAAATCTGAGTGATTACTATTGTATAGTCTCTAGTAATTATGTTTTACACTTGTACATCAGATATTTAAGAATGTATGAGTACATTATTAATTTAAGAATTTATTATTTCATCCTAGCAACTTATTTATCCTATATGAAATTAGTTATAAGTTCATCATATATATTTCACCCCAATTTTACTCCATCGGAGGGTAGTTTGGGTGAAAGTTATGTAGCCTATTACACTCCTGGAGATGTGACGAATCCAATGAGCTAAGATAGATCAACATCGGACGAGCCGTTAAGAAGTTATGATGTAACAAACAAACAAACAAACATACATACATACAAACATACATAACCAGATACTGAAAACACAATACTCCTTTTTTGGACGTTATACACTGTAGTTCTGCAACGACCTTTGCAAGTTTGGTTTGCTCGTACGTTGAGTTCATTTTTTAAAGAATGTTAAATGTATTCACTTAGAATTTTTTCTCCTAAAAAATTGTCCCATTAAAAGCTGTTCACAAATGCAACCCATTTAGTCTCCAAGTAACACAAAAGTTCTGAGAAACGTTGCGTAAAGATCTAAAAAAAAGAACGGCAAATCAATCATACAATTTGTTTTATATTGATTAGTAAAGATCGGCTGATTTTTTTGAAAAGGGTAATAGGCTGTAATAAGTTTCAGGTTATGTGTTAAAAACTATCTATGCTAATTTTGTCGTGTTTTCGAATAAATTATCGTAATTAAAACAAAAAAGTGGCAGTAGCATGACTGCCGACAGAAGTGACTACTTCTTATCACGGGTTATGGCTGTACATTTTACACCACAAAATAAAATTTAGAGTCTATTTTCAAAATCATGTGTACGTTCATTTCAGTTTAATATATTTCTAAATACAATATTATATGATTTTATGGTTTTTTGCCAAGATACAGATTTTTGCTACTCGACACTAGAATAGGCTATAACTGACCATGGAGACGTACGGAGTCCCAAATGTATTCCTGCTACTCTTAATATCTGACCCTGTGACTTAATTGTCATTGTAAATGCCAACTTCAATGGAAACTGCAATATTTTAATTTGGAAATGCAAGTTGTTTCAATTAAAATCATTGCATATGTAAGCTTATAAACAATAATTTTATAATAAATAATAACAGGGATTCAGATTTTTAAAACGGGAATACATCTACGTCCATCTCAGGTAACTAAATCATGTTCATTTTAAATTTCATCTCAATCGGTCCAGTAGTTAATGTGTGATTGAATAACAAACAAAAACACACACATAAACTTTCAAATTTGAAATATTATATTAAAGAAGTATAAAATATTATTAAAACGTCACTGTTGTAGCCTACAGTTAACACATATCACAAAACTGAATACTAAATAATTCAGTTGCACTGGGTAAGTAGAATAATGGCATTTAAATAATTATTATTCATACCTACCAATATATAATAACGTATAAAACGTCACTGTTACACACTTAACCCTTGACACAAAACTTAATAATTAAGCTGGACTGGGTAAGTAATATAATGGCGTGAACATACACGTTTTCACTTCAAAAATACATTTTAAAACAAAAATATAATTAAGAGCGTGATGCGTGACGGCAAACCGAATTTTTTCCCGTGGAAAACATACATCCATACCCCGATATAAGAAGTATTCACTTCAATAAAAAAGAAGGAAGGTACCTGATACGTAATTTTTATTTTTAGTTCAATAACAGAAATTGTTGACAGTTTGCTTCCAATCAATCGATTTTAAAATTACTCGATTGGCTCCGTTTTTTTGTTTGTTTTTTTCACAACAACAAAACCCGTCCCGAAGCAGAGAATGTAAACAATCAACAAACCACGAAACGTATACAAACGAAATTCCCCGAGGTCGCTTTTCCCATAAAACACGAAATAGAATAAAACGCAGAGCGAAGCAAACGAATGTAAATTATACCAGGCCATCGGAGCGCATCGCTGCGCATAGGAATGTCACACGTGACTTCCGGCTCTCCCCAGTCTAACTGGAACAATTAGCTTTTTTGGAGAGAAAATCCACCATGCACATCGCGTCCGTCCATCCCTCTCACAGTGTTGCAGTCACCGGCCTTTGTGACGTCACGCTCGGGCAGGTGTCGACTGACAAATAGCTTGTAAACGATCGGTTATTGTTATCTTTGAAAAGTATTGTTCGCTTTCCTCAAGATAAATTTCTACAGGACAATGTCGCGGAAACGCTACCTAATTTGACAGATATTTAGGGTTTGTTCGACGGGATTTGTGATTCAGGGCGTTGGGTTGCAACTTGTTTGGGTCTTAAGAAAGCTTCGTACAGGGTAAAGGTGTATTTTCGAATTATTTCGCGTTACACGGTTTCTTGCAGACGTGATGGAAGCGAATTTCCTTCGATAATATTTTTCAGATACACTTTTTTTGAAAATATGATTTACCATCATAATCAGCGTTACAATCTACATAAATTTACGACACACACACACACACACACACACACACACACACACACACACACACACCATTCACCCTTTTAAATATTTATCCATCAGTCCATTCATCTATTTATGTAACTTCCTATATCTAATTTATTTATCTACCTGCCGAAAAAACTTGCTGAATTCGGCTTTTATGGGCACGCACACACACACACACACACACACACACACACACACACACACACACACACAATTTGTAAAGGAAAATTGTAACAGGAAAAATGTAAAGGTATACTTTCGTATAACACATACACACACACACACACACGTACACACAGACGCACATACACCCACACAGAAGCACACACACACACACACTCGCGCGCGCACTCACCAACCCACCCACCCACACACACACCACACACACACACCCACACACACACACACACACACACACACACACACGCGCGCGCACACGCACGCACGCACACACGTACACACAAACATACACACACATACACATACAGACGCACACACACGCGCGCGCGCACTCATCCAACCAACCAACATAATGAAATATTATGGGTTTAAGAGAAGATAACTAGGATTTTTTTTTGTTTTAACGTCTGACTATTGTGCACACTTGGGCTAATGCAGACGATGGGATGATTTATCACGTATGAAAATTCCAAGCCCTGACCGGGAATCGAACCCGGGTACGCCCAGTACGCTAACAACTAAGCCACAGAGGCGGCTTGAGAGGAAATAATAATTAAGATTCTTATTAAGTTTTTAACAACATAACCTGAAACTTATTATCAGCTGTTCAAAAAATCAGCTGATCGTTACGAATTAATATAAAACAACTGATCTTTTACTATAACTACAGTAAATAATATTTAATCTATAGATTCACGTATTTATTTATTTAATTTTTTTTGTGTTTAACGTCCGACTATTGTGCACACTTGGGCTAATGCAGACGATGGGATGATACATAGCGTATGAAAATGCCAAGCCCTGGCCGGGAATCGAACCCGGGTCCTCGGGGTGAAAGCCTAGTACGCTATCAACTAGGCCACCGTGGCGGCTTTTATTTATTTAAACAAAACAAGATATTTGTAAACATATCTTCAAACTAATTATATATCCAGCAAAGATATCGTTAACAAAACTTCTCGAGTGTATTTTGTGCCATTTTAAAAGTGTTTCCAGTTGTAACGCACGCAAGACAAATGTACGATTTCATCAGTATCGTTTCCTCTTATTCTTCCTGTACGGGAATGCAGATAGGTAAACATAAATGGAAATGTAAGTCATGACTCTCTGTAGGGAC
>CM040184.1:85734322-85754322 GCA_022606455.1 Callitettix versicolor
CTTTCCTAATTAAACTTGCTTAAACTTATGACCTTTCTTAATTAACCTTTCTTAAACCTATTATCTTTCTTAATTAAACTTCCTTAAACCTATGCAATTTTTCAATTAACCGTCCTTAAACCTATTATCTTTCTTAATTAACCTTTCTGAAATTATGACCTTTCTAAATTTACAGTTAGAAATCAGTAGGCCTACATTGTTCTTGACAAAGTGAACAAACTTTCAACGTACAATTACCAAGATCTGACGATTGGAAACAGTTTTCTGTCCAAGGCGAACCGGTAAATAAAAACAGAAACACCTAACCTAACACTAATATCAGTAAACGATTGAACGTAAAAACAAATGAAGGCAATAAACACAGTCGTAACGTATTAATAGTCGAGGCGCAACGAAGGAATTCGTAGGTATGAATTAAACCGGCAAAACCGTGCCTTACGCTGTAACCCAGTTTCAAATGTCAGGTTGAATTGATTGCTCGCAGGATAACGGTTTAAGCGGCCATTACGAGACTGCATCGGGACAGATCGAGATTGGCCGATAAGATGACGCGATCGGCCGCTGCCGTTTGCGAGCACTGTATTCCGCGTTAATTATAATCGGACAAGTTTGTACGCGTTGCGCTTGACACTGTATAATTGAACTGTGTCGGTTATGTTTGTCAGCTGTCAGGCTTAATGGTTTATGCGACAGTTAAGGATCTTCGACTAGCGCTGCTTTCTAAAATAAATTATAAACGTAGGTGATTCGAAGGTTAGGTTAGGTACGGTGGAGGAAATCGTCGATCATTTATTATGTTCTGCGGCTGCGTGGTAAGTTTTAGGTACGATTTATTGCGAAGAATTCTAATTGGTTTTTACTTACCCACGTATTAAAGTGTGTAGAATGTACGGTGTTTGTGAAAAATTTATTTGTGTGTGTGTTTGTGTGTGTGTGTGTGTGTGTGTGTGTGTGTGTGTGAGAGAGAGAGAGAGAGAGAGAGAGTGTGTGTGTGTGTGTGTGTGTGTGTGTGTGTGTGTGTGTGTGTGTGTGTGTGTGTGTGTGTGTGTGTGTGTGTGTGTGTGTCTGTGTGTGTGTGTGTGTGTGTGTGTGCGCGCGCGCGCGTGTGTGTACGTCTTCGGAATCCTACCTGCTACGGTGGTTCTAGTTTCTAGCTCAAGCCCATGCTCTTGTAGGCAGTCACCGACCTTGCAAACAGCGTAGTTTAGGAAAGCCTGCAAATCCTCCACCGTTTCAGCCAACCTGACGACAGCCTGGTCATCAGCAAACCCGACAATCCTGACATCACCGTCCAAGTCCAGCCTCAGGACATCGTAGAACACGTTTCACAGTAGCAGCCCAAGCACAGATCCCTGCGTGACCCCCCGGCTAACCCCAATAGTCTCACCATTCTGCAAAATTATTTTTCTGTCAGCCACGTATCCTGCAACGATGCGCGCCAAGCTTGAAGAAATATTCCTCTTAACCAGCGAAGTCAGAATTTTCGACCGCCCAGCATTATTAAAGGCATTCCGTATCTAAGGAACCTAACCTAACCTAAACTAACCTAACCTAACCTAACCTAACCTAAACTAACCTAACCTAACCTAAACTAACCTAACCTGGCCTAAACTAACCTAGCCTAAACTAACCTAACCTAGCCTAAACTAACCTAACCTAAACTAACCTAACCTAACCTAAACTAACCTAGCCTAAACTAACCTAACCTAGCCTAAACTAGCTTGGTATAACGCAGCGCAGATAAAGCAGAACAAGAAAATGTTTGCACTGATTTCTGATGAATGCCCGCCATAATGAATTGTTTGAAAAAAAACATTTTAATTTTACTGGTACAAGAACCAATCAAGGACAAAGTAGTCGACTTTATGATTTTTTATAAATCATAAATTGAAATCGTTAATTTTATCTTCAGTAAAGCGCTTTGCGTGCGGAGGTTCACGTTTTGAATATCCTTGAACCGAAAACATAAATTACATATTTATAATAATAAAATCACAATCAACGCCTTTTCAAGTACCGTTTACAATGTTGCCATATTTCACCGGCTTTACCGAAACAAGCTTGTTGAACACACCTTGATACTTTTCCAGAATAAATCGCGGCATTAAGCATTGCGCGCGCCACTAAAGCAGTGTTGCTATATTGTAATGTCTGTCATATCAACTGCTTTATGGTGGCTGCGACACTTTTACGGCTTTCCATTAATTTTGTTTGCACAAGTTTTTATCGCGGCCGGACATCAGCCATGGTTGTCGCATTAACATAATCCTTTAGTGCCGCTCATATGGTTCGATCAGCTGATCGTCACGTGTTGTTGTAATTGAATCAAAATATACGATAACCGTTCGGCATAGAACGTAAATATGTTGTCAGACTCGATAATTTTCGAAATTCCATGCACGCAGCTGTTTCGACGTGATAGAAGCAACATTTCAACACGTAACGTCATTTTATGACGTTATGAAGTAAACTTACGTTTCCATACGTAAAAAACTTAATTTACAAAAAATAAAAGTTTTTAGAAACGTTATTTTGCTGACGTGATAGAAGCAAATTTCCAAAAAACGTTTTTATTTATCTTTTTTTCGAAATTAATTTTGTTTGCACATGCTTTTATCGCGGCCGGACATCAGCTATGGTTGTCGCATTAACATAATCCTTTAGTGCCACTCGTATGGTTCGATCAGCTGATCGTCACGTGTTACTGTAATTTAATCAAAATATACGATAACCGTTCGGCATAGAACGTAAATATGTTGTCAGACTCGATAATCTTCGAAATTCCATGCACGCAGCTGTTTCGACGTGATAGAAGCAACATTTCAACACCTAATATCATTTTATGACGTCAAGTAAACTTATGTTTCCATACGTAAAAAACTTATTTACAAAAAAAATATAGTTTTTAGAAACGTTATTTTGCTGACGTGATAGAAGCAAATTTCCAAAAAAGCGTTTTTATTTATCTTTTTTTCGAAATTAATTTTGTTTGCACAAGTTTTTATCGCGGCCGGATATCAACCATGGTTGTCGCATTAACATAATCCTTTAGTGCCGCTCATATGGTTCGATCAGCTGATCGTCACGTGTTGTTGTAATTGAATCAAAATATACGATAACCGTTCGGCATAGAACGTAAATATGTTGTCAGACTCGATAATCTTCGAAATTCCATGCACACAGCTGTTTCGGCGTGATGGAAGCAAAATTTTAATATTTTTGTGACAACTTGAACACATTTCTTAACGTGTATCATCCGTTGAAAAGGACATTCAATTCAGGTCTTTAAAAAAGTAATAGTCACGGTACCCAGCTGTCACCCTGACGTGATAGAAGCGAATTTCCAAAAAGCTTTTTTATTTTCGAAATTCTGGTTTCGATTCTGGTTTAAATTCATTTAAAATCATTAAGAATTCATTAATTATTTCTGAAAACCTGATTTCGCCGTCATAAAAACCTCGTACGTTTAAAATCGGATGAATTTTCATTTGACGGCGGTCATGGTTCATTTTCGTATTTTCAGTCGGGAAGATTTTAATCTTCGAACATGCAGATAATAATAATAATAAAATCAGAATTTCAAAAAAAAGTCAGATAAGAAATGTATTTTAAAAATTCGCTGCTATCACGTCAGAGGCAGCTTGCATTATTTTAATTGATAGACGTTTATCGCCTCGTCGAATCGCTGAACGAGTTACACTTCCAGCGCTTCGCCTCAGAATTTACGTGCTTGCATCACGTTGCGGTAGTTTCGTTATTTCACGCGTTACAAGTTTTTAATAATAGCGTGGTGCGTTCACCGGGTTCTCTTAGAATTCTGAACCAACGAGCCAGCGAGGGTCGTTAAGTATCGATCCTTTGATTCCGGTTGACTGAACAATAGCTATTAGCCACGCCGTTTGTTTCCTTTCCTTTTTTCCGCCGTCGGTTCTTCAAAGGACGTGCTGAAGGATGATAGAAAAACGTACAGTTTCGACGTGAAATAAAGTGTAGAACTTCATTGTTGGCGCAATGTGTTTGTGTTTTACGTTAGATAACAGTGATTAACTGAACAGGAAGTGGGGACACGGTGGTCGATTTGGACAAAGCACCGGTCTTCTGCGCTTCTGAACTGCGCACCTTCATGTTCTTAGTTCTAGCTGCAGTTGCTCACGTTGCTTTTCCCTTACCGTTAACGCTGATCCCTCGTCTTCCTTAGTCTAACTGGCATAAAGTACGGACGTTAATAAAAAATTCAATCAAATTATTTTTAAAACGCTTAACGAACTCTCAGAAATTGGTCTAGAGGTTTTTTTTTGGGGGGGGAGGATTAACAGCGGTTCTGTGGCCCCCGACACGTAAGCTTAAGAGCTTTGTGTGTACCTTAAACCGACTATAGTGTCCTTAACGAGCTACAGAATCTTGTATAAGGTGTCCTGGTCGAACTCCTGATCTGGTTGCTGATATCCAAAAAGTCCTTTTGGCCTCCAGGACCTCTCAGTCGAGGAGTTTCAACACTGCACGCACAAACGACACTGAGGTGAGATTTGTAACAATCCCACTTTATGTGTCCAGAGGTTAGAATCAGCGTCCATTATAGTCCAAGATCTGGGTCTACCATGATCGAAGCTACAGTACAAATGGGCGCTCGCTAACAATGATCCGTAGAAGAAAGCAGGAGGCATAGGTAGCCGACAATGTGAATCGAAACATAAACGGAATATGATTAAACAAGGTCGACGAAGAAGATTACAACGTAAAGGGGAGTTTTTCCCAAACGGTAAACATATAAAATTCCCTCTATACTCCCGGGAGCGGGAAACGTCTTTTAAACACGCGATATAAGAATAAGCTTACACTTGAATGACTTTATTACGGTACCGGGAGAATTTATAAAACAACCAATTAAGCTATAAAGGAAACCATGTTAGCGTTTTATACTCGTAAAAACAGGCGCCGTTGCTCAAATTATAACAAGTCATTATGTTTTAGCTGAACGTAATAATTACAAACATCAATACGGGGGAATATTTTAAAAACGTGTTTAAAATACGGTCCATTCAAAGTGGATTTGCATAATAGAATCTACAACTAAAGTGTGATTTTATTTCCATGAAGCAAAACATTCAAAACTATTAAATTAATAATTAGAATGTCACAAAACCTCGAATGTAGACAAACAAAGTACACGTGTGGAACTCGGGGAGTTACCGACAGAATCGAAGCATTTGTTAATGATATTTTTGCTGATATAATTAGTTTGAAGAGATGTTTACAAATATCTTGTTTTGTTTACATATATAAATACATTAACCTAGCTTAGATATTATTTACTGCAGCTGTAGTAAGAGATCAGCTGTTTTATATTAATTCGTAACGATCTGCTATAAGTTTCAGGTTATGTTGTTAAAAACTTAACAATTATTGTAAACGTTCGAATTAATTTCGAATGTATTACAGACGGTTGCAAAGTGCACGTGTTCTTCAACTAAGGAAAAATAACGGAAACAAAGCAACGTACGTTTTTATATAATGTGCGTGTAGTGTTATCGAAAAGGAGGAAGAAAAAGAGACAGAAATAGTCGTTCGCTCGTTTCCGTTTCATATTTTCGTTACGTTAACGCCGTTCGGTCACTTTCTTGCTATTAACTCCTCTCGCTAAAGCTAACATTAAAAGCTTCGTTTAAAAAATTCGAGAATATAGATTTTTAATTATTTGAAAATTTAAAACATAAAACCGTTTTTATACAAGTGTAGTTTTACAATTTGCTATGGAAAAATTTGATGTTATAAAGAAGGAACTGGCATCAGCTGCGCCTACTGTCTGTGCTCGGAAAATTCCCTGCAATTCGTTTTGAAAAACGAATAAAGTTTTCGTTTTCAATTTCCGTGACATAGTGCGAATAGTTTTTTCGAATGGCTATTTTATAGCTAAAACGTTACACGAAGTATTTTCATAAAAACGAATGCTTGTGTGTTAATTTTCTGACTAGATATTTTTTTTAAATTTTAAGGCGAAAAGCACATTGAGGCTATTATCGCCACCTTAAATGTAAGTGTGAGTGTAAAGTGTTAAAGTCGTAAGTGTAGTGTTGTAAGTGTAAGTGTTAGACTCGGCTATCACGAGGGACGTCTAAATCCTCTCAATAGGTGCAGTTAGTCTGCACCCCCTACGGGGTCTGACTAGATAAATCAAGTGTTCTGATCTTATCGCAGATCATTTTATCTTGTTTAAAACTTGTTTAGTTCAGGAAAGTTTTTCAAAAGTTTAGCTGTTTTGTTAAGTATTTTTTATTTGGCGGATGAATTATTTTTATTTACAAAATATACGTTAACGATAAAACGAAATATCAATTCATCGATAATTGTTAACGTTTATTACAATGGAATAATCAGATTTTTAATAATATTGAAGGTTAACGAAGTTTTCAATTAGTAAAATGTATAATGAACGTTATTTCGAACTTATTGAACGATTTTTGTTGGTTACAAACGTGTCAGATGTGTTACAAAAATCGATTTCTGCCATGTTTGATTTAAATCGGACCAATATCTCGAACCCGGATGGAGCTATGATGATAGCTCCATAGCTGCTAAACGTAACTCCTTCAGGAAGTCAAGGTCATCTTTTACCTCGTTGAAATTTTTTGGTTAGTTGACCACATATAACATTTTTTTAAGCATTACATATCAATCTGGTTAGGACACTAATAATGTATTCGTTTCTAACGTAAATGAAGGACTACTAAGCTATATCTAATGATAATCACTTAGTCTAACTTCAAATGGTTTTACTCTTTTCAATCTTCTGACCGAGCCATCGTTGTTAAGTAGCTGCAAGGATTCGTCACTGTGTTGATGTAGTCTTTGTTTGTGACTTTGAGCGAATTTTCTGCCATCGTTATCGACAGTTGGAACCGCAAGATCTTTACGTAAATTTTTATTTCGTACCAAGCAGCATCAACTATACCACGAAGTTATTTTGAAAACGTTGAAAAATATTTGTTACTTCGACTGGCACAACCTCACAACTGAATACCGTCAGTTTCAGGACCTGCTGATAAGGATTTTTTTTTTAACGTCCGACAATAGTGCACACTTGGGCTAATGCAGACGATGGGATGATTTATAGCGTATGAAAATGCCAAGCCCTCGCCGGGAATCGAACCCCACCGAGGCGGCCTCTGGTGTATCGATCGAAAGCCATCGAGTAAAACGACGTATCCACTAGGCCACTGAGGCGGCTGATAAAGAAGAACGCGACCCATTAACCGATACATCTTTCTTTGTTTTAGTTCCAGCTTTTGTTTTTTTCTTTTACACGTGGCTTCCACATCTAACGTCATGCCAATATATTTGCCTTCATTCTCACTGATAAAGACAGGTTTGTACTGAATACACTTATTGGTAAAATCCACGTAAAGATTTCCTTTCATTAGCTTTCCTTTCTTTGTCTTTTTTTGTTTTTTTATTTTAAGGCGAAAAGCACATTAAGGCTATTATCGCTTCCCTACATGTACGTGTGAGTGTAAAGTGTTAAAGTCGTAAGTGTAGTATTGTAAGTTTAAGTGTGTTAGACTCGGGTACCGCGAGGAACGTCTGAATCCTCTCAATAGGTGTAGCTAGTCTGCACCCCCTGCGGGGACTCTCTTTGGGTTTTAAATTCGCCTAGTTGAATTACAGGTGCTCCAGATCGCCGTGATCATCGGTCGGACGTCGGCGAGGGACGTCTAAATCCTCTCACTAGGTCCTTTCTTAGTCCAACTTTGTACCATAACTTGCGGATCTTAAAGTTTGGTCTGCTAACGTAACAGAAACTACTCGAGTACGTCTTGTACTCGGAACCTTTGTAAGCGAAGCCGGCATTATGGCGACTGTTTCGTAATCATCTTCAGCATAACCGACTTTTCTCCCAGCATAGTTTACAAGCCGTAAACTACAATCATGAGATCACCATAACCGTAATGACTCACGCCGCCATGACACCTGACTCGTTATTACCGGATGCAGTGATCCTTCGATGACTGTCTCAGTGACCTCATCTCGTGCAGTAATCAATAGTCACGATTATCCTCCATTACCGCTGAGAATTTGCAACAAGGTAATTAATAAACGTGAGCTAAAAGCAGATCTTACATTCTTGGAATACCTCGGTTAATATTTTTATAGTTATGTGCCGCTTGTGCAAGGAATGGTAATACAGTTTAAGGGTGTACATTATACGCGGAGCCGTGACGTCATAGTTCCACCGTATCGGTTTCTATCTAGGCGGTTTCTGTTTGGAAATGAACGTGTTTTAAGGAAAATGAAAATATTAACGAAAGTGTCATTCTCCGTCGTTATATTGAAGCGGTATGAACGTATAATCAGATCTGAGGGAAAGCCCGGAAAAGCTGTGCAGAATTGAGTTTATCGTTGCACGAAGATTTAGTATAGTAGAACGTCGATAAACCGAAGTACTTGGGACCTGATCCATCCCCGATTACCAAATTGTCCGGATTTTCGAAATAAACAAATACGTGGTCCTGTACAAGTTTTCAAAGTGAAATGTTGCTATAATCGTTCGTCGTTCACTCCAACGGTTCATTAATGTACTTAATGGTATGTATATATGTATGCATGCATGTATACATGTACTGTATTTTAACTTTTTTTTGTGTTTAACGTCCGACTATTGTGCACACTTGGGCTAATGCAGACGATGGGATGATGTATAGCGTATGAAAATGCCAAGCCCTGGCCAGGAATCGAACCCGGGTCCTCGGGGTGAAAGCTCAGTACGCTATCAACTAGGCCACCGAGGCGGCACTAGGTACTAGATACTAGATACTAGATACTAGATACTAGATACTAGATACAAGTTACTAGATACTAGATACTAGATACTAGATATTAGATACTAGACATTAGGTACTAGGTACTAGATACCAGATACTAGATATTAGATACTAGATACTAGATACTAGGTACTATGTACTAGGTACTAGGTACTAGATACTAGATACTAGGTACTAGATTTTTTTTTTGGTGTTTAACGTCCGGCTATTGTGCACACTTGGGCTAATGCAGACGATGGGATGTTTTATAGTGTATGAAAATGCCAAGCTCTGGTCGGGAACCGAACCCGGGTAGTCGGGGTGAAAGCCCAGTACGCTATCAACTAGGCCACCGAGACGGCTAGTATTTTAACATAAATATGTGCAGTATGTATTGCATGTACAGTCTGTTATTTTGTATACATTAAATCTAGGCCTGCAACAAAATGCAGTAAATTTGTCAAAAAAAACTCAACAAACACAAGTCCTCTCTCTCTTAAGAGCGCGCGCGCACACGCGCACACACCCACCCACCCACACACACACACACACACACACACACACACACACACACACACACGCGCGCGCGCACAGCATGGGGAAAGAAAAAGTTTCCCCTATGCCCCATGCGACTTTCCCGTGCTCTTATTTAGTTGCAGCCGGTCTTATTTTATTAATTGTAATATCAAAACATCCGTATTTACTTTTAAAATATTTGATGTAAACCTTTATGTTACACCAAATACAGAAAGCCCTTTATTTTACATCAAATAACTGGAAAATTTATTGCCAGAAAAGTCACGGACTATAGGTCAGCCGTTTAGAAAACGGCGTGTTAGGAACACCGTTGGGACAGAAAAAAAATGTGCGAGTGAGAGGTCAAATCCCCACTCTTTCGCCTTACTCCTTTTCCTTCAGTATCGCTGAGTAGTAACAGTTTTTAGACTGATTGGCCGATTTGGTGTCACTGGACTGTTGGAAGGATGTGGAGGGGAATTCTCCTACATGTGCGAGAAATTCTAAGTGGCTGTACTTTAGGTACCAAGATGAATACAGTAAGTTTTGTGAATGATGAAAATTGAAAATTGATTAATAGTTCAGTGATGAAGATTCGAATGGAACATTAATCTTATTTTGTAATTTTCTAGGACTTAAAATACCTTCCCGGCGTTTCATTGTATTACCCTAAAACACGATCGTGCACTGCAAAATGATTGTGAACTTTCAGTATTATTGATGAAATTTACTATTCTAGGATCGATTGTAAATTCGATACGTTACTATTTAGGATAGTTAGGTTAATGAAAACGGGGATGTCGACCTTAAAAGCCAACTGTAGTAACTAGATTCAAACCTGCAGCTCCAATTTTTTTAAAATTTTAAGACGAAAAGCACATTGAGGCTATTATCGCCTCCCTAAATGTAAGTGTGAGTGTAAAGTGTTAAAGTAGCAAGTGTAGTGTTGTAAGTGTAAGTATGTGTTAAGACTCGGGTACTGCGTGGGAGTCTAAATCCTCTCAATAGAACCCTAGTGTGCACCCCCTCCGGGGCCCTGCAGCTCCGAGCTATAGCGAACCATTGTCCTACGAGTGCTCCCAAACAGCGATACATTTCACAATTATTTACAGAAATAATATTACCAAAAACCGAATTTCTAAACTTCAACGCTACCCATTTTACGAATGCCGACAGTTTTACAAATTACTTAGAACAGACGTCTGACAAAGCACTGTCCATTGTCTTTGATTTCGCAACCTCTTATTAAGTCCTACTAACTATTGAGCAGACAACCGAGTACGTATTTCAATGCAGAGCGCAGCGAACGATTGCCAAATGACCTTGGGTTAGTTATAACGTTGCCTTATTAACAAGAGGCACATGATAGCCCTTTGTTTTGCGAATGTTTGCGGTATTTAATTAGGGAGCATCTTTAAAACGGTTGTCAGGTAAAACAATAGAATCACTGTACAAGGAGAGCCGCTTGTCTGACTTTCACTGTCCACTTTGAGGTTAGGTTTTACAGCGAATCCGTAATTATTGTAAAACTTTTACGTTGTTCAACGAAGGCATTTGTACTGTTCTCAATTAAAAACTTTTAATTAGCGACAAACTACTGAAATTATCACAAGGTATTTTCGTCAATTTAAACACACACAAAAATATTCTAAAATACCAAATTCTAGCGAACGTGATTACGTAGACACCCTGAACTAGATACTAGATACATAATACTAGATACTACGTACTAGATACTAGATACTAGATATTAGATACCAGATACTAGATACTAGATACTAGATACTAGATACTAGATACTAGATACTAGATACTAGATAATAAATACTAGATACTAGATACTAGGTACTAGGTACTAGATACAAGATACTAGATACTAGATTTTTTTTTAACGTTCAACTATTGCTCACACTTGGGCTAATGCAGACGATGGGATGATTTATAGCATATGAAAATGCCAAGCCCTGGCCGGGAATCGAACCCGGGGTCCTCGGGGTGAAAGCCTAGCACGCTATCAACTAGTCCACTGAGGCGGCTACTAGATACTAGATACTAGGTACTAGGTACTAGATAGTAGATACTAGATACTAGATACAAAAAACAGATATTAGTTACTAGATACTAAATACTAGATAGTAGATACTAGATATTAGGTACTAGACATTAGGTACTAGATATTAGGTACTAGGTACTAGATTCTAGATAATAGATAGTAGATACTAGATACTAGAAATTAGATACTAGATACTAGATACTAGGTACTAGGTAATAGATACTAGATACTAGATGCAAGATACTAGATACAAGATACTAAATACAAGATACTAGATACTACACATTAGATACTAGATACTAGATACTAGATATTAGATACTAGATACTAGATACTAGGTACTAGATACTAGATACTAGATACTAGATACTAGATACTAGATACTAGATACTAGATAATAGATACTACACATTAGATATTAGATACTAGATATTAGATACTAGATACTAGATACTAGGTACTAGATAATATATACTAGATACTAGATACAAGATACTAAATACAAGATACTAGATAATACACATTAGATACTAAATACTATATACTAGAAATTAGATACTAGATACTAGATACTAGGTACTAGAAAATAGATACTAGATACTAGATACTAGATACTAAATACTACATACTATATACTAGAAACTAGGTACTAGGTAATAAATACTAGATACTAGATAAAAGATAATAGATACTAGATACTAGATATTAGATACTAGATACTAGATACTAAAAAATAGATATATCATTGTGTTCGGGAACTTAAAGACAGTTTTCTATTTTGGTGGCCGATCCATTCCCGACGTCCGACGTTGGCGATTAGTATTGCTACTTTAAATTCACTGACAGCAGTTTTTAAAGGTTCCACTGAAGAAAGTTCATACCATTGCCGCAGGTTACGGAACCACGAGTGTCTGCGTCTATCAAGGGCGACTTATCACCTTGGAGGACCCTCGACTGGTACGACTAAGTGGTCCTGTACCTGAACACAGGACGGGTCTGTAGGTTACGTGTAATAGAATGATGGGAGATCTGTGAACGTCCGCTGCTAGTTTTTAACAACATAACCTAAAAATTATTATAGCCGATCAGCTGTTCAGTAAAATCAACTGATCTTTACGAATTAATATAAAACAATTGGTCTTTTGATATAACCAAAATTAATTTAACCATTAATCTCATATAGTTAAATCGGTCAAACTTCTTCCAAGTTTCCGCAGTGTAGTGGTTATAACGCGCAAGATCACCGATTCGATCCCGGACGGAAACAGTAATTTTTAGTAAGAATTAATTTAATATGAGACTTGCTACGCGCAAAATACGCTGTTATATATCAATATAAAGATGTTCCTCGCATCACGCGTCCCGCAGAATCCAACATCACAATAAACACTAAAACATGATGACGTGTTAACAATCGAACGAGCCGAAGTCAATCAACTTAATTTCTCTTCCACCGTTCAGAATACCAAAGAAATAATCGTTCAAAAACTTGAACTGCTTCTCCCGTAACCGGGCAGTTACGCCATCACGTCCGTTTTCATTGAGTGCTGACGTAACGCATTCCTTACTGGACCGTAATTAATTCAACGCCGCGACACTTGCATGGAAACCCGCCGATAGCTAATTTACACGAAAAGTTACGTACTCACAAAGTTTCCAAACGAGGTCGCTTTCTTGCCTTACCTAGGCATTCACGAGCTTCCTTTTGCTGTTTTAATTAAGCTGACATTTAATAAATAAGTGACGTCCCGAACCTGTTATCACTTAAGTCTTTATGGACTTGTTAAGATAACCCAATCTGATAACCCGGCGAAGACTTCGTGCCTCACTTTGGCGGCATTAAAGTCTCTGTGACTTTCCAAAACGATTAATCACCTAGATGTTTATCCGGCCTCGTTTGATTTTCGTTATTGATATTAAATAGTAAAACCTCTTTATAAATTAATATTACGTAACGGCAAAGTGGTTTTTTTATTGAAAATGTTAATATTTATTAAGGCATGTTTGTATTTGGTTGGTTGCCATGACAGTCAGCGTCACGGAAATGATATCCTCAACTGTTTAATTTTTCTATCGCAGAAAATCTCTTAATATTTGTTAAAAATATTATATATATATATATATATATATATATATATATAAATATATAAATATATAAAAAAATATATAAATATATATATATATTTGTTAAAATATTTTTCAAAAATATTTGTTAAATATTTTATGAAATACATCATATTCAAATATTTATCAAAGTTGTATCGACGAAAACATATTACATTCGTCAAATTTCTTTGATCAGCTGGGTTATATTTTAGGGTTATGTTTACTCAAGTGCAGTGGCTGTAATGTGTTAAATAATGTTGACTTGATATACTGCTGCCTTAGGCGCTTATCGTGCTATGGCGATACTAAATATAAATAAAGGAAAACTAGAAAAACGATTTTGAGTCCGACCAGGTGTGAATGTCGCTTTAATTAAACATTTTGATTTGGAAGATCGTTATTCAAACAGACTATATTTAAGAACGACTGTATTTTATACCTCGGTTTTTTTAAAATAATGGTAATCCACAAACACTATTCTGTTTTATATTTTAGAATTAATATTCTCAAGTTCTTGACAATTTAGTCATCGTTTTAAATTGTATGCGACCAAACAAATGAAAGGAATAATGTGACACAAACAGGAAATGCCAAAATTTTGAGGTTATACCAACGTGTTTTGAAAATTTTCGTTAAAGTTTGAAAAAACGATTGGTTCGTAGAAAAACAGTCAAATTTATCTCTTCAAAGATAAAAGAAATTTGTCGTTTCTGTGATAGTATAATATGTCCCTAATTAAATTAAAACTGAAATACTACTAATATAAAAAGTTAAAACATACTAATATAGAATTTAATTCCGTTTACAAAAAGAGAGTAGTTAAATTCGCCTTAATCAGACGTGCGTGCCGGGATGGTAGCCATTTTGAAACTGATTTTGTTGGATAACGTTCTTGCTGAAAGTATTGATTATACGAGATGTGTTCAGAAAGTAACGAGAATTTTTAAATTTCGCGGTGTTTTAGAGACCGATTGTCAAACTATTTTTGTATTATGTGGTATACATGCCCTTGAAGTATGATAAAACTTTCAGCTGTTTTCATTGCTGACTTTGTCAGTGACAGCCACAACAATTGTTAGACGTGTTTTTATGAGTTCGGAGATTTTTTTTTTTTTTGTTAAATGAAATGGATCAAAGAATTTGTATCACATTTTGCGTACAAAATGGAATAAAGTGTAACAAAGTTTGTGAAATGTTAACAAAGGCCTATGGTGAGTCTGCTATGAGTAAAGCAAGAGTTTAAGAGTGGTATAAGCGTTTCCAAAAAGGCCGTGAAGATGTTGAAGATGATGAACGCCTTGGACGCCCCAGCACATTAACAACCGATTAAAACGTGGAAAAAGTGAAAGCAATGTTTATGAACAATCGCCGAATCAGAATTAGAGAGGTCGCTGATCATGTTGGTATATCGATTGGATCATGTCATGACATTTTTGTGTATAAAACGCGTGGCAGCAAAATTCGTTTCAAAATTATTGAATTTTGAACAAAAACAGCGGCGAATGGAAGTTGCTCAGGAGTCACTAAATGAAGTCAACGACGATGCAGAATTACCGAAACGTATTATAACAGGTGACGAATATGATATAACAGGGTTTACGGATATGACGTCGAAACTAAGGCTAGGTCATCCCAGTGGAGGCATTCTGGCTCGCCAAGACCGAAAAAGGCTCGACAAGTGCGGTCGAACGTGAAGGTTATGCTCACTGTCTTCTTCGATATTAATGGCATAGTGCATCATGAATTCCTGCCACCAGGTGAAACGGTCAATAAGGAGTACTACCTACAAGTTCAATGCCGTTTGCGTGAAGCTATCCGAAAAAAACGCCCGGATCTGTGGAAAAACAATTCATGGCTTTTGCACCACGATAATGCACCAGCTACACTTCATTGCTTGTTCATGAATTTTTGGCCAAAAACAATACTGTAACGTTGCCCCAGCCTCCATATTCGCCAGACTCCGTGTGACTTTTTCTATTTCCAAAAATAAAGAGAACCTTAAAGGGCCGTCGTTTTACAGTCTTAGCTGACATTAAAAGCGCATCGCTGAAAGAACTAAAGGCTATCTGAAAGATTGAGTTTGAGAAGTGTTTTGAGGATTGGAAGAAAAGCTGGCACTAGTGCATAATCTCCAATGGGGACTATTTTGAAGGCGACAACATCAGTGTAGAAGAACAAATAAATATTTTGTTAAAAAAATTAAAATTCTCGTTACTTTCTGAACACACCTCGTATACCAGATTCTATTATATACAGATTTTCTATAAAATTATGAACTCTAACAAGGAATTGAAATGATCCTTCAAAAAGTGACTTAAAGTTCAGGACATTACAAGGTTACAATAATGAGCCGATTCCAATCCGCTCCGCTCATTGTTACGGAATATTGAAACAATTTAGTCAGCTTTGATGAGGTAATGCTCACCGTATTGCAAAGCTTGTTATGATTAAAATCATTTACCCTTGTGCTTTGTAGTTCCGCAGGCGAAACAACTTTACTTGAGGGCTTTGCAAATTAAACTAGAGCAACACGTACAAAACAAAATGGCGCCGCGTGTCTAGTTATCTTTGGCGCACCGGTGCCGGCTTTATTTCGTAGTTTCAGAGTTTCCTTTGCAATGGATATTAAGCAAATTTCAATAATTCCACAGTTAATTCGTAATGCACAAAGCTGAGTGTAAATCAAAGCACATTAGTTTAGTCAATTAGGCGCGCAACTGGTTCGCCGACATAAGGGAAGCGGATTTTTTAACATAATTTTTTATCACCTTTATTTGGAAATTAAGTTTTCACTTTTCAAATTTAGCCGTATTAAACGTTGAACTTACAAATTACAATGAAAATACGAAAACGAAACCCTGACCGCCAAAAAATTTGGTTTTATTTCAACGGATTTTTTGAGAATTCAAAATACTAATTTAGGCCTACGCCTTTTTTCCGAAAGTGATTTCGTTGGTGAAAAATCACTTTTACAAAAGTACTGAAGCCAAAAATGTTATGAATGAATAATGATTGAAAAAAGCTGCCATTTTGAAACTGTTGAACGGATTTTGTTGTTTAACGAAGTTGTCTAAGCTGTTATGAAAATCGATTTGTGTGCCAATATTTAATTAAATCGGACCAAAAATTTGAAAAACGTGTAAATGATAAGAGAAACAATAGAGCGCGCGCGCGCGCACACACACACACACACACACACACACACACACACACACACACACACACACACACACACACACACACACACACACACACACACACACACACACACACACACACACACACACACACACACATATACATATGTACATACATACATAATCTCTCTCTCTCTCTCTCTCTCTCTCTCTCTCTCTCTCTCTCTCTGTCTCTCTCGGTCTGTCTATCTCTCTGTCACTCTCTTCTCACTGTCTCTTTCTCCTCTCTCTTTTCTCTCTCCTCTCTTTCTTTCTTCTCCCTCTCCCCTTCTCTCTCCACTCTCTCTCTCACTCGCTCTCTCTCCTCTCTTTCCTCGCTCTCTCCTCGCTCTCTTCTCTAACTCTCCCCTCTCTCCCTCCTCTCCCTCTCTCCTCTCTCTCTCTCAATCCTCTCTCTTCCCTCTCTTTCCCCTCTCTCTTCTTTTTCTCCTCTCTTCCTGTCTTTCTCCTCTCTCTCCTCCCTCTCCTTTCTCTCCTCTCTTTCTTTCCTCTTTCCCTACCCCTTCTCTCTCCACCCTCTCGCTCTTTCTTCTCTCTCTCTCCTTTCTCCTCCCTTTCCTCTCTTTTCTCTCTCTCTCCTCGTTCTCTCTTCTTTCCCCTTTCTCCTCTCTTTCCTCTCTCTCCTCGTTCTCTCCTCTCTCTCCTCTTTCTCTTTCTCTCTCCCCTCTCCTCTCTCTCCTCTCTCTCTCCTCTCCCTCTCCTCTCTCTCTCTCTCTCTCTCTCTCTCTCTCTCTCTCCTCTCTCTCTCCTCTCTCTCTCCTCTCTCTCCTCTCTCTCCTCTCTCTCCTCTCTCTCTATCTCTTCTCTCTCTCTTCTCTGTCTCTCCTCTCGTTTTCTCTCTCTTCTCTCCCCTCTCTTTCTCTGTGCCCTATTAACTGTTAACTAAAACTAAATTTAACTAACGTCAAATGAAATGTCTGCTATGTTCTTTTCAAATATTATGTTTCAAAACGTGAATTTTAAATAACAGTGACTGTGTTATCGGTGCCTTATTATAATTGTTTTCATAATAAGAACAAATATTAAAAAATTCTTTTTGTCTCTTACATTTTAAAAATTATTCATATATGTATAATAAATAATTATAAAAGTTATTATAATAAGCAATGAGAAAGTTTTATAATTTGTTATTGTTATAAAAACAACTTTGTAAGGTACTTGTAACATCATTACTGTTACTATTACATGAAAGTCATGTTTTGTGCAAATACAAATATTATTTATAATATAATACTTTCAGTTTAAATCGCCATTTTTGAATGACATTTTTTTAAACATTTTTCGGAGAAAGAGTTAAAATTTTTCTAGAGGGTATTCCGTACAGTTTAAACTCATCTTCCACCCTTAGGTCAGGTGGTCACCAAACGCGAAGAGGAGTAAGTATTCGCAACCAAACCTAATGTTTTAAATGTAAGTGCGATCACTGATAGCAAAGTGCAGCCCAGCGACGACGCACGCCGCTCAGCTCTGTTACCCTTAAAACCAATAGAAGAGTAGAATGCTCAGTTCGCTCCGCTAGGCGCAACTGCGCTCCGAACATCGAACCTTTCTATTAGTCTATAGAAATGCGCACTGACCTAGCTCCCGTAGCACACCCGGTAACAGCAAAGTTCAGCCCAGCGACGACGCACGCCGCTCAGCTCTGTTACCCTTAAAACCAATAGAAGAGTAGAATGCTCAGTTCGCTCCGCTAGGCGCAACTGCGCTCCGAACATCGAACCTTTCTATTAGTCTATAGAAATGTGCACTGACCTAGCTCCCGCACACCGGTAACAGCAAAGTTCAGCCCAGCGACGACGCACGCCGCTCAGCTCTGTTACCCTTAAAACCAATAGAAGAGTAGAATGCTCAGTTCGCTCCGCTAGGCGCAACTGCGCTCCGAAAATCGAACCTTTCTATTAGTCTATAGAAATGTGCACTGACCTAGCTCCCGTAGCACACCCGGTAACAGCAAAGTTCAGCCCAGCGACGACGCACGCCGCTCAGCTCTGTTACCCTTAAAACCAATAGAAGAGTAGAATGCTCAGTTCGCTCCGCTAGGCGCAACTGCGCTCCGAAAATCGAACCTTTCTATTAGTCTATAGAAATGTGCACTGACCTAGCTCCCGTAGCACACCCGGTAACAGCAAAGTTCAGCCCAGCGACGACGCACGCCGCTCAGCTCTGTTACCCTTAAAACCAATAGAAGAGTAGAATGCTCAGTTCGCTCCGCTAGGCGCAACTGCGCTCCGAAAATCGAACCTTTCTATTAGTCTATAGAAATGCGCACTGACCTAGCTCCCGTAGCACACCTGGTAACAGCAAAGTGCAATAACAACTAACACAGGATGTTACGTAAAATAATCACACAAATCATTAACAGCCGTTGCAACCGAAGCGAACAAGTTTTTATGCACTTCTTGTCACGTTCATTTCTTAATTACGCCATCGTTTCTTTTTCTGTCGACATAAATAAAACTGGATTTCTTTATATCTATAAAATATATAAGTTTCAGTACCACTATAAACTGTACACTTTATGTATATAAAATATTTTATATCCTGTCCAGCGATGTAAAGTTAGCGTGTTATAATGTTTCTATTTAAAAAAATGTTATATCAAATAGGCTGCTTAATTATAAACATTTATGAAATCTTCACGTTAACTGTGCATTTTAACTTCTTATAAAGTCTGGCGTTAACGTAAAGAAATAACCTCACTGAACGGTTGTTTTGCAAGCAAAATATGACCTCAGTTTTTGAGTTTTTCTATATCTGATCTCGCCATCGTTATTACTATTAAAATACGCATAAATTAGCATTTTAAATTCTTAAATTATTAGAAATATAACAACGATTTCAGATCAGGTTATTTTTAGACACGTACTTTCAATAACATTTTTTTTAAAATGTGTTTTTTTGTGAAATTAAATTTTCAAAAATGGGTAAGGTACGATTTTCTTCTTCTTTTCGTTTCACCCTCTTTGGAGTACGCTGAATTAATCATTTCTTGCGCGCTGTACTTTTCTTTGTTCCCAGTAGCTCTTCATTCTTTCTGATCTTCTTTTCCTCTCCTCTTCTGAAATGATAGGTTTAGGTTTTATTTTGGTTTTATCTTGGAATCTTATTCTTTCGTCCTTGGTACTTATCTTAGCAGTTTGGTCAAGCAGTGAATTTTCTGTAATTTGTAATTCTATTAGGTCTTTTTCAATTTCTTTAAACCAGTTCGGTTTTGTTTTACGATTATGGAAAAAATCAAACACTTGTTTCGTTAATCTATTAGAGTTCATTCTAAGAAGATGGCCGTAAAAATTGATTCTCCTTTTTCTCATAGTATCTGACAGTTTTTCAATT
>CM040184.1:85759322-85769322 GCA_022606455.1 Callitettix versicolor
CTGGTGGCCTTCAGTTTTACTCCTTTATTCGTCGAATATCTTCAACAGCTGTTAAACACGACAAACTTCTATTTTGCTTCTACACCATCTTCGTGTGTTTCCTCCCCAATAATTTTAATCTCTAACATCAATTTGTATCCTGAATCTATATTCACACAGTGCGGTTGTCTATTCCATGCACAGATCGGTTATAAACAATCGCGGGACGCAGGTGTCTCGCTGACGTGATGGAAACGAATTTTCAAAAACCGATGAAAACCTTAAGCATCTAATATGATTAAACTGAACATGTGAAAAAGAACTTTAACCGCCCTAATACTTACAACTTACACTTTTTAAAAATTTAATACCACTTCCACAATTAGCTATGAATCTGCCTTATAGTAGACATTTAATGTTTTGTTAATTCCAATTTTTGTTGATTTTAAAAGCTTATTATGCCGGTGAATTACGATTTTGAAATAAGAGTATGCAAACATTTCCGGCGGAAGCAGCTGATGGGTTTAGCGATCCAAGCTTTCCTCTAGCTCATACTGCTTTCACTCACCTTCGTTCGGTATTGTAAGGCTTTATAAAAATTATTTTCCCCGCAATCGTTGACCTATACTTGAGTTCATTAAAAGTATTATAGTACTTGCATTTTTTTAATTACAGCTTGTAATCCTTTTATTCCTGAATCAATATCCTGTCTCGAGTTTCCTTCCTCTTCTGCTTACATTTCGTCTGTGTTTCGATACATTTCATTTAACCTCGTTGTCAGTATCTTTCGGGCGGAGGCAGCTGAAGTGAGCAGCTGTTGGGCTTAGCGATCCCACCGTACCTCTAGCTCATACTGCTCTCATTCATCTACTCTAGACACACACACACACACACACACACACACACACACACACACACACACACACACACACACACACACACACACACACACACACACACACACACACACACACACACACACACACACACACACACACACACACACACACACACACACACACACACACACACACACACACACACACACACACACACACATACACACACATACACACACACACACACACACACACACACACACACACACACACACACACACACACACACACACACACACACACACACACACACACACATATACACACATACACACATACACAAAACACCACGCGCGCGCACACATACACACCCACTCACACAAACATACACACACATACCCACAAAACACCACGCGCGCGCACACACACATACATACATACACACACACACACACACCACGAACACACACACACACACACACACACACACACATTCATACAGACCGAAACAACACCACGTACACACGCACACGCACACACAGACCCAAAACAACACCACGCACGCGCGCGCGCGCACACACACACACACACACACAAAACACCACGCGCGCACACACACACATACAGGGACAAGGGCAGTAAAAGTTATCTGCGCTGTCGATAAGCGAGGTTGCCAGACAGTTTGCTGAAGTCGTTTTGTCGTGCTCGATTTTAAACTCGCGAAAACAATTATAAAATTAATTTCCAAAGTTTACGTAGCGCAGTTAACATCATTACTGCGCGCAGTACAAACGGAAAGCTTAATAGGATAACCTTAACGATGACGAGTTTAGTGAAAACACTTTTATGACGTATTCTGTCTACTGTTTAACATTTACGGAAATATTTTTTGCGAGATCGTTATAAATTTTAACAATAGTATTACTTCCTCACTAAGCGCGGTATCTGATAGGACAATCTGATGGACGGAATCTGACAATATTGTGCACTTTTCTGGCCTTTTTCAGTCCAAAGAAAAGTACTTACTTAAAAGAATGTAAGCCTCTATGGCTATGTGTCATTACAGTCATTAATGTAATGATTTGATAAAACTCAAGTTCACCAAGAGTGAATAGGCCTCGGTGGTCTAGTGGATAGCGTACTAGGCTTTCACCCCGAGGACCCGGGTTCGATTCCCGGCGAGCGCTTGGCATTTTCATACGCTATAAAATCATCCCACCGTCTGCATTAGCCCAAGTGTGCACAATAGTCGGACGTTTGACAAGCTACGAGGTTCCTTTCCAAACTTCCAAATATACTAAAAGCCAAAACATTGGTAAATGCAATGACGTACAAAACTGAAATGTTTGCTTTAAACAAAAAAAGAAACTTGTGCCTACTAAAAGGCGCAAAATGCTAATTTCCAAAGAAAGTATTACGTTTTGAGTATCATTGAGGCATAGACTAGACAAAAGTCCAAGATAAGCTCAAACCGGAGTAGACAGGTATACTTAAGTGAGGCTCATATCCGAAGGTGAACTACTTTAGATGAATAGGCTCAAACCGGAGTGGATAGGTGTACTTAAGTGAGGCTCATATCCGACGGTGGACTACTTTGGATGAGTAGGCTCAAACCGGAGTGGATAGGTGTACTTAAGTGAGGCTCATATCCGAAGGTGAACTACTTTAGATGAATAGGCTCAAACCGGAGTGGATAGGTGTACTTAGTGAGGCTTATATTCGAAGATGGACTACTTTGGATGTATAGACACAAACCGGAATAGATAGACATACTTAAGTGAAGTTCATATCCGACGGTGGACTACTTTGGATGAATCGGCTCAAACCGGAGTGGATAGGTGTACTTAAGTGAGGCTCATATCCGACGGTAGACTACTTTGGATGAGTAGGCTAAAACCGGAGTATATATATATATATATATATATATATATATATATATATATATATATATATATATATATATATATATATATATATACATACACTTAAGTGAGGCTCATATCCGACGCTGGACTACTTTGGATGGATAGACTCAAACCGGAGTGGATAGATATACTTAAGTGAGGCTCATATCCGACGGTGGTCTACCTTGGATGGATAGACTCAAACCGGAGTAAATAGATGTACTTGAGGCTCATATCCGAAGGTGAACTATCTTGGATGAATGAACTCAAACCGGAATAGATAGATAAACTTAAGTGAGGCTCATATCTGACGGTGGACTACTTTAGATGGATAGGCTGAAACCGGAATGGATAGATATACTTAAGTGAGGCTCATATCCGACGGTGGTCTACCTTGGATGGATAGGCTCAAACCGGAGTAGATACATGTACATAAGAGAGTTTATATCCGACAATAAACTATTTAGGTCAAATGACGATTATGATATCGTTCTAAATTTCGTGACTGTTAAGAAGTTAAAGAATGGGCATACAAGAAAATAACAGTCCTACGGTTGTTGCTCGGGCGGATGTAAGGACTGGAAATGTCATGACCTCGCCGATGAAGGATGACGAACACTGGAAGTTTGACGGAACAAACATGGCAGGTGGACGGGTCCGTGTGAGCGTAGCGACCGCAGTGGTTCCGCACCATTTCATACCATTCTCTCATCCTGATCCTGTGTAACCAAGAACAATGGGGCAGACACCTTGCGAGACGAGATTTTAATTCGGACTACCTGTTTGTTTGAACTGACACGGGATCATGGTCACGATAGGTTAGAAAGTCAATCCGCTTTGACTGCGCCAGAGTGACGGATTGGGTAATGAGATTAGATTAATTGGAACGGGCGGAATGCGTAAGGAAAATATAGCACGCATCTGTCTCGCTGACGTGATAGAACGAATTTCTGATAGCATTTCTGTTTATCTTAACATTTTTGAAATTCTGATTTTACCATCACAACCAGCACTAAAATCTGGTTATGATTTTAAAACGCGTATATTGGCGTAATAAAACGCGAATATTAGCGTAATAAAACGCGTACATTTGCGTAATAAAATGCGTATATTGGCGTAATAAAACGCGTATATTAGCGTAATAAAACGCGTATATTAGCGTAATAAAACGCGTATATTAGCGTAAAAAATGCGTATATTAGCGTAATAAAACGCGTATATTAGCGTAATAAAACGCGTACATTAGCTTAATAAAAGGCGTACCGTAGCGTAATAAAACGCGTACATTGGCGTAATAAAAAGCGTATATTGGCGTAATAAAACACGTACATTAGCGTAATAAAACGCGTATATTTGCCTAATAAAACGTGTTCCGTAGCGTAATAAAACGCGTATATTGGCGTAATAAAACGCGTACATTAGCGTAATAAAACGCCATATTAGCGTAATTAGCGTTATAAAACGCGTACATTAAGGTAATAAAATGCGTATACTGGCGTAATAAAACGGGTACATTCGCGTAATAAAACGCGTATATTAGCGTAATAAAACGCGTACATTAGCGTAATAAAACGCCATATTAGCGTAATTATCGTAATAAAACGCGTACATTAAGGTAATAAAACGCGTACATTAGCGTAATAAAACGCGTATATTGGCGTAATAAAACGCGTACATTAGCGTAATAAAATGCCATATTAGCGTAATTAGCATAATAAAACGCGTACAGTAAGGTAATAAAACGCGTACATTAGCGTAATAAAACGCATATACTAGCGTAATAAAAAGCGTACATTAGCGTAATAAAACGCGTACATTAGCGTAATAAAACGCGTTTATTAGCATAATAAAACGCGTACATTAGCATTTTAAACTTTAAAATTACGAACCCTGACCGCCGCTAAAATATTTCATAATTTCAAACGGATTTTAAAATTTAAAACCACCAATTCATAAGTTTTCAACGCCGATTACGATAGTGATTTCGTATTTTCAAAAACTAAGACAAAAATGTGATGTATTTATAAATATTTGAAAAGGACGCCATTTTGAAACTGTTGAACGAATTTTACTGGTTAACGAACCTTGTTCAAGCCGTTACTTATAATCGATTTTTTCTGCCAAGTTTGAATAAAATCGGACCAAATTTGCCAACGTGAGCATGCTAAAACACACAGACGCGCGCGCGCGCGCGCACACACACACACACACACACACACACACACATCACGAATTCGCTGAAAATCATAACTTTTTCTTGAAATTATAATTCCACCATGACAATGAACGTGTTGCTATAGCCATTAAACTGTATTTTGTTTGTTTTTAACAAAACTATTCGACCGTATATACAGAGGAATTTGCAAATGAAGTTATACCACACCCTGTATACGTGCAAAACAAAAACTTGCAACCACTTTTGTTTGTTATTCTGTAGTGTTCCAAACTATTTTATGAAACTTTTTTCATTATAATGATTAATTAGTATTGCAGAATATTCCGTGTTTACACAAGCGCGCGCGCACACACGCACACACACACGCACACTCACACGCAATCGCAATCGCATACACGCACGCACGCACGCACGAACACACACACACACACAGTTAAATTTTAATTACCTTTTCAAAAAGTGATCAGGATGTGTGCTCATTTCAACATCCCGGTTCTGGGTGTTACCATGATGGTCGCTCAAATAGCTCATTTTCCCAAAGGAAAGTACTTAATGACACATAATAATCAACATTAATAATGTTGCAGGTAAAGAGTTCTATTGGACTGGTTTAGTCGAACTTCGTGTGTCTTAAAAATGTCTTTGTTTCCGCGAATGGAAGTTTAAATCGAATCAATGAAAATACAACGATATGTTTGGCAGTGGATTGTAAAAATTGTTTCCTGACATTTATAACGGTTGATGAATTCGTACAATTTATCAAAATAATTCTGACTAGTTACGAATCGAATTGAACGAATTCGCTAAAGCAAATTCGATCAATCGATTTTGACAAATTAGAATGATTTTCCTGATAGAAAGTCGTTAATGACACATTAATAATTAACAATGAACATTAATAATTTTGCAGGTAAAGAGTTCTACTGGACTGGTTTAGTCGAACTTCGTGTGACTTAAAAAAGTCTTTGTTTCCGCGAATGGAAGTTCAAATCGAATCAATGAAAATACAACGATATGTTTGGCAGTGGATTGTAAAAATTGTTTCCTGACATTTATAAAGGTTGACGAATTCGTACAATTTATCAAAATAATTCTTCTTACTAGTTTCGAATCGAATTGAACGTATTCGCTAAAGCAAATTCGATCAATCGATTTTGACAAATTAGAATGATTTTCCTGATAGATAGTCGTTAATGACACATTAATAATTAACAATGAACATTAATAATGTTGCAGGTAAAGAGTCGAACTGGACTGGTTTAGTCGAACTTCATGTGACTTAAAAAAGTCTTTGTTTCCGCGAATGGAAGTTCAAATTGAATCAATGAAAATACAACGATATGTTTGGCAGTGGATTGTAAAAATTGTTTCCTGACATTTTTAACGGTTGACGAATTCGTACAATTTATCAAAATAATTCTGACTAGTTTCGAATCGAATTGAACGAATTGCTAAAGCAAATTCGATCAATCGATTTTGACAAATTAGAATGATTTTCGTGATAGATAGTCGTTAATGACACATTAATAATTAACAATGAACATTAATAATTTTGCAGGTAAATAGTTCTACTGGACTGGTTTAGTCGAACTTCGTGTGTCTTAAAAATGTCTTTGTTTCCGCGAATGGAAGTTTAAATCGAATCAATGAAAATACAACGATATGTTTGGCAGTGGATTGTAAAAATTGTTTCCTGACATTTATAACGGTTGATGAATTCGTACAATTTATCAAAATAATTCTTCTGACTAGTTTCGAATTGAATTGAACAAATTCGCTAAAGCAAATTCGATCAATCGATTTTGACAAGTGATCTTCCGGTTGTTACCAATTAGGTGTAAATTAGGAACCTATAAAATGTCTTGAGATAATACAGGATTTTATTTTCAATCAATTTTATTGATTATGCAAACGTTATCGGGGATAAATTCAAGCATAAACGGTAGGAATTAACCGTGTAACTCGGATGTAATAAAATTTGACATTCGTTGTTTCCTGTTTGGACGGAAGGCGCGTACAGACGGATCATAAAAAAATTCAAATAAGACAAAACGTAAACCCGACATTATATGTATTTAACTTGGAACGTAGAGTTTAAAAGGGTTTAATTCCGTTTTGTATAAATCCCGAACTCTGAGTTTATTGTGAACAGTATTCGTGTATTTAATCACAACAGCAAAGCTCATTAACAAAACTCTTAACGAAGAGCGTTTCCGTTTCCGTTTGCCTTCAATAAATCCTCTCGACCAAACAATACTTATTGGAAACATTCATAACGTTCCGCATTGTTATGCGCGAATTTACCTGGGAAAATGAGCCACTTGAACAGCAGTCACGGTAAGATCTGAAATCGTAAAATGTGCACCGATCCTGACGCTTAGAACGTCTTTCGAATTGTCGTTTAATGCGTGTATACGCGCGTGCACTTTAGTTATGACAATTTCGAACTGATTCGATTCAAACATTGCACGAAAATCGATTTGTAATAGTTTATATAAGTTCGTTAGCGAGCCAATCCGTTCTAACATTAAAAATGGCGGTCATTACAAATATTTAATATAATCATAACATTTAAAAAAATGTTTTTAACACTTATCATGTTTTAAGGCTGGTTGTGATGGAATTTTGCGTGACGCGAGTGCAGAAATTTATATTGCACAGTATATTTTGCGCGTCGCAGGTATCATATTAAATTAATTATAGTTAAAATTCCAAGTGTGTCCGCAAAGAATCGAACTGGTAATGCGCATGCGATAACCACTACACTACGAAAACAACTAAGAAGTTTGACCGATGTAAATGTAAGAAATGAATCATTAATTTAATTTTTATATTGGTAGTAACAGTAAACGATCAGTTGTTTTGCATTCGTAAATCAGCTGATTTCATTGAACAGCTGATAGGCTAGATAAGTTTTACATTATGTCGTATTATCGAACAAATTATCGTAATTAAAAAAAAAGGACGAGAAAGCATAATACGTGATTTTTATTTTTGGTTAAATAACGGATATTTAATCGTTTTCTATTATTTTGATTAGAATAATAATATTAATAATACCAATAATACATATGCTAACATCGCGTATGAAAATACTTTTCGTACCACAAATGTAATTTGAAAATTTAGCTTCTGTTTTAATGTATACAAATAACTCTGATTATACGATAGTGAATCTACGAGGTCAAGACAAAAAATTTCCCTTCGAATCACATGTATGTCAGCACTGATTGTTCTGTTAAAACTCACAACGTCTATCACCTGTTCGTTGAAAGTATTGTTTCATTGTTAGCTAATTGTGATTGTGTTTAAAAGACTGTTTAAAATGGTTTTCTTGTGTCCGATTGCACCGAGGAAGAATTGCGAGTAATGATAGGTTCCCTCAATTCAGAAGGTTTGAAACCAGCAGAGATTATTCGTCAAATGCGGCAGCAATATGGAGAGAGTTGTTTGAGTGGAAGCAAGTTCTAGGAATGGATTGATCGTTTTAAAAGTGGTTGGATTTCTCTGTGTGATGAACAGCGGCCTGGTAAACGTTCCACTACAAAGATTAATGACAATATTGAAGCGGCTAAACAAATGAGTTTCGATAATTGACGAATTACAGTCGATAATATTGCAAGTGAGTTGAATGTAAGCCATGGCTCAGCATATTCCATCATCCACGATTCTTTAAACTTTCGAAAAGTCTCGCTGGGTCCTACGTCAGCCAGCAACAACAAACATCGTTACAAAATTTCCCAGAAGCATATGGAACGTTATGAAAAAGAAGGTTTATTTCTTAAGCTAATAATAACCGTTGATGAGACATGGGTCCATCAGTTTCAACCGGAGGGTAAGCGACAAAGTTTGGTGCCGAAACAACCTTCATCTCCCAAAACAAAAACGTTCAAACTCAGCTGTCTACAGGAAATATGATGACGATATTCTGGGATATGGAAGGTCCAATTTTGGTTGACTTCAAAACTAAAGATCAAACAATAAATAGTGGCAGCTACTGCGTTTATTGGAGTCAAAAATCAAATCCAAAAGTAATGGTAACCTTTCAAAAGGTTTGATTTTGCTTTATGAAAACGCTCCACCTCATGAGGCTAAATATACAATCCTATGCCTTCTAAAATTCTGGGTTTCAGCTGTGGACCACCCTCCATATAGCCCAGACCTGGCTCCAAGCGATTTTCATCTTTTCGGCCCATTAAAAGAACAGTTGCTAGGGAATCATCATCGATCTGATGAAGAGGCCGTACAAGCGTGCAAAATTTGCTGAACACCGGGCCGGAAACCTTCTTCCAGGAAGGAATTCCAGGAAACGCTGGTTAAAAGTTGGACTAAGTGTATGGAAGTGGGCGGGGATTATTTTAAATACAATAAATATATAGATTTTTATCAATTTCACTTTACTTATTGACCCTCTTATTTGAAAAAAAAATCTTCAAGGACATCGGTCAAATTGCCGCTACTCCAATCTGCACACCTCAAGGTCGTGGGTTTGAGACGTAGTTACTGCTGTTGTTCTATCCTACCGTGAACGTCAATCTCTTTGCCTCATTAATTAATAACGTTTGTGCGATAACGTAATAAAAGGTTTTGAGAATTCGCTCCCGTCATGACAGCTAGACAGCTGCGGGCGTGCGGAACTAATTACATGCTATAACTATACCAGTAGCGTGTCACTGGAATTTGTTGTTACAAAAAACTAAATATTCACAAAATGGCTGCCTTAACGGGGCGCGAAGTTGTTCACATTCCTCGCATAATTAATACGATGGAGCTATTTGGAACATAACGTGAGCTGGAGTGCGGTAGGACGTGAAAAGCATCGATTAGTTTAGATATTAACATAACCTTCAGGAGTTATCCGGGCGCGCCACTAAGGCTGCTGCAGACACGGTAATGCTTTTATAAGGTGGCACCAGCGGTCGTTATTTTATGATAAATTAAGTGAAGTACACCCAGCCCCCGGTACAACTGGCTGGCGAGACGGTCTACTGCTGCGTGCATTCTGTAGGGGGACTACAACACACACACACACACACACATGCACGCACACATGTACACGCGCGCACGCACACACACACACACACACACACACACAAAACACA
>CM040184.1:85774322-85779322 GCA_022606455.1 Callitettix versicolor
AAAAATACGACATTCTTTTAATTTTGAATCCAGACTCTCAGATATCGTTCCGTCAGTTTTTTTTTTTATATTCCGATGTAAACAAAAGTGTGCTTCTGAGGTTGGCAGCATTGTTTGAACTGCAACCGTTAAAATGCGAATAAAAATAATAACTGTAGAATATAGCTTTCGTTTTAGATTGAAGAATATTGCTGTGGCAGTGATTTTACTTTCGCGATATTTTTCTTTTGTACAGAACTCGCTGAGACACGTGACATATACAGGGTGCGGCAGTTTTGCCTACTCGAATTGACCTTGTGTATTTATTAGAATTAGGAGAAATGTAAAAAAATTATATGCTGGATTTTTTATTATGTTTTGAAGTATAATAAACATGTTGTATAATTTTATAATGTATAATTTTATAACAGTATATAATGAACTTTTTTCAAAAAGTGAAAATATTACTCAAAATTTCTTGTTTTCAATTGTATTCTCAAAATATCCGTTTCAGGCACTATCGACAAAAATTATCTGGTTGATCTTCAAAATCAATTGACCGTACATAAAAATTCTTAACTCAATGAAATGAATATGAAATTAATGTAGTTTAACCAATCTGGCTTCAAATGTAAACATTTCTTAAGAAAACTGATAAATAATTTTGATTAATCACCCCAATCAATGTTTTTTTTCGTTGTTACCGAACCAAACTTTTTGGGTAGGGAGTGTACACGTGTCATAGTCGTGAACTGAATCATTACAGGTGGTTAAAAATAATAATATAAACGTGACACTCACGCAACTGTTTCGCTGACGTAATTGAATCGAATCTCCTAACGTATTTTTCTAAATCTTAGCCATTTTGAAATTCTGATTTCGCCATTATAATCAGCATTAAAATTTGCACGTATCAACATGCTAAACATTCAAATTACGTTCAGATGCGAAAATGTAACTTGGTCGCCAAAAACGTATGGATTTTGAAAATTGAAAATGTTAGTTTACGCAGTTTATAACGCTGATTACGTTGACGAAATAGTTGTAAATTAAAAAAAAATGTTAAATGACCGCCATTTTGAAACTGTTGAATGAAGTTAACAAATTTCTACAATTAATTTGTGTACCAAGTTTGAATCGAATATTAACAAAATTTCTAAGTGAGCATAATAAAAAAAGTGATTTCGAGATCTGGATCGGTGCGCATTTTAAGTTCTTGGGTCTGGATCTTACCCTGCTCCTCAGGGGGGGTGCAGACTAGCACCTATTGAGAGGATTTAGACGTCCCTCGCGATACCCGAGTTTAACACATACTTACATTTACAACACTACACTTACGACTTTAACACTTTACACTTACATTATTTACTTACATTTAAGGAGGCGATATAGCCTCAATGTGCTTCTCCTTAAAAAACAAAATGGCTCTTACCAAGATGGCCGCTCCAATAACTTAATTTTCAAATGGAATTTCGCCGACAAGAAATAAAAATATAATTTCCTCTTTTAAGAAAAACTGAAAAAGTAATTGTTTCTGTAACTTAAAGGGAAAACTAATTATCTACAAAACACTGAAAATATTTAGTTAAAGTTTTGTGAACGTTATTATGTATTTGCAGAAATAATATTTTGGAAAGCCGTGTTACAATTGAAACGCCTCGCTGTGAATGACGTCACAGTGTCTGGAAATGCAATGCGCGTCGGCTTTGTTCATTATCTTTTATTTTAAAGTTTCCGTACACACTAAAAGCTCTTTCAAATTATTTATTTTCTGTTTTGTCTTGTTTTCAATTTTCGTTTTCTGTCTCGGAATGAAAGAATGTATTATATTCTGCCTTGAACAAAAGCACTGCATGTTACAGTGTTCTGATTTTTTTATGCTATTAGTTAATAACCACGCTGTTAGCGAGTTCCCATTTTAAAACGAGCTATTGTAGCACCCATTTAGGTAAGATACAGGCCAGTATGTGTGCGCGTGTGCGCGCGTATGCGTCACGTGTATGTCAGCACTCTCACGTTCGCAGTTTCAGTTCGATTCGATTCAAACTTGGCGTACAAATCGATTATGGTAATTGAATAAATTCGCTAACCAGTAAAATTCGTTTAACAGTTTCAAAATGGCAATCATTAAATTTTTTTTTAAATCTCTTTGATTTTTCTTTGGACATTAAATTTCACCTTCGTATTCAGCGTCAGGTGAATCTGACCACAGATTTACTGCGGTCAAGGTTCATTTTCGAATGTTCAATGTAATTTGTAAGTTTAAAATGCGTAAGATTAAAAAGTTGTAAGTTTAAAAGTGTGCGTGCATGTGCGCGTGTGCGTGTGTGTATGAGTGCTTGTGTGTTTGTGCGTATGCGTGCGTGCGCGTGCGTGTATGTATGTGTGTGTGCACGCGCGCGTGTGTGTGCGCGCGCGCGTGTGCGTGCGCGCGTGCGTGCGCGCGCGTATGTGTGAGTGTGAGGGTGTGTGCGTGCTTGTGTGCGTCCGTGCGCGTGTGTTTGTATGTTTGTGTGTGTGTGTGTGTGTGTGTGTGCGGGCGTGTGTGTGCGCGTGTGTGTGTGCGCGGGTGTATGTGTGTGTGTGTGTGTGTGTGTGTGTGTGTGTGTGTGTGTGTGTGCGTGTGCGCGTGCGCGCGCGCGCGCGTGTGCGGGCGCGCGTGCGCGCGTGCGCGCGTGCGTGTGTGAGTGTGAGGGTGTGCGTGCGTTCGTGCGCGTGTGTTTGTATGTTTGTGTGTGTGTGTGAGGGTGATTGTGTGTTTGTATGTATGTTTGTGTGTGTGTGTGTGTGTGTATGTGTGTGAGGGTGAGTGTATGTGTACGCGTGTGTGTGCGTACGTGTGTTCGTGCGCGAATGCGTGCGTGCGTGCGCGTGTGTTTATATGTTTGTGTGTGTGTGTGTGTGTGTGTGTGCGTGTGAGTATGAGGGTGTGTGTGTGTGTGTGTGTGTGAGGCTGAGTGTGTGTTTGTATGTATGTTTGTGTGTGTGTGTGTGTGTGTGAGGATGAGTGTGTGTGTGTGTGTGTGTGTGTGTGTGTATGTATGTGTGTGTGAGGGTGTGTATGTGTACGCGTGTGTGTGCGTGCGTGTGTTCGTGCGCGAATGCGTGCGTGTGTGCTTGCGCGAATGTGTGTGTGTGTTTCAGCGCGCTCGTGTTCGCATTTTCTGTCCGATTTGATTGAATTTTTTTTTTTTTTTTTTTTTTTTTTTATTATTATTATAGCAATCTAGTAATACACTAATAAGCTATTTGTCCTTAACCTAAACTACTACGATACAACATTCCACTAAGGTCAATCCACTGACAATCCCTTAGTATATAATTAATAGTCACTTAACTAATGTGACCTAAGAGCTACACAGTTCAAATGGTTTAACTCTTTTCAATCTTCTCATTGAGACATCGCTGTTAAGTAGTTGGAGTGCTTCGACATTGATGTGCTGTTGCAATCTTCGTCTATGACCTCGTGCAAATTTACTGACTTCACTATCAATAGTTGGAACCTCAAGATCTTTATGTATGTTCTCATTCCTGATGTACCAAGGGGCATCAACTATACCCCAAGTACCTTATTTTGAAATCGCTGAATGATATCTCTATTACTCTGGGCAGTACAACCCCACAGTTGGATACCATAGGACCACAAGGGCTTAAGGACTTGCTTATATATCAATACTTTGTTATACACTGATAAGGAGGAACAACGACCCAACAACCAATGCAACTTTCTGTATTTTAATTTTAACTCCTCTTGCTTTTTCTTAACATGGGGTTTCCACCTGAGTTTAGCGTCCAACGTCATGCCAAGGTATCTAGCTGTGTTCGCATATGGAACCACTTGGTGATTAATATAAACGGGTTTGTGCTCGATATGCTTATTAGTGAAATCGATATGCACAGATTTGCTTTCATTAAGCTTAATTCGCCACGTTTTAGTCCAGGTTTGTATTTGGTTTATAGCTGTTTGAAGTTGTCTGATCGATTCAATGTTATTGTCACCAACAGATAAAACTGCTGTGTCATCAGCAAAGGTAGCAACTATACTTTGTTCAAAAGTTGGTAAATCACGGGTGTACAAAAGATAAAGGGTTGGCCCCAAAACACTGCCTTGAGGCACTCCTGCTTTAATTTCCTTCAAGTTAGAATAGGCGTCTTCTTTTGATTGAAATTTAGCACAAAAATCGATTACGGTAATAGCTTCACAAGTTTGCTAAGCAGCGAAATTCATTCGACAGCTTCGAAATGGCGGACATTCGAAACCTTTAAAATTGCATAACATTTTGCCTTAAACGTGTTTGAAAATATGCTTTCGCCAACGTTGCTCGGAAAAAAAGTATAAATTAGCATTTGGAATTTTCAGAATCTCTTGATGGCTGTCAGGGTTGGCGGCCGTATTTTCAATATAATGTGTAAGTTTAAAATGTCAGTGCATGCGTATTTTAATGCCGATTATGATGGTGAATTCGGATTTTAAAAAAACGTAAGATGAAAAATGGAAATTTGCTTCCATCACGTCAGCGGAAAAGCTGCTTGCAGTGGAAAATTCTGTCCACAATGGTTGTTACATTCCTTCGGGTTCTTTAACCAATATTTTCGTCTCTCTTCTGGTGGTTTGTGTACAATGTTCCCCTGTATAATAATATGCAGGAAACGATAATTCTGACCCGCCATGACATGTCCAAAGAATTCTAGCTTCCGCTGTTTATCTAAGATTGTACTATCTAACCGACAAATCCATATTTCAAATTTTTAACCAACACTAGACGCCATATTCAATTTATATTTTAATAGCGTTTAATGTTTTTACAGGTAGAGCTTGCAAGACTTAAACAACGGCAGGGTGTTATGAAAGCAAAATTACATCATGTAAAGAAATACAGGTAAAAATTGAGATTATACTTCCCATAGAACTTATTTGTAAGCTATTGTGTTCCATAAACAATCGACGGTCCCACATTAAACGTTACGAAAGCTAATTACGCGAGCTAATCCAATTTTGTCCTGTTTATCCTGAGAAGTGT
>CM040184.1:85789322-85794322 GCA_022606455.1 Callitettix versicolor
ACATGACAGCTGGCAGATAAGTATAATCTGTACTACTACTGATGATACTACGACTCAGCTTTTGGTGACCTTTGTTGTATATTGATAAACATTTGTCGCTCTGCTGCTATCTATAGCTGTTCTTTAGGTTGAGCTGTATACTGCATGTTCAGTCTATCCCATTTAGTATAGTATGTGTTATTTTTTAAATGTTCATTGAAATAAAAAAATCTCACATTTCAAAACTGATTAATACGGTGAAATCAAATTTTCGAAAAGTTATAACTTTTGGGTTTTTTTAAAAAAGTTAAGATGAAAACGAAATTTTGCCAGGTGATTACACGTGTATAGGAATGCCCGTTTACGTGAATATATTTTTGTTTTGTTTGTTTTTCTTAAATAAGCAGCTAGACATTTTTGTAAAAAACTCGTCGCTTGTTTAAAATTTGAAATTATTATTTATTACATGAAAAGATACGTATGATTATACAATAGAAATCTAGTTGTGTTAAACGTTTTTTTAACACATACGTGTCACGATATGTCAGCATATTAATGTTGTAACGAGAAAATAAGTAATTTTCAATTTAAAATGAATTTTACAAATCCGTAGAAAACAAAATGTGTTCAAATATTGAAGAGCACTTTGACCAGTGCAGAGTAAACTTTACTCTCAAACCAGACTTGAAGTATAAAAAGGATTCCCAGGACAAATTGTCTAAGTGGGTTACTACTCGTACAACTTTGGGCACCTGTTTCCGGAGGTTTTTGTTTTCGTTTACAGTGGACGTTCTTGTTTAACTATTAAAGGACAAAACTTGACCGCTGAAATAGCGGTTACCAAATCTGTAACCACAGAGAAAGAATTAATAGTGTGTGTGTGTGTGTGTGTGTGTGTGTGTTGTATGTGCGTGAGTGTGTGTGTTATGTCTGTGTGTGAGTGTGTGTTTGTGCGCGCGCGCGCGTGTTTGTATGTGTGCGCGTATGCGTGTGTGTGCGCGCGCGCGCGCGTGTGTGTGTGTTGTATGTGCGCGAGTGTGTGTATGTGTGCGTGTCTGTGTGTGTGTGTGTGTGTGTGTGTGTGTGTGTGTGTGTGTGTGTGTGTGCGTGTGTGTGTGTGTGCGTGTGTGTGTGTGTGTGTGTGTGCGCGCGCGTGCGTGTGTGTGTATGCGTGTGCGTGTTACCATTGAACTGACTAGAAGTACAGGCTACATTATAAAAAGCGTGCTCGATATCAGAGACTAAAGTCCAAGTAACTGGGATATTTGCCGCTACGAACGCTGCAAACTGTAATGATAGGGTGAAGTTTGAAAAAATAGACAGTACTATTATCTATTTAACTGTAGTTGAACACTCTGTCTCAAGATGGCACAAACAGCGAACGCTCATAAAGCTCTCATATGGGTTATCATTTTACGTTTATATCAGTGATATTACCTCTATCCCTTACTTCACTCAGGGCTCGTTGGTTAACGCACCGCGTCTGCCGCGTCTTTGAACTGCGTATTTTTGGGTTCGAGACGCAGTTACTGCCGTCATTTTACCCTTACCGTTAGTGGTGATCCTCGGTAGTCACTACAAAACTAATTCTTGTTTTGTCTTCAGTTGTTTTCTTTTTATAACTTTCTACTCCGTAATAACGTTAAACAAGCAAGGAACTTACAAAATGATTTGTTTAGCGAACATTTTCCAAGTAGTAGCTTAAGCTATTTCGTGACGTCAGACGTCCGAGTTGGTTAGAGCAGCGTCCATTGCGTCTCTGATATTACGCGCCTCTAGATCGTCGGTTAGAGACTGTCGTAAGCTTTTCCCTTTTTTCGTTAGTCTAACTGTACATTTTATTTTTTGTGTTTAAGATCCGACTATTTGTGCACACTTGGGCTAATGCAGACGATGGAATGATTTATAGCGTATGAAAATGCCAAGCCCTGGCCGGGAATCGAACCCGGGTCCTCGGGGTGAAAGCCTAGTACGCTATCAACTAGGCCACCGAGGCGGCTACCTAACTGTACAAATGATAGACGTTAAACGTCTAACGTTTTTCCAGTTGCTGTAGCAGACAAACGGGTATCGTACGTAGTGTTGTACGGTACGATGGTTTAAAACTGCAGATTAGGCTTAAGGAGGTGACGGGAAAATGAAAGCGGTAACAAACCGAAGAACGTTATTTGCAGGACTAGATCTGGACACGAAGTTCAAGCGATTCGGCCTAAAGGAGCTTAATAATGTAGACTGATACTTGGCAAACAAAATATACGATTTAGGCTAAACGTCTTGCCAGATCAACGTCTTGTTTGGTCGTTACTCATGTATGAAAGTCGGATCAAGTTTGAGGGTCACGTGGAAAAGAATAAGTAGGTAGTTATGTCAGTTGTTCACTTCTTAAGTTAAAGGCGGGCCGTAAACAAATAACCTAACCTAACCTAACATAATCTAACCTAACCTAACCTAACCGGCGGAGCTGTGCTGAGCTGAACGGCAACCGGAAGCGGAGTTCAGTCAGTTTAAAGGACGCGTTTGTATCTTTTAAATCTAAATATTTAGGCCTATTTTAACGCATTCTAGGATCTATCGGCATTAACTGTCGTAACCTAGGTAACGAGAAATAATACGTTTGGAGGCGTGGTCAACGTGGTGGTGGGGGTCAGCTTGAAAACCGAACCAAGACAGTCACCAGCGGAGCGGAACCCAGCGACGCCGCTTGACTTCGCTCAGCTTCGTTACGCTTTCAGTAAACACTTACATTGAAAACAATAGGTTAGGTTTTGAAGGCGTAATCAGCTGATCGCAACTCCGCTCCAGATTTGGTGACCACCGCCACCGACATTATTTCGTTAAAATTATTCTTTAATTTAACACAAGAAACGAAATTTAACATATAAACAGCAATGAAAAAATTACTTAAATTAATTCGCGTAAGTTATTCTTTTAATATTTTTTTCAGTGGGCACAATTAGCAAATGATGGGAAATTCATTGATAATATGCCAGTAAATAGCCGGAAATAGCAATGGGCTATTTTGGGGGGGGGGCGGTTGGAAAACCTAGACACGGGACTTTGCAAATGAGTGCTAATTTTGACCTTCAAATCACCTCTAAAGGGTTGTTACAAATGTACGTGTATTTGTGTAGCTTTTTCCGTTCAAATATTGCAGAATTTTAGTAATTTCAAATTTAAAAAAACACAATTTTTTTTAAAATCACACTTCACCATCGTAATCAGGGTTAAAATTTTTTTATTACCGTTAAAATGTTTTCAATGTGTTAATTTATAAATTACCGCTCGTTATGAGGTGAAATCAGACTTCCATAACGTTAAAAATGAAAAAAATTTGTAAGATATTGCTAATTTTTTTTTTTTTTTGAAACCTGCAGGGGTGCAGACTAGCTGCACTTACACTTACAATATTACACTTACGACTTTAACACTTCACACTCACATACATTTAGGGAGGCCATAATAGCCTCAATGTGCTTTTCGCCTTAAAATAAAAAAAAAACTTTTTTTGGAAATTCACTTTCATCTGGCCAGCGAAACAGCTGCGTGCCGCGGTTGTTCTAAGAACATTTTACTGTCGGAAATACGTTTTTCAAAACGTGTCTGTCAGTTTGAAAAAGAAGCACTTGTTGAACACCTTTATAAAAACCATTGCGTAAAATTGCAGAAATTTAATAAAGGTTCGGCTTTCTGAGAATCATATTCAGTTACAGTACTTCAATCTGGCTACACCCTGACGTGATGGAAGCGAATTTTTGTGTACATTATTTAATCGTGCTTTGTTTTAAAATAGCCGATTTCGCAATCACAATCTGTTAAAATTTGGACATATTAACGTTTTAAACATTGACCAAACAGTTCTTACTTCATTACAAGCAACAAGCAACTTTGGAATAAAGGGAAAAAGCATAAAAGCAGGCAGAAGAAAAGCAGTTAGCAGGAAAGCGGTTAGCAACCAAACAGCAGGAAAACAGTTTTAGCGCTTGCGGCAAAGTTCGAATAGAACAGTCCGTTCCTTGTTTAACAAATCATAACCAGTCCAAATCAAACTGTTTGTTTCCGTTTGAAAAAACAGTTTGTTTTTTGTTTATAGAAAAGCAGTTTTTTTAACAGTTTGGTGTTTTCTGCCCCACCACTACAACCAACACAACTGGCTCTGCCACCGAACATTGCGCAGCGTCTTTAAGGTCTTTTTTTTTTTGTCTTTAACGTCCGATTATTGTGCACACTTGGGCTAATGCAGACGATGGGATGATTTATAGCGTATGGAAATGCCAAGCCCTCGCCGGAAATCGAACCCGGGTCCTCGGGGTGAAAGCCTAGTACGCTACCCACTAGGCCACCGAGGCGGCTCTCAGATCCAGTAATTTCAACGGTTAAAAAAATTCAAAATAGTGTTTTATGCAGTTTTTAACGCCGACTCGACGGCGAAATCGTATTTTCAAAAACATTTAAAACAAAAAAATTACGCATTTTTAAAGATCTAAAGTGACCGCCATTTTGAAACCGTTTAGTTGTTTTTCTGGGTAACAGACTCGTAGCAGCTGTTGTTAAAATAGATTTATGTGCCGAGTTTGAATCAAATCGGATCACAACTTCCAGTGAAAATTCACTGATAATTTGGCGATAATAAACAAATTTCGCCGATTTCGATGGAAAAATCGTATTTTCAAAAACATTTAAAACCAAACAGTTACGCATTTTTAAAAATTTAAAGTGACCGCCATTTTGAAACCGTTTAGCTGTTTTTTCTGGGTAACAGACTCGTAGCAGCTGTTGTTAAAATAGATTTATGTGCCGAGTTTGAATCAAATCGGATCACAATTTCCAGTGATAATTTGGCAAACACGCAGTGCCGCCATTTTGAAACCGTTTAGTTGTTTTTTCTGGGTAACAGACTCGTAGCAGCTGTTGTTAAAATAGATTTATGTGCCGAGTTTGAATCAAATCGGACACAATTTCCAGTGATAATTTGGCAAACACGCAGTGCCGCCATTTTGAAACCGTTTAGTTTTTTTTTCTGG
>CM040184.1:85819322-85836822 GCA_022606455.1 Callitettix versicolor
GTGTGTGTGTGTGTGTGTGTGTGTGTGTGTGTGTGTGTGTGTGTATGTGCGCGATGTTTTTAACAAGCTCATGTTCGTAATTTTAGTCCGATTGATTAAAACTTGGCCCAAAAATTTATTTTAATACTTGCTTTGACAAGTACGTTAAGTAGACAAAAGTATTCCAACAGTTTCAAAATGGCGGCTAATTCAAGTCATTAAAAATGCGTAACATTTTTGTCTTTAACGTTTGGAAAGTATGATTTCACCAACGTAAACAGCGTTAAGAACTGTATATATTAATTTGAAAATCCGTTGAAACTATGACATTTAATTTGACAGCGGTCAGGGTTCAATTTTCGTATTTTCAATGCAATCTTAAAATTTGAAATTCTAGTGAATGCTGATTTTACTGCTCATTATGATGGTAAAACTAGAATTTAAAAAAATTGTAATTCTTGAAATTAGCTTCCGTCACGACAGTAATTCATTTGTGTGCCACGATATTGTTTACATACACTAGTTAGTCTTTTTTCGGGGTGAAAGTAAGCGACTCGGCAACACTGCGCAATGTGATGCTACAGTGGCGTAACCTAGCAGAGGAAGTGAGAAGCTTCACAGATTTAATTAATATTTTTCATATGGACATGTAGTTTTACATATTAATTATATTCTATGCGATTTTAGTCCGTTCCTTATTACGCACTAAGAACAATCTATATTCATTCTATAATTCTATAACTCGGCTCACCGAATAATTCTATAATTCGCCTTTATAAATCGTATAGTCCAGCTACATGTAAATGGTCAGCGCATGTAGGAGAATTCCCCTCCAGCTCCCTCCTACAGTCCAATGACAAAGACGTCTGTCAGCCTGAATGCACAAACTGTTAATACCGAGCGTTGGTGAAGAAAAAGGAGGGAGCTGTGGACAGAGTGGGACTCGACCTCTTACTCGCACATTTTTTTCTCTGTCCCGCTGGTATTTTTAGCAAGCCGATTTTAAGTGGAGTACCCGAACGCAAACTTGGGAATGTCAAGCGTCATCGCCACAGATCTGGTGCACAAATACACTGAACTGTTAAGCAGAAATAATATTACACTTTACCGTGCAGACTAAACAGAATTAGTAAGTGTTCGTTTAGATAATAAACGATAATAGTGGTGTCAGGTATCAGAAGAGACGGGCAAAACAGTTCACGTAAGCGAACTAGATCAAATTCTAGTTCAGTGAACGATCTAGTTCATTTTTTTCTAAATGAAGTTATTATTGCCTAGTATATTTAATATTGCAGCCTATGGTATTATATGCCTAATTTAGGTCAAATTATTAAAGTAGAATAAACTGAGTCATTCGTACGCGAACTACTTTTGAACCAGTGAACGAAATGAACTACTGAACTAATCGAACTAAACTCTAGTAGAATAAACCAACAGTAGGCATAATCTATACTGTACTGGAAGGCTTATTTTATAAGTAACAATGTCTTGCAGTTGATATATTGTAGTTTTATAAGAAGCCGTCAGGAGCGCTGATTGCGAGAACGAATTAAACGACGTTTTTTTGTGTTTAACGTCCGACTATTGTACACATTTGGGCTAACGCAGACGATGATATGATTTGTAGCGTATGAAAATGCCAAGCCCTCGCCGGGAATCGAACCCGGGTCCTCGGGGTGAACTAAACGAACTAGTTCGCGGAGTAGTATAGTTAAAAGATTAGTTCCTTTTCACATGTGTGTTTGTGGACGACCCACATCTAGGTATCAGTCAGTTCTTATAGAAACTAATGAAGTTCAGTATCGATATGTAAAGTTGTTGTTTTTTTTAATCGTGATAATGAATGCATCAAAGTATAAGACCCTTCTCTCACGAACAAAAAACGTACTTTCAACTAACTGCAGTATACATTGTCGTTTAAACTGTCCTTTCTATCAACCTCTAAATTTTTAACTCGATATATTTCGCACTTCACAATATTTATGAATTTTTCCCTGAAGTATAATATATCGAGTGGCGATTGTATTATATTTAATTAACTGTATATTAATCATAGAATTAAACTATTTCAGATGACGTACCAAACACGGCCTACGGCTACTTCGACAATCTCAGTTTTTCCAATGGCACGTCGACACTTAGCCTGTTTTTAGGCTTAGTACTAACTCTGGTGACGTACGTTTACTGCAGCTATTACAGGTACAGCCCCAAGTTCATGGAGATGGCCAACAGAATACCCGGCCCGAGGTGTTTCCCCATCATTGGTTCAGCGTACGTTTTTGGGACAAACTCTAGAGGTGAGTTTACAATCTTTTAATCACTAATAGTTTAGGCCTTGAAAGTGAAACGGAAGCAAAAACATTATTTCGAAAAATGTACTTCGAATGTACTATTTTTTTTACCGGGACAAATACAGAGAAACAGCTAGAATGATGTCATAATACGTACCTAACCCCAACATGGAATACAACTTTACATGAACATGAATACTATACATCACGTAAAACATTTCATTCTTCTACAGTGGGAAAATGAATGTGCAGCTACAAGCAGTAACAAATTGGGGGTAATTAAAAATACTGTTCATCCTTGGGGGTCGTCAATATGTGCAAGTCGTAGAGAAGAGGTGGTGATTACCCGCCTTCGCATCGGTCACTCCATGTTAACGCATGGATTTCTGATGGAACGCGGGGACCCACCTGAATGCGAGTTCTGTAGGAAAACCCTCACAATAAAACATATATTGCTCGATTGTGATGGTTTCCAAAATGTGCGTGTTATGTGTGGTCTGAGCAACTGTTTGCAGACGATGTTGGGAGATAGTGCCTAGGCCGTTGACCGGGTTCTATACTTCCTTCATCGTTTGAATGTTTTAAATAAAATTTTTTATGTATATTTGTTATTTCTTGTGTTATTTTATTTATTTATGTTATCTAAAAACTTTATTTCTGTTATGTTTATATCTACTTTTACGAATTGTTATTAAATTTTATTCATTATTCATTGTTATTTAGTTCTTAAGTGTAATATAGCTATACCTGTTATTTAAATTTTTAATTTATTTTTACTGTTACAGTTTGTTGTTTTTGTTGTTTTCTTGTTACTTAAGTAAAATTTTGTATATATTTTTTTATATATACTTTCATTTTGCGTGAATTGAGCAGTTGTTTGCAGACGATGTAGGGAGATAGTGAGCCATTGACCGGATCCTATGCTTCCTTCGTCTGAATTTTCTAAATAAATTTTAATTTATATATTTGTTATTGTTGTAGGGCCCCTTTACAGCCCTGAAAATTTCGTTTATTATTTGTTATTTATTAATTTATTTTTTAAAGTTGTTTTTATTTTGTTATTTAGTTTTAGTCACATTTATATTTCTTTTATTTATCATATTATTGTTGTACGCCAATTTACAGCCTACAATAATGCGTGTGTATATTGTTGTTTTTAAGATTTAGTTCATTGTTAAACAGTTTTAGTCACATAGTCATACCTGTTATTTAATTTTGTTTTATTTATTTACTTTTCTATTACAGTTTCTTGTTTTTTTTATGAAAGTACTTTTTTTGTTATTTTTTGTATTTTCATTTTGAGTGACGGCGATGATAAGCTTAATGGTTTTTCGCCGGGGAAAAAAGAAAAAAATTGGCTGCATGCTGCAATTATTTTATTTTTAAATATTTTAATCCAACATTTTTTAGAAAGATACAGAAACAAAAATTGCATTAATGTGCATCAAGTTTTAGGACTGGCTAGATTTATTGGAATTTGCGCGTCACGTGATGATAGTGCACAAATTTATATTGGTAGTTATAGTACAAGAACAGTTGTTTTATATTAATTCGTAACGATCATTAACAGCTGATTTCATTGAACAGCTGATAGGATGTAATAAGTTACCAGTTAGGTTGTTAAAAACTAACTATATTAATTTATAATAAGTTTTATGGTATGTAGTAAATAAATAAATATATACATAAATATACAGAATATATATATAAAAAAGTTATCAGGGAATGGGAGAACTAATTAAAAATTGAAGGGCACTGGAAACCAGTTCGACTTGGAAGACCTAAGGATAACACAGAAATAGCGTGCCTAGCTTTTGCAGATGACCTAGCCATACTCACAGATAATGAAACAACAGTAATTAAACAGATAGAAGTCCTAAAGGAATGTGCAGAGAGGGTCGGTCTACAGATATCGTTTAAAAAACCGAATCCTTCTGTTCAAAAATTAAATATTCAAGAACTAAACACAAAACATGGTAAGATAAACAGAGTCAAGCACTTCAAATATCTGGGAGAAATTCTTGAGCCCACAGGTGGCGAGAAGGCTGCGCAAAGGGTTCGGCTACTGAGAATGAAGAGGGCTCTTTGTATAACGCGTGATATCTACAATAAGAGATGTATGTCGACGCACACAAAAATCAGACATTACAACACAGTCATAAAACGGGAGGTATTATATGCAAGCGAGACGCTAGCACTCCACACAAAAGCTACCATGGAGGGTATTTCGAAGGAAGAACGCAAAATCTTGAGGAAGATCCTTGGCCCGAGATTAACAGAAGATGGATACAGGTTGCACTCCCGGAAGACCACAGAGAAAATATAGAACCTGGCAGCAGATATCAGAAGAAGGAGGCTTCAATTCTATGGACACATCAGTAGACTCCCAACAACGAGACTTGCCAACAGAATCCTTAAGTATATACAAAGAGTCAAATCAACAACGTCGTAGATAACACAAGTCAGAATAGACTTACATGACGCAGAAACAGACTCAAAAGACATTGAAGACAGGAATGCATACAGAAAAAAGATGCTCGGTTTAAAGATCCCAGAGAACGAAATCCCAAAGAGGGGTAAAATGGACGGAGGAGCGAAGGAGGATCCATGGGGACAGGATGAGGGAGATGTGGAGGATTAGAAGCAACAAGACATGAGTTGGAGCGCTTGCGTGATCTAACTGGGTCTATATGCAAATAATAATAATAGTAATAATAATATAATAATAATAATAATAATAATAATAATAATAATAATAATAATAATAATAATAATAATAATAATTATTATTATTATTATTATTATTATTATTATTATTATTATTATTCTCTTTATTTGTTTCACCCAACTTTGGGGTACACCAAATCAATCACTTCTCAATGTTCTGTGCCTTCCTCGTAGCCCAGTATTGCTTCATACGTTGTGATCTTCGTCAGAGATTTGGATCGTTCGCTTGGATTTGACTTTGCCTTAGAACCGTTGTTTCTTGTCCTTGGTTATTGTTTTGGCTGTTCTGTCCATGAGCATAGTGTCAGTGATCTGCAGTTCTCTTATGTCTTTCTCCGTTTCTCTAAACCAAAGTGGTTTGGCTCTTCTACTGCGAAAGTAGTCAAATATTTTTTTGGTTAGTCTAGTTTTGTCCATTCGGAGGATGTGCCCATTGAAATCAATTCTCCTTTTTCTTATTGTGTCTGATAGTGTTTCAGTTTTTTGGTAAAGAGTTTCATTACTGATGTGGAGTAATTGGTTGTTACGGAATTTGGGGCCTAAGATTTTTCGTAATATCTTTCTTTCTTTAATCTCCAGCCTTTCAAGTGGACCCTGGGTTGTGAGAGATAATGTTTCAGCTGCATATAAGGCTTCTGGTTTAATTACAGTATGATAATGCCTTATCTTTGTATTCCAGGAGAGGGACTTCTTGTTGTATGTGTCCTTGTAAGTTGGAAGAATTATTATATATATATATATATATATATATATATATATATATATATATATATATATATATATATATATATATATATATATATATATATATATATATATATATATATATTTCTCATATGTTTTTGAACAAAGAAACGTAATTAAAATAAAAAGGAAGAGAAAACATGATACATGATTTTCATTCTTGATCTTGTTTATATGTTTTATTTGCGTCACCATGGTACCCTAATTAAATATAAATGTACTAAACTTACACTCACTATTTTATAATAGTATAAGGATGCTCGATATTAGCGGCTAAAGAATAAGTAATTGAACTATCTGCCGCTACGATCGCTGCAAGATACAAGGACAGAGGGGAGACGTTAGGGAAAATATACAGTACTACTATCTATTTAACTGTAGATGTCATCACTCTGCCGCTAGATGTCATCATCAGCGAGCTCTTATACTTCTCGTAAGTGTTATCAATCTAATATGATTATATACAATGGTAACGTTGATGTTACAGATATCCTAAAGAATGTGGCAGATCTATTAATAAAGTATGGCGCAGTGTCAGCCCATTGGATAGGACCGATGCTTTACGTATGCCTAAACAAACCCGGCGATGTTGAGGCAAGTTACAACATTAATTTATTATTACGTTATTGCCGTATGTCGTGTCATTGAAACGTAAAAATTGTTTTGAAACATAAAAAAATTACTTGTGCTTGTGAGGAGCACGTGATAACCATTACAGTACGGAAACTACGTAGAAGTTTGACCGATGTAAAAATATGAATGGAATTGTTAATTTAATCTTGACATAATATGTAATAGTAAAAGGTCAGTGGTTTTATATCAATTCATAACGATCAGCTGATTTCATTTGACTGCTGATAGGCTATAATAACTTTCAGGTTATGTTGTTAAAAACTAGCTATGTTCATTTGTCGTATTTTAGAACAAATTATCGTAATTATAAATAAAAAGGAAGGTATGCATAGCTCATGTTTTTTTATTTTTGGTACGGTAACAGCAATTGTGAAACGCTATTCATCATATTAAACAGCATCAAGTCTGCAGCATTTTAGGGTGTTAAATTGCACGGGAAATACGAAAATCGACCCAACGAAAAAGTTCCTAAATTCAACGGATTTTGAAAATTTAGAAGCTAAATTATGCAGTTTTGAACACTAATAATAGTGAAATAAAATTTACAAAAATATTTTAAGAGTTACAACGTTTTAAATAATTAAAAAAAAAAATTTTTCGTGGTCAACGAACATATCCAAGCTGTTACCGAAATAGATTTTTGTGTCAAATTTGAATTATATTTTCTTGAGCATGTTAGCATTTGCATTTTTAACGACCCCCTCAATAACACCATACAGACGTCACGATGAACGAGCAAATTATTCGTTAATTTTGATAAATATCTAATAGTAAAAGATCAGCTGTTTTATTTTTAATTCGTAACGATCAGCTGATTTCATTCAACAGCTGACATTCTGTAATAAATTTCAGGTTATGTTTTTAAAAACTAGCTGTGTTAATTTGACGCGTTTTGGAACAAATTATTGTAATTATAAATAAAAAGGAAGACATTTATGGTACATGATTTTTATTTTTGATTCAATAACAGACATTTTCAGACTGATTTCGTCATCTTGAACAGCTTTAAAACGCTGCAACATTTTTAACATAACGGTTCAGGGTTTTAACATAAACGGCTGCTTCAATATTAACTCGTTTTCGGATAAATAAAAAATCTATTGGATTTGTAAGGATTGGTATAAACAGCTGATACGTTTTCAAATGATGCTATTTTTACTTCACTGATTCCGGTGAATTTAAATAATAACAAATACATTTTTATTAGTTATATGGAAACTTTTACGTTTGAATACAAAAAGTAATGCAAAGGACTAAAAAATTTATTGTAATTAATGGTGTCTTAATTAACAACATGCTTGATAATTATATTTTATACGTTTTTTTACCGTAATTAGCGTTAGGAATTACATAAATTAGCATTTTTATTTCTCAAAATCCGTTGAAATTAGGGAACTTAATTTGACGACGTCATGATTTATTTAATGTATTTTCACTGTATTAGCCGCCTCGGTGGCCTAGTTGATAGCGTACTGGGCTTTCACCCCGAGGACCCGGGTTCGATTCCCGGCCAGGACGTGGCATTTTCATACGCTATAAATCATCCCATCGTCTGCGTTAGGCCAAGTGTGCACAATAGTCGGACGTTAAAAAAAAAACCAATATATTTAAAAACTTTGATAAAAAACTTTTGGAAATTTGCTTCTTTCACCTCAGCGGAACAACTGCTGACAACAATCATCAGTACTAAGTTAAAATGTTTATAATAAAGCGGTAATGAGGTTATTAAAACTATTTATATCAAAAAACGCCTACGCTTCGCCTTATACTGCAAGGCTCATTATGTAACTTGTTACGTTGTAAATACATATTTTCTTTTAGTTTTTTGTTTGCAATGTTTTGTTTCTCTACTGATATTATTATATGTGTATATTACAGGCAGTTCTAGGGAACAATGACTTATTAAAAAAGGCGAGAGCAAATGACCTGATGAAGGTAGGAGTTGGGGATGGACTATTAACTTCTTCAGGCAAGTAAATAACTGTCTACCGGAAAAAAAATCTGTCTGTCTCTCTCTCTCTCTCTCTTACTCTCACCTTCTCTCTCCCCTCTCTCTCTCTCTCTCTCTCTCTCTCTCTCTCTCTCTCTCTCTCTATATATATATATATATATATATATATATAGTTTTTGTTTTTATTTCAAGGCGAAAAGCACATTGAGGCTATTATCGCCTACATAAATGTAAGTGTCAGTGTAAAGTGTTAAAGTCGCAAGTGTAGTGTTGTAAGTGTGTGTGTTAGACTCGGGTACCGCGAGGACGTCTAAATCCTCTCAACAGGTGCAGCAAGTCTGTACCCCCTGGGATTATATATTTTTTTATGGTGTTTAACGTCCGACTATTGTGCACACTTGGGCTAATGCAGACCATGGGATGACATATAGCATATGAAAATGGCAAGCCTTGATCGGGAATTGAACCCGGGTTCTCGGGATGAAAGCCCAGTACGCTATCCACTATGCCACCGAGGAGGCTCAAATATATATATATATATATATATATATATATATATATATATATATTATTTGCGTATAGACCCTGTTGGATCACGCAAAGCACTCCGACTCATGTCTTGTTCCTTCTAATCTTCCACACCTCCCACATCCTGTCCCCATGGATCCTCTTCCGCTCCTCCGTCCATTTTACCCCTGCTCTCTTTGGGATTTCATTCTCTGGGACCTTCCAAACGAGCATCTTTCTCCTGTATGCGTGCCTGTCTTCAGCGTCTGTTGAGTCTATTTCTGCGTCATGTAGGTCTATTCTGACTTGTGCGATCCAAGACGTTGTTGATTTGACTACTTGTGTGTGTGTGTGTGTGTGTGTGTGTGTGTGTATGTATATACATATACATATACATATACATATACATATACATATACATATACATATACATATACATATACATATACATATACATATACATATACATATACATATACATATACATATACATATATTATTTTGGTGTTTTAGTAATACTTTACACTAGCATTATGTTTACATGTTCCTTTTGATCCACGTGTGTCAGTTTTTCCCTTACATTCTTACAAATACACGACCAGAATGTACACTGAAGATCGGACTTGTCCACCCCCACTCTGTCGTTATCTGGACTCGTGTCCTTGCAATCAGCTGTTCGATGGCTTACTGTTGGTTTAATTTGAACTATGAGCGTTACACCATAAGAAATTAATAGTACTGATCAGCTGTAAATAATAATAAGTTTATAATATTGGTTTCCACGGTAACAAAAGCACGATTTCATCATAACAGCTGTTGAATAGAACAAAAATATAAAATAATATGTTAGTTCTAATATTGTGTTCTGTTGTAACAGTATAAACAATTAAATTAAAAAAAAAAACAAATATTTCGTGGTGTTTAATCACGAAGTGGGGGAGGGTTTTCCTTAGTTATTGTGTAATGCTTGCTACTAATAGGCTGCTTGTTATGGGTTTTTCAGGAGAAAAATGGAAAAAACACAGAAACATTTTGCAACCAGCATTCCACTCTCGCACCTTAGAAGAGTATTTCCAAGTTTTCGTAGCCAAATCGGAAATATTAAACGAAATATTGGAGTCCAAAGTCGATAAGCCAGACTTTAATATCTGCCTTTATGCAAACAATTGGGTTTTCGATACACAATGCGGTGAGTTTTTTCACTGTAAGTTTTGTATCAATAAATGTACATTTTTTAAAAAAATGTATAGTTATAATATTGTAGTGTGGACATTTACAGAAATTTTCAAGTTTTGTTAATTCAGTTAACAATTTTTAGTTTGAAATTTAGTTTGAAATTTTAGCATTTTGATGGAAAAAGTAAAATATTAATTTAAACATTTGGAAAATAATACAGCAGATATATTACTTTAAAACAATCTTGCAATCATTTTAAACAATATATCCTTTGAACGTCTTCGATTGCTCGACCCAATCCTGTATCTTCACCAATTCTAAAGTTTTAAAACTTGGAAAGTTCGTCAAGTTAACTTTGTTCGATCAATATTATTTTAATCAATTTATATTTTCGGTATTTAATTCTTATCTTGCAAAAAAAACTACCTACAATGTTTGTTTATGCTAATACTTACCTGAAAATGTCGTATTTTTGTAAAAAATTAAAAATGAACATTTAAAATGTTTAGAATAGACAAGGTACCCTGAAAATTTCAAATATCTAGCTGTAATAGTATTGGATGTACGTTGATTATTAAAATTGTACTAGGTAGGTAGTTTAATGGCGTCAAAATCAACTTTTTGGAAAATCCTTTGTTATTGCACCTTGACAATTTTTTAAGAAGATACTTTGAAAATTTCAAGTCTATAGCTGTAAATAGTATTGAATGTACGTTGTTTATTAAATTTGGACTGGGTAGGTAGTTTAATGGCGTTAAAATCAATTTTTTGCAAAATCCTTTCTTAGTGCACGCCTACATGATAACGTAAATACGAGGTGTGTTCAGAAAGTAAAAATAATTTTAATTTTTTGAAAAAAAATATTTATTTATTCTTCTACATTGATGTTGTCGCCTTCAAAATAGTCTCCATTGGAGATTATGCTCTTGTGCCAGCGCTTCTTCCAATCCTCGAAACACTTCTCAAACTCGATCTTTGAGATAGCCTTTAGTTCATTCAGCGATGCGTTTTTAATAATGTCATCTACGGCTGTAAAACGACGGCCCTTTATGGTTCTCTTTATTTTTGGAAATAGGAAAAAGTCATACGGAGTCATGTCTGGCGAATATGGAGGCTGGGGCATCGTTACAGTACTGTTTTTGGCCAAAAATTCACGAAAAAGCGATGAAGTGTGAGCTGGTGCATTATCGTGGTGCAAAAGTCATGAATTGTTTTTCCACAGATCCGGCCTTTTTTTTCGGATTGCTTCACTCAAACGGCGTTGAACTTGTAGGTAGTACTCCTTATTGACCGTTTCACTGGTGGCAGGAATTCATGATGCACTATGCCATTAATATCGAAGAACACAGTGGCCGATATTTGTTCGACCGCACATTTTCGGTCTTGGCGAGCCAGAATGCCTTCACTGGGATGATTGAGCCTTAGTTTCGACGTCATATCCGTAAACCCATTTTTCGTCACCTGTTATAATACGTTTCAGTAATTCTGCATCGTCGTTGACTTCATTTAGTGACTCCTGTACAACTTTCATTTGCCGCTGTTTTTGTTCAAAATTCAACAATTTTGGAACGAATTTTGCTGCTACGCGTTTCATACACAAAACATTGAAAACAATGTCATGTCATGATTCAATCGATATGCCAACATGATCAGCGACCTCTCTAGTTGTGATTCGGCGATTGTTCATAACCATTTTTTTCACTTTTTCCACGTTTTCATCGGTTGTTGATGTGCTGGGGCGTCCAGGGCGTTCGTCATTTTCAACTTTCACGGCCTTCTTGGAAACGCTTATACCACTCGTAAACTCTTGCTTTACTCATAGCAGACTCACCATAGGCCTTTGTTAACATTTCACATACTTTTTTTACACTTTATTCTATTGTTTACGCAAAATTTGATACAAATTCTTCGATCCATTTCTTTTAACAAACGAAAAACGTCGAACTCATAAAAACCCGTCTAACCTTAGTGGCTGTCACAAAGTCAACAATGAAATCAGCTGAAAGTTTTGTCATACTTCAAGGGCATGTATACCAACATAATAAAAAAATGTTTGACAATCGGACTCTCCAAGCCCGCGAAATCTAAAAATTCTCGTTACTTTCTGAACATACCTCGTATGTCCTGAAAATATCAAGTTTTGGCTCTGCGTTGATTATGAATCAGTCAGTCAGGACTTCTTCTTTTATATATTAAGATAAGTTTACGTTCAACTTGCTATCATTTTTATTAATCAAAAGCAAAATACCTTTACCGTCTACTGCCTTTTCCGTATTTGTTTGTACGTACTTTTTTTTTGTAATAATATTTTTGTAATATATTAAACGAAAAATTAATAAAAGTGTAAAGTAAAATATAACGTGTTTATAGTTAGCAGTTCCGTAAAAATGTGTTATGTTTTATATTTTTTCAGAAACACTCATGGCAGGCAAGTCGAATGAACTAAAATCCGGCAAACAAGCACAGATCATCACTTCAATTGTAATGTAAGTATTGGTACTTTTAATGAAGACATTTTAGAGTGGCTATTCAATAATAAACTATTATATATTTATTATGTATTGAAAAAATAATAAAAATATAAAATTGTGAACAATAAATGAAACTAATATGCAGCCGAATATGTCAATAAACTTGTGATCGCCCGAACAAGGTACTCGCATAGTTCTTGTAATAAAGTCATGTATTATCTTCTTTTTCTTTTTACACGACTGCCAAAAAGGTGTGATTTTCGAGGCTGTGTACGAGTGTGTTTAGAAAGTAACGAGAATTTTTAAATTTTGCGAGCTTGGAGAGTCAGATCGTCAAAATTTTTTTATTATGTCGGTATACATGCCCTTGAAGTATGATAAAACTTTCAGCTGTTTCCATTGTTGGCTTTGTCTGTGACAGCCACTAAGGTTAGACGTGTTTTAATGAGCTCGGCGATTGTCGTTTGTTAAAAGAAATGGATCAAAGAATTTGTATCAAATTTTGCATAAAAAATGGAATAAAGTGTAACTAAGTGTGTGAAATGTTAACATAGGCCTATGGTAAGTCTGCTATGAGTAAAGCAAGAGTTTACGAGTGGTTGAAGATGCCGAACGCCCTGGACGCCCCAGCACATCAACAACCGATGAAAACGTGGAAAAAGTTAACGAAATGGTTATGACCAATCGCCGAAACACAATTAGAGAGGTGATGATGTTGGCATATCGATTTGATCATGTCATAACATTGTTTCCAAAGTTTTGTGTATGAAACGCGTGGCAGCAAAATTCGTTCCAAAATTGTTGAATTTTGAACAAAAACAGCGGCGAATGGAAGTTGCTCAGGAGTCACTAAATGAAATCGACAACGATGCAGAATTACTGAAACGTATTATAACAGGGGACGAAACATGGGTTTACGGATATGACGTCGAAACTAAGGCTCAATCATCCCAGTGGAGGTATTCTGGCTCGCCAAGACCGAAAAAGGCTCGACAAGTGAGATCGAACGTGAAGGTTATGCTCACTGTGTTCTTCGATATTAATGGCATAGTGCATCATGAATTCCTGCCACCAGGTGAAAGGGTAAATAAGGAGTACTACCTACAAGTTCAAAGCCGTTTGCGTGAAGCAATCCGAAAAAAACGCCCGGATCTGTGGGAAAACAATTCATGGTTTTTGCACCACGATAATGCACCAGCTCACACTTCATTGCTTGTTCGTGAATTTTTGGCCAAAAGCAGTAGTGTAACGATGCCCTAGCCTCCATATTCGCCATGAGCCGCCTCGGTGGCCTAGTTGATAGCGTACTAGGCTTTCACCCCGAAGACCCGGGTTCAAATCGCGGCCAGGGTTTGACATTTTTATATGCTATAAAATCGTCTGCATTTGTCCAAGCGTGCACAATAGTCGGACGTTAAACATAAAAAAAACCATATCCGCCAGATATGGCTCCGTGTGACTTTTTCCTATTTCCAAAAATAAAGAGAACCTTAAAGGGCCGTCGTTTTACAGCCGTAGATGACATTAAAAGCGCATCGCTGAGAGAACTAAAGGCTATCTCAAAGATCGAGTTTGAGAAGTGTTTCGAGGATTGGAAGAAGCGCTGGCACAAGTGCATAATCTCCAATGGGGACTATTTTGAAGGCGACAACATCAATGTAGAAGAATAAATATATATTTTGTTCAAAAAATTAAAATTCTCTTTACTTTCTGAACACACCTCGTATGTTTGCTTGTTTGTTTGTTCATCGTAACTTCTTAACGTCTCGTCCGATTTTCATGTACCTTAGCTCGTTGGATTCGTTATTTCATCCTACGTGTCATGGGCTACATACAATGCATCCAAACCACCCTCAATTTTGTAAATATGGGGTGAAATAGATAGAATATTCTTATAAGTAATTTCAGGTAGTAATAATTTGTTAGGATGAAATCATAAATTCTTAAATAACTGATTTACAGATGTAAAAGATAATTACTATGGACTATACAATAGGAATCACTCAGATCCAACCACGGAAAGCAATAGACAAACACTAACTTCGGAACCAATGGGCCTAGAACTACCACTCGTTTTAGCTGATTCAGAGCAATGAGCTGGGAAAAATGACACCGTGAACACAAAAATTGTTCGAGCCAAATCGGTGTTATGTAATCGGATGACGAGCTAGCGATTGTCCAAATGTCAGGCTAGGGAACGACACCAGATCTTCAAATTAAAGTAAATAATGAACTACGTTCAATCGTCGAAAAAATTTAAATAATTCGAAAATTACAAATTACAAATAAGTAGTTTAAATTGAGTTACAAATTTTTCAATCCCATACATGCTAACTCCAGTCGGCCTGTGTTAAACATGGGGAGAGGACCATAACAGGGAACATAGATCAGCGCCAGGACCTCCTAATGCCTTCTTTGTATTTTTGTTTTCTAAAATGGCAAAAAAAATGGGGTAATTTTTTAGTGGCTTCGTCACTGAAAGTGACTAAATAAAAATAATTACTTAAAAAATAAAAAAAAAACACGACTGCTAAAACAGAAAATACAAAAAAAAATATTCACAAAAAAATGTATATTTCATAATAAAACTAAATTATTGATTAAAAACGATGAAAACAAGGTATTGGAATACATTCGGAATAATATTTTCCGAGTATTTAGTTAATAAATTATGAATTTACATGTTACGTTCATACAATAAATGCATTCGGAAGCTGTATCTCAATATATTTGCACTAAAAAACACCCGACTGCATTTATTCTATGAATGTAACACGTAAATTCATAATCTATTAACTAAATACTCGGAAAATATTCTTCAACATTTATTCTACTACCTTGTTTTCATCATTTTATATCAACTATATTTCAGTTTTTCATTCAGTTTATTTTTAAAATATTTAATTTTTGTTATTTTTTTGTGTTTTGTGTTTTTTATTTTTCCAAGTACTTATTTTTATTTAAAGAGGTGAAGGCTATTTAATATTGTCAAAACAAGTCATACACTTTCAGGATTTTGAGGTGCCTTATTTTAATAAATAAGACAGTGGATTTATTTCTTTGACGAACCTCAATATGGGTCCCACAATGGTCCGTCGGTTCGTCTTCAATTGAATTCTTACAGTTTCGTTCTTTATTTCTAATGATGTCTCGGTGCTCGATGTGGCTAAGTCACTTGTCAGTCTGCTGTGTAACTGAACTGGGCACGTAAGGTTGTAGGTTTGACACTACCTATGCTTCTTCCTTACTGTTCTTCCCTTACTGTTCTTCCCTTACTGTTCTTTATTTCTAATGATGGCTCGGTGCTCGATGTGGCAAAGTCACCTGTCAGTCTGCTGTGTATCTGAACTGGGCACGTAAGGTTGTAGGTTTGACACTACCTATGCTTCTTCCTTACTGTTCTTCCCTTACTGTTCTTCCCTTACTGTTCTTTACTTCTAATGATGGCTCGGTGCGCGATGTGGCTTAGTCACCTGTCAGTCTGCTGTGTATCTGAACTGGGCACGTAAGGTTGTAGGTTTGACACTACCTATGCTTCTTCCTTACTGTTCTTCCCTTACTGTTCTTCCCTTACTGTTCTTCCCTTACTGTTCTTCCCTTACTGTTCTTTATTTCTAATGATGGCTCGGTGCTCGATGTGGCTAATTCACTTGTCAGTCTCATATGTATCTGAACTGGGCACGTAAGGTTGTAGGTTTGACACTACCTATGCTTCTTCCTTACTGTTCTTTACTTCTAATGATGGCTCGGTGCTCGATGTGGCTAAGGCACTTGTCAGTCTCATATGTATCTGAACTGGGCACGTAAGGTTGTAGGTTTGACACTACCTATGCTTCTTCCTTACTGTTCTTCCCTTACTGTTCTTTATTTCTAATGATGGCTCGGTGCTCGATGTGGCTAAGTCACCTGTCAGTCTGCTGTGTATCTGAACTGGGCACGTAAGGTTGTAGGTTTGATACTACCTATGCTTCTTCCTTACTGTTCTTCCCTTACTGTTCTTTACTTCTAATAATGGCTCGGTGCGCGATGTGGCTTAGTCACCTGTCAGTCTGCTGTGTATCTGAACTGGGCACGTAAGGTTCTAGGTTTGATACTACCTATGCTTTTCTCTTACTGTTCTTTATTTCTAATGATGGTTCGGTGCTCGATGGGGCTAAGTCACTTGTCAGTATCATGTGTATCTCAACTGGGCACGTAAGGTTGTAGGTTCGATACTACCTATGCTTTTCTCTTACTGTTCTTTATTTCTAATGATGGTTCGGTGCTCGATGTGGCTAAGTCACTTGTCAGTCTGCTGTGTATCTCATCTGGGCACGTAAGGTTGTGGGTTCGATACTACCTATGCTTTTCTCTTACTGTTCTTTATTTCTAATGATGGTTCGGTGCTCGATGTGGCTAAGTCACTTGTCAGTCTGCTGTGTATCTCAACTGGGCACGTAAGGTTGTGGGTTCGATACTGCCTATGCTTTTCCCTTACTGTTCTTTATTTCTAATGATGACTCGGTGCTCGATGTGGCTAAGTCACTTGTCAGTCTGCTGTGTATCTCAACTGGGCACGTAAGGTTGTGGGTTCGATACTGCCTATGCTTTTCCCTTACTGTTCTTTATTTCTAATGATGGCTCGGTGCTCGATGTGGCTAAGGCACCTGTCAGTCTGCTGTGTATCTCAACTGGGCACGTAAGGTTGTGGGTTCGATACTGCCTATGCTTTTCCCTTACTGTTCTTTATTTCTAATGATGGTTCGGTGCTCGATGTGGCTAAGTCACTTGTCAGTCTGCTGTGTATCTCATCTGGGCACGTAAGGTTGTGGGTTCGATACTACCTATGCTTTTCTCTTACTGTTCTTTATTTCTAATGATGGTTCGGTGCTCGATGTGGCTAAGTCACTTGTCAGTCTGCTGTGTATCTCAACTGGGCACGTAAGGTTGTGGGTTCGATACTGCCTATGCTTTTCCCTTACTGTTCTTTATTTCTAATGATGACTCGGTGCTCGATGTGGCTAAGTCACCTGTCAGTCTGC
>CM040184.1:85844322-85856822 GCA_022606455.1 Callitettix versicolor
GTTTTGACATTATAGTACATGATATCTTTTGGCCCTGTGAAAATATTATAATACCGGGATTAATAGAGAGGCCGTCGAAATAGAAAACCAAGGAGGAAAATAAAATGGACGACACACTATGTTACATGGTAAGTATACGGCCCAGCCGGGCTAATGTTCCACGTCGAGTCGTACTACGTCAACTTCAAGCCAGCCCATTTGCGTCGTACTGAAGTAATGAAAGAAACAGTGTTGATTATAAAAGAACCGCCTAACTAATGTGGGATATTTTTTTTTTTAATTTTAGTTCTTTTCAGCCAGTTTATTTACTAACTCTGTTATCGCTACGACGGCTGTGTAAAACTTTCTCACATTGAAATAAGTTATTTTAAAGTTGGGTTATATCGAAAAGAGACAACAATTATTTTTCTATTATTTTTAAAGACTGGAACTAAAAGGCACACTTTTTTTACGTGTGAGAATGATTTTCGTTAACTTGTAACAGAGAAACATTTTAATCAACGTTTGTTGACAATTTAATTCTGAGAAAATCTTATCTATTACAAAAAATTGTCAAAAATACAATATTAAGTAACGCTCCTAACGGCAAACCTTTGTACTAAATATATTTATTCTTTACTTGTTAGCAGATTTTGCATCTCACAAAGGGTATATATACGTTTTGTTAACTTTATTTAAAAGATATTTTGCCGTATTAAATTTTGTTTGGGATAAGTTATTTTCTGTAAAGTAAACAAAGTGGTAAAAGTTACCCGAGTTTGTTTTGTTTACAATTGAAGGTAAAATTCGTGCATTTGTTTTATTACATTTTTCAAATTAATACCTTACACATACACACACACACACACACACACACACACACACACACACACACACACACACACACACACACACACAGAGAGAGAGAGAGAGAGAGAGAGAGAGAGAGAGAGAGAGAGAGAGAGAGAGAGAGACGCACGCACACACACGCACGCACACACACACACACACACACACACACACACACACACACACACACACACACACACACACACACACACACACACACACACACACACACACACACACACACACACACACACACACACACACACACACACACACACACACACACACACACACACACACACACACACACACACACACACACACACACACACACACACACACACACACACACACACACACACACACACACACACACACACACACACACACACACACACACACACATACACACACTAAATTTACTAAGTAATTTTAATAGAAATAAATTCAGACTTTAAAAACAAAAATAACATTCAAAAAGTAAAAGAAACCGTAACTTTCTATGAAAGAGTTTTCGGAAATATTTATTTTAACATTGTTTCAATATTTTAATACACAAAATAATCCTCTAAATTGTGATTGGTATGTAATGCAACAGCCTGTACAAAATGTTTCTTAAAAGTGTTTGTTGAATTTATTGATGTGGGTAGATTTTGATTAGCCAGCACTAATACAAATATGATTAGTCCAGTAGGAAAAATTGCACGTTTTCAAACTCTTTACGAAGTATCGTGTGAACAGTTTACCATCTGTGCTTGAATCCGTAAAAGATCCAAACATTGAAATGGAGGCATACGCCAGTATAAATAACACTCTAAATCTCTTAAGGTTCAGTTGACTAATATCCCATTATCTCATTAAACCTAATTATTATTGAACTTGAAACTATTTTCTTGTTTTGTATTGTTTCGTTTAGATTTTAATTCTATGATAAAATGTAGAAAAGAAAACTGCATTGACGAGAGGTCTGCAGCCGAATATTAAGTTATTCAACAGTTAACAGCATGCTTCGTTTTCTTATAATATTGAGAGTGTCAAAGTGGCAAATGTTTATACCACTATCACTATGTACTATCACTATATGATAATGGTGACTGAAGTTAACCTCCCAAAAAATGTAATGGTATTTGTTCGACAAATTCATCTTCAAAATATACTCTCCGGTTATGAAATGTTATTTCGGTACTGTGATAAATTTAGAGCTATGTTTCTATAATTATATATTTATGGGGGCAAAAATAAATTGAAAGAGGCTGGAACTGAATTGTAGTTTTTAGGAATTTCTAAGAAATAAGAGATAATAATTCAATAGACTATACACCAATCTGTTTTTCATAGACATCTTCAATATATAAATGAAACGTTATGTAATTCCAGATTTATAGTTCGAGTCACGATTTTAGTCGGTTGATGGTCAACCAATAGCGGCGCAGAGCTCAGTGTTGTCTTTTTATAATGTTTACAAATACATAATTTCCATTCACATATATTCAGTTTATAGTGGGGAAGCAATCTTGCAACGATTGGTTAGCTCAAGGTCACTGTGCGAATAGGCCCATCGCTAACGGACAAAACTCGTGACGTGGGGTATAGAATAGGGATTCACAGTATTATAATTTTTTACTTACGTGTATAAATAACACACACACCGACCCACCCATACACACACACACACACACACACACACACACACACACACACACACACAATAAACACACATACACAAACAACACACGCACAATAAACACACATACACACACACACACACACACACACACACACACACACACACACACACACACACACACACAACACACAACACAACACAACACACACACAACACACACACACACACACACACACACACACACACACACACACACACACACACACACACACACACACACACACACATACACCCACCCACCCACAACACCCACACATACATACATAGCCACCCACCCACAAATAGCAGTACAACGGGCATTTTACAGTAATTAGGACCTCGGCATAGATCGAACTTAGTAAATACCGTTAGCCTTTACCGTGTGTTACTTCGATTTTCATTCTTCACTAATGTAATTGGCGTAAAAACGTTAAACCATACGATAATCGCCACACTAGTTCTTCTTTTTTATAAATTTGTTTTTTAATAAAACATTATTTTTGCTGTTTCTCTAAATGGTATGCTGTAAACTAACTATAAAAAAACAATATATTCAATGGTAAACTAAAAATTTAGTTAAACCTTTTCGAAACTTTAGGCAACGTTTATAAAATGAGGAGTACCGAATGACAGATAAAACACGCAGCGTAAAAAACATGTCCACACTAAAAAAATAACGAAGTAAAAAACCTGTAAATATTCTTTTAAAAACGTGTATTTCAATGTGATTCCTTTAGAATTTTGTTTTTGTTCGTTGTTTAACGTTTATACTTTATGCCAGTTAGACTAATTAGATCGAAGGGAACGGCTGTGAATTAGTTTACGGCAGTAACTCCATTCTCGAAACTACTACCTTAAAATGCACGTTCTAAGACTGACCTGAGTCTTAACACCTCGGACTCTGGTGCACAAGCCGTAGTAATATTATTATTTTAACGAGCAGATCTTTTAAAACATTTCATTTAATTATCGTTTGCTGATGTTTATTTTAGAGTATTATCTGTCATTTTGCTTTAATTACAGATGCCTTAATGGGTCAGACAAGCTGGCCCTGATTTCCTTTCATTTAAAAATTCAACATTTTTGTTCCACTTTCATGCCACGTAACTGTTGAGCCATTAAAAATGTGTATGTTTTTTGGAAAACCATAAAATATATCAAGGATTACGTTCATAGTTCATTACAATATGTCTGTTATTTCGCAATATGCTTCTATTACACAAAAAAAAAACTGTTATACTTTCAGAAGCTTTATTTATTGTTCTTATCAAATGTTTTATTGTACTGTAATAAAAAACTTGTCTGTACTTTGATTCGTTTTAGCTAAAGCGACGTTTTTACGTACAAACACAAACAAACAAAACACACATTTCAATTGTTTAACTTTGGGGCCATAAAAACCGATATACTGTAATACGTAAAGATGATTTCCATGACAATAGTTTCTTTAATTTTCGTATAACTGAATCGTTAAAAAACTATACTTGACCTTGAACGAGGTGCAAACTAAATTAATACTAAATCATACCCAAGCACATGAATCAATGATCCTTGAAACGTAGACTAACTGTAACTGTCTTTTACAACACATTTTAGAAGTGGTGGGACAAAATGTGGCCGTTTTTATGTTCACAAGACAGCTGTTATTTATTATTTTTACGACTACATTACTTTATTGTTTACCACATTTCTTTATGATATCAACACACATGGGTGACATACGTATATGTATGGGTGGTTGCCAGCATACTGCTTGCTTCTACTTTTCTCTCATCGTCCTTGCGCTTTTAAAATTTACGCTGTTTTTAACTTCATTAAAAAGAACTATATATACAAACACGGATTTATTGGGAACGGTTTTTCAAGAGTTTTGAAATTGTTGAAGTTACAAAACGAATATTTTGAAATCGTTCGTTAGTTTTGTTGTTTTTTTTTTTTTTGTTAACTAAATGGAGGTTTGCAGCGACAAAAGATGCCCAAGTGAGTATTACAAATATTGCTTTATTTTGCGCATTTTATTACAATATCACTGTTCTTTGTTACACTGAACTTATGCATTTGCAAAAGTTTATAAATAAAAGAAATTTTCATATCTTGAATAAATCAAAAAGCAAAACATACCCGACAGCGGTCAGGGTTTATTTTTAGTAATTTTTTTCAATTTATTCCCGGAAAGTATTTTTTACAGATTTTCTACAATTATTGTTTCGTTGACGTGATGGAAGTGAATTACGAAAGGTATTCGGAAATGTGATTTTACCAGAGTAGTGATACCGTGTTGTAATAGTTTCATAATAAAAAACGCGAGCGCGCGCGCGCGTGTGTGTGTGTGTGTGTGTGTGTGTGTGTGTGTGTGTGTGTGTGTGTGTGTGTGTGTGTGTGTGAGCGCGCGCGCGTGCGTGCTTCTGTGTATGTGTGTGTGTGAGAGAGAGAGAGAGAGAGTGTGTGTGTGTATGTGTGTGTTAATGTAGTGTGTGTGTGTTTGTGTAGTGTGTGTATATATTATGTGTGTGTGTGTGTGTGTGTGTGTGTGTGTGTGTGTGTGTGTATGTGTGTGTGTGTGTGTGTGTGTGTGTGTGTGTGTGAGAGAGAGAGTGTGTGTGTGTGTGTGTATGTGTGTGTTAATGTAGTGTGTGTGTGTTTGTGTAGTGTGTGTATATATTATGTGTGTATGTGTGTGTTTGTGTGTGTATATGTGTGTGTGTATGTATGTGTGTGTGTGTGTGTGTGTGTGTGTGTGTGTGTGTGTGTGTGTGTGTGTGTGTGTATGTGTGTTGTGTGTGTGTGTGTGTGTGTGTGTGTGTGTGTGTGTGTGTGTGTGTGTGTGTGTGTGTGTGTGTGTGTGTGTGTGTGTGTGTGTGTGTGTGTGTGTGTGTGTGTGTGTGTGTGTGTGTGTGTGTGTGTGTGTGGTATTAATTTGAAAAATGTAATAAAACAAATCCACAAATTTTACCCTCAGTTGTTAACAAAACAAGCTCTAGTAACTTTAATCACTCTTCTCACTTAGTTTACTTTGCAAGAAAAAACTTATCGCATTACAAATATAAACACTGCGAAACTTGTTTTAAATAAACTATTTATTTAACCAAACGTATATATACTCTTTTTTGGGTTGCAAAATCTTTAAACAAGTAAGAAATAAATATATTTAATACAAAGGATTGCCGTTAGGAGCGTTACTTAACATAGTAATTTTGACACATTTTTGTAATAGATAAAATATTCTCAGAATTAAATTGTGTCTGTGTGTGTGTGTGTGTGTGTGTGTGTGTGTGTGTGTGTGTGTGTGTGTGTGTGTGTGTGTATGTGTGTGTGTATGTGTGTGTGTGTGTGTGTGTGTGTGTGTGTGTGTGTGTGTGTGTGTGTGTGTGTACGGTTTGATACGCTCACGTTCTCAGTTTTAATCCAATTTGATTAAAATTGGCACAAAATTCATGTTTAATATTTACTCCAACAATTACGTTAGCCAGTAAAAATTTTGTAACAGTTTCAAAATGGCGGCAATTTCAAGTCTTTGAAAATGTGTAACATTTTTCTCTTAAATGTTTGGAAAGTATGATTTCACAAACAACGTAATCAGCGTTAAAAACTGCATACATTAATTTGAAAATCCGTCAAACTATGAAATTTAGTTTGACAACGGTCAATGTTCAATTTCCGTATTTTCAATGCAATGTGAAACTTCGAGATGCTATTCAACGAAAATTGTACTGCTTATTATGATGCTGAAGTCAGAATTTAAAAAATGGTAAGATAGTGACAATAACTTTTTGAAATTTGCTTCCGCCACGTCAGTAAAACAGCTGTGTTATTGTACACGATTATTGTACACTAGCTAAATCTTTTTTTTTTGGAATTAAGATTAAGCAACTTGGCAACATCGGACAATGTGATGCTACAGTGGCGCGACCTAGTAGAGGAAGTGCGAAGCTTCACAGATATACTTAATATTATTTACATAGACATGCCGGTTCTACATATTTATAATTTTCTCTGTAATCCTATACAGACATTTAATAATTCGCTGCTGTATAATTCGTACCGAGAAGCTTAAAAAACTCAATAAATCATTAAACTTAATACAAAAACAAAAGCCTTGTATTCCTTTTATTCTTTCGTACTGAGGAAGCTCGATATCCATTTTATAATTCTATATTTCAGCCGAGCCTTCGCCTTTATAAATCATACTATAGCCTAGCCAGTTAGTAAATGGACAGCGCGTGAGTTACTCTCGCATGTAAGAAAGTTCTTTCTAGCTTCCTCCAACAGTCCGATGACACAGACGTCTGTCTGTCTGAATGTACTAACTGTTAATACTAAGCGATAGTGAAGAAAAAGGAATGAGCTATTGTGAGAAAGTGGGGTCTCGACCTTTTACTCGCACTTGCCCTCACTGGTGTTCTTAGCCGGGCGTTTTCAAAGTGTTGTACATAAGGAATGTCAAGCGTCATCGCCACAGAGGTGGTGCATAAATAAACAGAACTGTTAAGCAGAAACGATATTACACTTTAAAGCATAGACTGAAAAGAATTAGTACGTGTTTTGTTTAGATAATAAACAATAATAGAAGTGTTACATATCTGTAAAGAAGAGCAGAACAGTTCACTTAAACGAACTTGTTCAAAATCTAGTTCAGTGAACAAAATAGTTTTTTATATTTTTTTCTAAATTAATTTATTATCGACTAGCATATTTAATATTGCATTAAAATGGTTAGTGTAATAATAGAGCAACGAATTGTTGTTAAATTTCTCTTCAAACTTGGAAAAACCGCTACTGAATCTTATAATTTACTGAGAGAAGTGTATTGCAGTGAATCGTTATCGCGGGCACGGGTTTTTGAATGGTTTAAGAGTTTTAAAGATGACCGACAAGACGTTGAAGATGATTCGTGGTCAGGTCACCCTTCAACGTAAAAAACGGATAACAATTTCGAAAAAGTTGCTAATTTGATTTGGTCTGACCGTCGATTAAGTATTCGTGCAATTGGTGAACCTGTAGGCATTGATAAAAAATGTGTACAGCAAATTTTAGGAGACAATTTGAACATGCGAAAAATGTGTGCCAAAATGGTGCCAAAAATTCTCACGTTTGAACAACAAGCAGCTCGCAAAAATGTTTGTACTGACACTTTGGATGCCATTGAAAAAGACCCAAATTTATTGGAAAGGATAATAACATGCGATGAATCGTGGTTTTTTACGTATGATCCGGAAACAAGGCGCCAATCCATGCATTGAAAGACAACAACTTCACCGAGAGCCAAAAAAGCAAGAATCTGCAAAGTCAAAATTTAAAGCAATGATGATTGTTTTTTTTTCGATATTCATGTGATTGTGTACCTTCATTGGGTTCCTGAAGGTCAAACAATTAATCAGTATTACTACCTTGACGTGCTTGCTAAAATACGTGAAAGAGTAAGAAAAAACTACCCGAAATGTGGAAGGACAAATCATGGGTTTTCCACCAAGACAATGCGCCAGCTCATTCCGCGTTATCTGTCAAGACGTTCCTGGCCAAGTACAGCATCCCAGTGTTAGAACATCTACCTTACTCATCAGACCTTGCACCAGGTGACTTCTTTCTGTTCCCTAAGGTGAAATCTGTAGGTAAGATTTTAGTCCGTGGAAGCTGTAAAAGTGAAAGCGGCAAGAGTCCTGAAGGAGTTGACAAAAGATGACTTCCAGCACTCGTATATCTAGTAGCGACTGCTTATATTTAATTAACTGTATATTAATCAGCCAATTATACTATTTCAGATGACGTGCCAGACACGGCCTACGGCTACTTCGACAGTCTCAGGTTTTCCAATGGCACGTTGACACTTAGCCTATTTTTAGGCTTAGTACTGACACTGGTGACGTACATTTACTGCAGCTATTACAGGTACAGCTCCAAGTTCATGGAGATGGCCAACAGAATACCCGGCCCGAGGTGTTTCCCCATAATTGGTTCAGCTTACCTTTTTGGGACAAACGCTGGGGGTGAGTTTACAATCTGGTAATCTGTAATAGTGATAAATAATACGAAATTAATTTATAAATATATATTCATTTATATATATATATATATATATATATATATATATATATATATTATTATTTTAGGGCTGGTTGGAATTCGCGCTTTGAATGATGCGAGTGCACAAATTTATATTGGCATTTGTAGCGAATAATCAGTTGTTTTATATTAATTCGTAACGATCAGCTGATTTCATTGACCAACTGATAGGATATAAAAAGTTTCAGGTTATTTTGTTAAAAATTTAACTATATCAATTTGTCGTGTTTTCGAACAAATTACCGTATTTAAAACAAAAATGAAGAGAAATCATGATACATGATTCTTATTGTTGTTGTGCTCGATATTAGCGGCTAAAGAACAAGTAATTGGACTATCTGCCGCTACGAACGCTGCATGATACAAGGACAGAGGGGAGACGTTAGGAAAAATGTACAGTACTGTTATCTATTTAACTGTAGTTGAACGCTCTGCCGCTAGATGCCATCAACAGCGAGCGCTCGTACTTCTCGTAAGTGTTATCGTTCTTAATACGTATGGTAACGTTGATGTTGCAGATATCCTGCAGAACGTGGTAGATCTATGTATAAAGTATGGCGCAGTGTCGGCCCACTGGATCGGGCCGATGCTTTACGTAGCCTTATGCAAACCCAGAGATGTTGAGGCAAGTTACAATATTATGTTATTATTACGTTATTGCCGTATTTCCTGTCATTAGAATACAAAAATTGTTTTTTAACAAAACAATTTACCCTGCAGCTGTCTCGCTGACGTTATTGAAACGAATTTTCAAAAGTAATTGTTTGGTCTTAAAGCAGTTTTCCTTTTTAAAACGTATAATGTTTAGGACTGGTTGTATTGTTGTTGGTTTTTGCGTGATGCGAATTTTTAAAATCAGAATTTCAATAAAACGTTAACAAAGAAAGTTTTTGGAAATTTGATTCTATCACTTCATCGAAACAACTGCTGACAGCGATTATTTAATATTAAGTTACGACTATTAATACAAGTTGTAAATAGATATTTTCTTTTAGTTTTTTTTTTTAATTTGAAATATTTTGTTTTTCTACTGATATTATTATGTGTATATATTACAGGCAGTTCTAGGGAACAGTAACTTATTGACAAAGACCAAAGCAAATGACATGTTGAAGGCAGGAATTGGGGATGGACTATTAACTTCTTCAGGTAAGTTAATATATAATTGTCTCCCGGATAAAAGTTCTGTCTTTCTGTCTGTCTGTCTCTCTCTCTCTATTTCTCTGTCTCTCGTTACATTTCCCTCTCTCTCCATCTCCCTCCCCTCTTCCTATCCCCTCTCTCTCTCTCTCCTTCTCTCTTTCCCTCTCTCCTTCTCCCTTTCTCTCTCTACCTCTTCCTCTGTCCCTCTGTATCCCTCCCTCCCTCCCTCTTCTTCCCTAACCCTCGTCCACTCACTCTCTCTCTCTCTCTCTCTCTCTCTCTCTCTTTCTCTCATCATATATTATTTTAGTGTTTTAGTAATGTTTTACACTAGCACTATGTTTACATGTTCATTTGATCCACGTGTGTTAGTTTTTACTCTTACATTCTTACACGATCGGAATGTACATCATGATAGGACTTATACACCCCCACTTTGTCATTATCAGGACTCGTGTCCTTGCAATCAGCTGTTCGATGGCTTACTGCCCGCTTAATTTTAACTATGCGCGTTACACCATAAGAAGTTAATAGTATTGATCAGCTGTAAATAATAATTAATATATAATATTGGTTTCCACGGTAACAAAAGCACGATTTCTTCATAACAGCTGTTGAATAGAAAAAAAAAATAATATGTTAGTTCTAATATTGTGTTCTATTGTAACAGTATAAAAAATTAAATTAAAAAAAAATCGTGGTGTTTGATCACGAAGTGGGCGAGGGTTTTCCTTCGTTTTTGTGTAATACATGATAGTAATAGGCTGCTTGTTTTTTTTTCAGGAGAAAAATGGAAAAAACACAGAAACATTTTGCAACCAGCATTCCACTCTCGCACCTTAGAAGAGTATTTCCACGTTTTCGTAGCCAAATCGGAAATATTAAACGAAATATTGGAGTCCAAAGTCGATAAGCCTGACTTCAATATCTACCCTTACACTAACAATTGGGTTTTCGATACACAATGCGGTGAGTTTTCCACTCAATTATACGTTTTGTATCAACGAATGTACATTTTTTAAAAAACTGTATGCTTATAATATATGTAGTGTCGAAAAATTTGTAGGAATTAACAAGATTTGTTAATCCATTTAATGTTTCTTACTTGAAGTCAGTTTGAAACTTTATCATTTTAAAGGAAAAAGTAAAACATTAATTTAAAACATACGGAAAACAATACAGCAGATAGATCACTTTAAAACAGTCTTGCAACTATTTTAATCAATACTTTTGAACTTCCTCGATTGCTTGAACCAATCCTGTTTCTTTACCTTGTGTAATGATTTGTTTGTACATATTTTTGTTTATATAATAATATTTTTGTACCACAATAATCAAAAAATTAATTAACGTACAAAATAAAATTTAGTAATTTTAGGGCCTATAGCTAGTGGTTTCGTTAAAAATGTATTGTTTAAAATTTTTCAGAAACCCTCATGGCAAGCAAGTCGAATGAAATAGAATCCGGCAAACAAGCACAGGTCGTCAATTCTCTTATAATGTAAGTGTTGTTACTTTTAATGGAGAAATTTTACAGTGGCTATTCAGCAATCAAAGTATATTGAAAAGATATAAAAATATAAAATTGTGAACAATAAAAATACGACGGTATATTTCAGTAAACTTGTACTACCTCAAACAAAGTAATTGTCTTAGAATGTTTGGGTTAGTTCATAATAAGTCATACATTATCTTCTTCTTTTATAGAGGAGAAGGCTGTTTAACATCCTAACACATCTACTTTCTGCTTTTTGAGCCGCCTCGGTTGCCTAGTTGATAGCGTACCGATAGTTGATAGCTTTCACCCCGAGGACCCGGGTTCGATTCCCGGCCAGGGTTTGGCATTTTCATACGCTATAAATCATCCCATCGTCTGAATTAGCCCACGTGTGCACAATAGTCTGACGTTAATCACAAAAAAAATCTGCTTTTCGAAGTGCCTTATCTTAATGATTAAGACAGTGGATCTAGTTCACTGACTAACCTCAATATGGGTCTCGCATTGTCGATTCATCCTCAATTGTATTCTTACAGTCTCGTTCTATACTTCTAAGGATGCCTCGGTGGTCGATGTGGCTAAGGTAAGTGCCTATTTGCAGTGTTTCTGAACTGCGCACGTCAGTTTAAGGATTCGATACCACCTGTGCTTTTCCTTTACTGTTAATGCTGATCCTTCGTCCACAGCCAAAGTGGTATGGATTCTGGACGCTAAGGCTACTTCTATCTAGAATGTTTAATTAAGAGTATTTTTTAACTAAATATGTACATTGTAGTGTGAATGAAAAAAACAGAAAATCCTTTACATTTTTTGTTAAAAATAACTACCGGAACTTAATTTTCAGATGCCTGGACATACTGATCTGCAGGTTTTACAAGCCGTGGCTTTATTTGGACTCGTTGTTTTTTAAAACTCCGAGTGGAAAAACGTTCAAATCAAATATAGATATATTACACAAAACTATAGAAGAGGTACGGTAAGCATGAGTCAAATGATAAGAGCTCTGGAGTGCAGTGGCGACAGACTATAAATCGTTACAAGAGTGATGGATGTGTTTGTCAGTGCAAAACTATTTTTATATTTTTTAAAACAAAATTTACAGTGAATTATTTCTATGTTGAGTATAATGATCTGCCTTCGCTAGCTTCGTCAATTCTACTTTTGTTGACGCGTTTCGGAGAACCTCCATCTTCAAAAACAATGTCTCTACTAGTCACCAATATTATGGCCCGTCCTATTTATAATTTTCTACCTCCACCTTGTACCCCTCTATTCAACACGTGTACATTAAACCTGACGAGCTCG